>CM032628.1:1867909-2244891 GCA_019097785.1 Fraxinus excelsior | reverse complement strand
GTGCCTTATCGCACACGTCATTATGCAAAGTGATGCAAGAATTTAAGTCCAAGTGATAGATCATAACTACAAACTTCTACTGTTGGGACATTAACCCTTTAGTTCGCAGCTTATGCATGTGATTAAGGATGCTAAAATGACGGGTAGTAGAAGTAGCACAAAGTACATGTGATCACTAGTAAAGTGACACCGTTATCATTTTATTTACAGCATGTAGGCTACATTCTACAGCATGCAAATAATTGGAATGTTCATTTTATTGAACAATCTGAATGTTTTGGTGAGAGGTTATTCAACTCATATAGGTATTGGAAGTTTGTTACCTCATGCAGTTGAATGTACCTGACATTGCTCACTCATATTTGTTTAATTTACACTTTGATTTAGCTTAAGCACTTTCTGAAAACAATGTTATGCAGGATATGTCACATAGTACTCAAACAAGGTTCAATACTCTTGAAAACAAGCATAAACCCTTGGTCATGAAGGAGCTAAAGAAAATTTGGGAAAAATATGATCCTAGACTTCCTTGGGAGAAGGGATATTATAATGAATCGAACACATTGTTGTTGGACGATTCTCCTTACAAGGCCCTCCTCAATCCTGTAAGCTTTTCACCTCTTGTTTCCTATCATGTCCTTCTAGTTTCCCTGTTTCTATTAGTTAAAGTATATGTCCTAATTCTTAGTTTATGGTTTGTGCTTGTTTTAGCTGCACACTGCAATATTTCCATATTCATACAATTACAAGGATAAAAGTGACAATTCGCTTGGTGAGATTCTTTTCCTCTCATGTGTGTTGCTTTTTCATTATTGTATTCTGTTTGGAGTCTGTCATTGATGAGGGTAGGCCAGTTTAATTTCTCTGGAATCTGGCCAAACCTCGAGTAGAATACAGGTAGGTGCACTTAAAAAGAGTTTGATCTAGTATAAAGAGTTCATCATAGTAAATTCATTTACATATGCAAGACACATAATGGCCATTTTTAGTGAAAAATAAATCAAGGATTAGAATATTGGTTTTGGAACATATTGAAAAGCTTAGATTTTGGATATAAATATATAAACTCCGCCAAAGTTTTTAATCTATGAAAATTTCTGTCCCCGAGTCTTATACAAGTTGAAATTGGTTGAAGGCTCCAAATAAACAGAAAGAAAAAACTGGATGCTTTCGATTCACGAAAAATGGTTTTTTTCACCACAAAAACTCTTCTGTTGCTTTCTCCATGTCACCAAAAAATTGCCCTGAGGTACCATCCAACAGTCTGCTTGCAAAATGATTGCATGTTTATCATAAGTATCGAGATCATACACTGTCCATTTATTTGTTGTGCTGAGCAGTCCCTGATAATGACATGGCTCCACTTTTTGGTCTTTAGTGCTCATGAAATATTTATATTACATTTGTGGTTGATAAAAATAAAATTACACCTACGAATCTTTTACTTAACGCTCTGGCTAGGTTTCATGTTTCAATATGTGAAATTAAATATCTTCAATGGATGGCCAAGTTCCGAAAGAAGCCTTAGTGTACAATGAGGATGGCAACATACAGCTCAAAATTGCTGTTTTAACCCTTGCTGATTTTTATTTATTTATTTTTTTTTTTTTTATCAATTCCTTTGCTCTTATCTTTTTTTATTTTATATTGCATTTTTGCACGGTATCTGTATTGCCCCATTTTTTGAGTTTGTCACAATGAAGATTTTGCCTCTATAATAAACTCGTATTCATCACAGGTCCTGGAGGTAATCTTCGAGTTTATTTGGAAGATATGTTGAAGTGTGACAATGTGAAGAAATATGTTGAGCAACATCCGTTCGGTCAAGGTGCTATAGACGAGACAAATATTTATTGGAGCTTCTACTCCAGGGTTCTTGAGAGTGTATTGGCTAAATCTTTCTAGAGACTGCTTCCTGTTGCCAGCTTGCTCGTGGGATCCATGAAACGGAGGAGCATTAGTGTTTTCCTTTTGATCTCTGTCTTTAACATGGGGGAAGGTGGAAACAGCAGAAGCATGTAGATGAGGCAATGACAACTATAAAGAATGACAGTTGCGCAAAGGTACTTCATGCACAATCTAATGTAATTCTGGTTCGTCAAGGTTGGCCTTAGACTGAGAAGTAGAAACTTTGCTGAGGGTGAGTGGAGTAGTATTCCCCATTCTTTTTGAATTTTTTGATCTATTGTATTTGTAGTTCTGGGCCAGGAGATGAATTTAAAAGATCTTATGGGCATTGATGTGTGTACTTGTCATTTTTGAAACTTTGTAATGGTTGTGTTGTTCACTATAGCGAACTGATTCAGCTGGTTGATGACAATGCTTTGATATGACCAAGTATATATATTCGAATTCGACTTCAAGTGTCATTTCTTCACGTTCCTTCGTTTTTAGTTATTTCCTTTTGGTTTTGAAGGGAACGGAATACTTCGATAAAGAGGTGCAGTCTGTTTATTCGTCTTTACCGATGATGAAATAATGTTCCCAATTGAATAAAGAATCATGACCATCACTTCATGGCGTGGTAGGTCACATTGATTGAAAAAAAAGAGTTAAAATCTTATCTATTAATACTCGTATTTACATTTGTTGACCTCAAAAAATAAGTTAATAGAAATTCAGAATCCACTCGCTTCCACGTAAGTAGAAATCAAGCCCCATGTAAGAGGAATTACTTCGCAAGTCAACAAAGTGTTCGAGCTCCGGGAGTGAATCAACACTACAACGAGATGAAATATTGCTAGATCAACTTCCAACAAGGGAGTAATATTGCATATGAAAAGCTAGAAAAAGAAGTGAAGTTTTTAGTATTTGGAATTGCATTAGTTTTAAAATGAAACAAGAGGGGGTATTTATAACATTATGCCTTTGTTTGACATCTATTTTTTTCTCATTCTCATTTTTTTCTTCTTTCTTCATTTTAACAACACATTCTATCAATTAAAATATTATTACACATAAATCCAAAAATTCTCTTTACTTTTTAACCACACATTCTTCCATCAATCACTATTTCAAATCAAATTTTTTTTTTTTCTCAAAAATGGGAGTCAAACAAGGGCTAATTGAAGATATGACAATTGGATGAAGGGCACGTGGTTTCACTTGACCCATTGGGACGTTCCATAACAGATTTCTCACCACCCACTTGCCCTAAGTAACACTTAAGTATTTGGGAAATGGAAAGCTGTCCTACGGTGTGTTGGTACTTTTGGAGAATAGGATAATATGATTTGACTTGTTTAGGCTGTAGGTTGTCACATCAGTCTTATTCACCAATTCCTCAAAAGATCGGGGAGCCTTCATTGGCCGAAGTCCTTAGAAGCTAGGAGCTTCGGATGACATGGCTTCGGCGAGGGGTTTCGTCATTGTACGTGTGCTTCGGTCATTGTGCATCATCATAGCCGCTCCACATGGGACGTTACGTGGCAACCGTTTGAGCCTTGTTGGCAAGGCATAACAATAATTGTATGACCCAATCGATCCTTTATGTAGCTTTTATGGGGTCAGTCTTTCACTCGCCCCTCTCTAAAGAGCTTAATTCACACATGGGATGCTCATGATGTTGATCCAAACTATTAATTTGTGATTAATGCGACGTTGCTCGTCAAAATGAAATTGTTTTTCATGGTATTTGTTAAGACAAAGGGAGAGATTAATTGGGGATATGAAATATATTAGCATGAGTGTGCCTAAGCCCATGTTTGACCTCCGTTAAATTTTAATTCATTTTTCTCTCATCTTATTAACCACACATTTTCTCAATAAAATAATATTACACATAAATTCAAAAATTCTCCTTACTTTTTAACCATATATTTTTCAAAAAAATACTATTTCAAAATCTAATTTTTTCAAATAATGGAGCTCAAACAAGGGCTAAATTAGTTAACTTTCAATTAATTAAGGAGAAGACAGAACATACAACTTTCTTTAAAGGCTGATGGTCAATCAACTCTTTAAAATTCAAATTCAACTTATTATCATTATTATTATTAACTGGAAAAATTATCTAAAACCATACATTTTGATTTCCAATTTCAAAAATCAGTTACTAAAGACACCCGATTCCACGCACAATTAAACCCAATTCAGTTTCACACCCATTATAACATCATAGTCCTTTAATCCATTTCCAATCCCTGAATCACGACAAGCATAGCCGCCGTCGATCTAGTGGAAGAGCCACTCACCAACCCAAAATCCTCTCTCAAGCTACGAGCTGTCCACCTCCAAGACCTTTCCTGTCGTAGCTTGTGGCGCACCATCATTGCCAAAGTGGCACGCGCTCGATCCATTTCCCTCTTTAACAAGCCCCATGAACCACTAATCTTCCTTACCTTCAACCTCTTTGTCCTCATCAAAACTTCGCCACTTTTCCAATGCAAAACAAGAACTCCAAAATCTAGACGATGATATGAACTGCTGCAATCTTTCGAAGT
The DNA here is from genome assembly GCA_019097785.1 of Fraxinus excelsior. Classification (NCBI taxonomy): domain Eukaryota; kingdom Viridiplantae; phylum Streptophyta; class Magnoliopsida; order Lamiales; family Oleaceae; genus Fraxinus; species Fraxinus excelsior. Next base: position 2,240,449 of record CM032628.1, on the reverse strand, counting down.
TGTCGCCGACATTTTTTTGGGAAGGAAGGGGTTTGGTGGTTTGTTTGCAGTTATGATGGTGGTGTTGATTTTTGATTTAATGTGGATGTTTGTGTGGTGGAGGTGGTGGTGTAATTCTTGAAACTGTTTGCTTATGTTTGAGCAGATGATGATCGATCATGTGATGATTGATGAGAAAAAATTTGTGCTTGCTTGTGCTCCTTATTGATGAAAATTTGCCGAAACAATATATTTTAATTTGTTGGAGTTATGGAACATTTCTACCGCTGCTTAAGTAAGCTTGGATATACTTCCTGACTAGTTTGGTAAATACATGATGATGTCCTTTGCATTATAAAATTGAGCAACATGCTTGCCAAGAATGAAGATGAATGTGTGCTGCTTGCTTTACAATTGGCATTGGATGGTGGGAATGGTGGTGAGGGCAGAGTGGGTTGGATGAGGAGCAGCTGACTAACTATTGAGTAATTGTGTTCTGTAAAACGAATAAATTGTGATCAATAAATAATATGTGATCTAAAAAATATATGATTTGTAATTAAATTTGTAATTGTCCTACAATTTGTATTTCCATTATCAATAAATAAGTTATGATTAATTAATTTGATAATTTGTGATCGTAAAATAAGATGTGACCAATAAGTTTGTGATTTGTAATCGAGAAATAAGCCGTGACCAATTAATTTGATAAATTGTAATTGAAAAATAACTCGGATCAATTTATTTTATAATTTATTATCGTGAAATAAATTGTGACCTGTAAAATTTGTGATTTGTAATCAAAAAATAGATTGTAACCTATAAAATAAGTCTTTGATTAATAAAAGTTGTAGTCAGCCAACAATAGGCCACAATCAAATAACAACGGGTCACAATGAACACATTATAGGCAACAAACATTTATAGTTAAAATATACTGGTCATAGACAATCTCAAATAATATGAACTTCATCACACAGTCATGATTAACATATAAAAAGTCACCATTAACAGAAAATTGGTCACACACAAGTCATTGTTTATATATTAGATCACAAAATACTGTTAACACAAACATAGTCGCATTCAAAACGACACTGGTCACATCCAAATTTATAGTTATATTTAAGAAAGATCTAGCCACAGAGAATCACATTTAAGAAATATCTGATCACATACAATCAAAATTAAGATAAATTAATCACTGATAGGCCTGATCACAAATAAAACAGTTTACACAAATCTGATTGCAAACAATAACAAAACTTATACAGTCTCTATCACTATTGTTATTTCGTTGCACTTTACAACTGAATTGGTATCATAATCTTCGCACACATTTCTCCTCAATGTTCTTAAAGCCAAGCCACCTTCTTCCTCAACAACCAATTCTGATGGAGTTAGTTCATTTTCAGTAACAGAAATGGAGACAAAAGATAGGCGTTGATCAACTTCGATGTACTTAACGTAATCGTGGATGAGATATACCACAATTGATTTCTAGAAACTTCGTTTTGACAAAAAAGTACGAAAATCAACAGAAGAATGGCATTGAGAAAAGAACGTGATAATTGGAGAGAAGCACATAGTTTCAACAACCACTCGCCAGAGATTCTCACGGCCATTAGAATATGCGTTAATGACCAAAAAAAATCATGAAATAAGTTGTAACCAATTAATTTGATAATTTGTTATCGTACAATGAGTTGTGATCAATTGATTTGGTAAGTTGTGAACTATAAAAACTTGTAATTTATGACACAATTTATAGGTAAAACTTATAATGGTGACATAGAAATTGTGTCTTTGTGACTGTGACCTTGTGTGTCTCGTGACTAGTATTCTACTGTAATTATTGATTGTTACGTACATGTAGATAAATATTTTCATATTAGATTTTTTTATGATTGCCATTTAATTTAGTTAATTTTTTGTCAAACAAAATTTGTAATAATATATTTAGGATAACAAGTCATAATTCGATAACATGTCACATTCAACACATTACTGGTTACAATAGGTCACAATTAACCCATACTAGGTCACGAAGAGTTACAATTAACATATGAATTATCACAAACTTTTAAATGTAAACAAGTTTATCACAAATATTCATTGTTAACTGATATCTAGTTATACATACCACTTTTAACTAAGGCTGTAAATGGATCGGATATGGATCGGATCTACCTAAATCCGATCCGATCCGATAAGAAAAATTATTTGATCCGATCCGATCCAATAATCCAACGGATATTTGATTGTTAAATCCATATTCGATTTGTTATGTTATCGGATATCCGATCCGATAATCCGATCCAAAATTAATAAAAATTAGGGAAAAAATGATTTTATGTTCTTTAAAAAATCTGAACTAACTTGAGACCCCATCTATTTTTACTAGTAAGTCTAATATTGACTTCTACCATCATGATATTCATTTTAAAGGAGAGATGCTATTTTAGTTTTCTATTGACATTCAATGTGAGATAATGTAAAAAAAATCTATTGTTTTTATAATATTTTACATTTATGTGTATAATTATTTATTCAATTTGACAATCGATTCGATATTGATTTGACCTTGGGTCGATTTTTAAAACTTTGGTTGAAATCAACTTTTTTTTTTTTCAAATTTTTCAATTTTTAAACATATTTAATAATTATGAATTTCTCAACTTTTTTATATTTTGAATTTAATTACTTTTTATTCTAAATTTATTTATTTTAGTGACAAATAACATGCCATAAAAATATTTAACCGACTCAAATATTTATAACAAATCGGTTCGGATTGTTATCGGATCGAATTGACCTATATCCATATTTGATCCATTTAATTAACGGATTATCGGATTGGATCTTAATCGAGTCGGATTTAGACCTTAAATCCATCTCCCATTAATTTCGTCGAATTCGGATCAAAATCTAATCCATTGATAGCCCTACTTTTAACACAAATTCAATCACATACATTCACAATTAAGACAAACATGGTTACAAACAGTCAGGACGGACCCACATGGGGTCATGTGGGGTCAAATGACCCCACAATATTTTATTTTTTTTTGAGTTTTTTTGAGTGTTTTTTTTTAGCCTAACACTAAATCACTCCACAAGAAAATTGTCTGGGTACAATGAAAACAAAATTAATCACAATGAAAACAAAATTAATCACAACTGATCACAATTTTCTTTTTCCTCTATTAAATCCAAGGTTCAAAAATTTTCAATTATTTAGTTTGACCGGAACGTGCCTTTTTAAGCCTTATGACCTTCTTCATTTGTGAATCCAAGGGATTGTAACCACAAACATCACTACATTATATGCAGCCGAACATCAACATAATTCATAGTTGAAAATGGAGAAATCAAGTAATTTTTTTTTCCATAATTTAGGGGTTCCAATCTCCAAAATGGGATCGCAATGGATTTCAAATGAACCATTGACCTGTTAAATAAGAAACACAAACAAATATATGAATCCTCTTATACATACAGCATAAAGTGAATATATTCTTTCAATGATTTTGTACTTACAGAAGTCTATGCATTTTCTAGATTTTCTTACAAGAAAACCTATACAAATTTATAGTAAATGCTACCTTTTACCGGACATTACCTATATTTGATTATTTTGTCTAAAAGTATATTTTCTAAATTATTGTTTGAACTTTGAAACTCACCGATGACAGTAGCTTGCCTTACCAGAGACCACCACAACGAGGTCAAATATCTATCTACAGTGAGGGTCTTCGTTGGCCTATCTATCTATCACCGAGTGCGCAAGAGGAAGGTGATGGGTGGCTTCTGGTGATGGTGGTCAGATGGGTCTGTAGAGAAAGATTGAAGAGAGGTGAAGAGTGAGAGAGTGGATCAGTCGATTAGAGAGAGAAAAGAGGGATTGTTACATGGGGGGAGAGAGAGAGAGAGAGAGAGAGAGAGAGAGAGAGAGAGTTTGTGTAGAGTTTCAATGGAGTTAGGTTTCCTAAAATAATAATAATATCTTATAAATATATATAATATTTTATTGTTATTTATATTTTGAAATGTTATTTTAAGTTTGTCAAATGTGAGTTTGTATACTTAGGGCATGTTTGAGAGCGATTCTTCAAAAATTTTAATCAAAATGGTTACCGTTGCCATTTAAAATCAGCCACATATGTTGACAAAGCCAAGGAAAATTTTGAAATTGAAGTAAAAAAATGACGGCTCAACGGATAAAATTTTGCTAAAAATGAAAAAAGTATTGCTCCCAAACAGGCTATTAAAGAATTATAATTACATTTTTTCCCTAATTAATTTTATAATATTAACACAGCTGGATGGCACGACGGTAACTGTCATGCTCGATCATTTAAATTGGACTGATTCGAAGTTTTCAGTTACTGGCCCGTGGACCGGTCCACTCAAATTATGGGCCATATTTGAACTGGCCAAACATGACTCGTCCAATTTTACACCACTATATTTGTAAAATGGAACAATACATAAATCCTATATATGAGAAGGGAACAATACATTTCTAAGGTGTTTACTTTACACTTTTTCAAAAGTACAAAAACACGTTTGAAAATTCACAAATCAGGTTTTTTAAATTTTAAATTAATAATTAATGAATTATTAAATCTATTTATTATTAAATATTTATTTATAATTTAATATAATTACCCCACCTCACCTCCACCACCCCAACCGACTTTCCGATCACCCCTCTTCTCCGATGACTATTCCGACGACTGCTCCGATTTCGACGAGTATTCTGATGACCATTTCACCACTTTTTAAGTCACAATTCAAAATTTTCATAAGTCACAATTTGTTCATCGGTTACAATCACAACATTTAAAAGTTATGTTACTTATTTTATGATCACAAATATCAATTTATTGGTCACAAATTAATAATTTTTAGGTCACAAATTAGTAATTTTAAGGTTACACAGCTTGTACTTACCATAGTTTATCGAATTCAATGGTCACAAACCGACCAACTTATTGGTCACAAACATCAATTTATTGGTCACAAACTAATAATTTTTAGGTCACAAAGCTTGTACTCGTTACAGTTTATCGAATTCATTGGTCACAAACAATTAAATCATTTGTGACTATCACCAAATCATTTGTGACCATCACTTCGCCACTGACTCCACCAGCGGCGTCACCATCGTCGACGCATCTTCACCACCATCAAGTGTAGCACGACCACACCCGCAAACAGATCTGCACCTAACTGCACACATAACAGATCTACTCCTCCCACGACCTTCGCACCTCCACCAAAAAACAGATCTGTCGCACCCACACACCCAACCTTAAAACCCACCGCACCCACGCACAAACACCCGACCATCACAATCGGCGCACGCACGCACAAAAACCCTCAGCCACCGCTACATCCCAACACAGCAACCACTGCGCCACAAAAAAAAATGACAAAGATAGACGGCTGCAGCATCAACAGTGGAGTCCTAAAGAAAGAGATGAGAGAGAGCGTCAGTGGCGACGATTAAAAAAACGGTAGGATCTGCGAGAGAAGAACGGTGAGGTAAAGGGGAAAATGGTTGGATCTGCGAATACAAGAAAGGGAGAGGAGAGGTTGAATACATGAGAGGGAGAGGAGAGGAGAGGAAGAAGATCCAATGACCAAGGCGGCGGCGGCGACGTAGGCGTAGTGCAAAGACGGGCGGCGGAATTGAGTTGAGAGGTTGAGAGATAAATTGATTTAGGGTTTAGGGTAGATAGGGTAGTGGGAGTTATATAAATGAATTTATTGTAAATAGATATACAAATAAAAATAAAAAAATATTTTTAAATTATTAATTAAAACCTGATTTTTGAAATATGAAACTTGAATTAGGATTTATGAAAATTGTAATTTAAAAGTAGGGCTGAGTGTAATTTCCTCATATGGGAATTACATTTCAAAAATAACAAACTCCAATTTTTTTTTTTTTTTCAAAAATCATTTGTTAAAATCAATTTATTAAATATTTTTAATTATAATATAATACAACTACCTCAATTTATTAAATTTCAAATCCAAATCCAAATCCAAATCATTCTTTCTCTACTCTCTATCCTCCGGCGACGTCTCCACCTCCAGCGACTACTCCGGCGACGTCCCACCTCCGGCGACTGTTCCGACGGCCATTCCGGGCGATTTAAAAATTTCCAGAAAATTAAAAATGGGAAATCACACTCCCATCCCCATAGATCCACCTACTATCACCTCACCGGACCTCCACCTCCTAAAAAAAATTACCGAAAAAATTTCAAATTACTTTATATAATCAAGCCGCTGACATGTCTCATCTGTGAATAATTGTGACCAAGTGTGTATTCCATGTGACTAACTGTGACCAAATTTGTGTTAAGTGTGACTGTCTGTGACGTTTGTGACTTGAATATAATCAAGTCACAATTGGTCATAACCAGTCACAGTACACACATATTTGATCACAAATGGTCACCACAAACAAATTCGCTTACACCACGGACCAGCACCACAATCCACCACCAGTCATTACCTCCAATGCACCACCACTGCCACATTCAACTCAAATTTACAACAAATCCACATGATATCTTGATAATTTCAAACTTCAAACACTATCAAGAAAATATGGAACATCTTTCACCCTTTCTACAGAATTCCAACTTTAGACCTTTTAGAAACAAACATTACAAATCACATTGTTTATCACCAACAATCCCCTCAATTATGCAAAGTTCATTCACATATTTACTAAAACTAAAACTACTGTATTTGGTTGGTCCAAATACATATAAACTGAGTTGTAAAGCAATTAACTTTGATCCATAAATCATAACAGCGTCAATAAGTTCATATACATACACCTCCTGAGCCTCGGCTTTCCTCTTGATTTCACTTGACAAGAGTATCGGATCTGCATTTTTGGGTAATGAATCCTGCTCTTGGGTTTTTTTCTCGAAGCCACTACTCTACTTTATTGCATTCACCAATGATGTGCAAAATAAAAGTCAATATATAATTTACTCTTTCGGCTAATAATATTTTTTAAAATCATACAGGAAGAGATTGTACAACATCTCAAAAATGGACAATTTATTTATTTTAATTTAATTTTGGTGTTGGGTGTCAATTTCATAAATCTAAAAAAAAAAAAGTATGAACTTGGGGAGTTTGAACAGGAAGTCAAAAGAACCTTTTTCAAATGCTTCAATTTCCATGTATAAACACTTTCAGACTCATCATCTCCATCTTCGTAGAGCCATTCCTTAGTTTGTTGCAAATTTTGTGAAGATCGAGAAGGAAGATGGTAGGGATCGATTGAGATTGAGAAAATTGATTTGTAAACCAGTTACCGGTAAAGGCTCTTCCGGCTCTAGAAGATACATCGCCGCTCCCTTTTCTCCGACATCTTCACCGGTGGTGGGGGTGAGGGGGTTGCAGGCGACGATAATCGGGGTAGAGGGATAAGAGAGTGAAAAGGGGTAGAGAGAGAGAGTGTGTGGATGAATCAGGGGTGTCGAATTGAAAATTTGAATTGGGATGAGAGTTGATGGTGGGTTATAATAAAATATTTATTAAATCTATATTACACCTGATTTTTGAAATGTAAATTTCATCTTCCTTGATTTTGAATTGTAATATTAAAAAGAAGGGTTTTAGGTAATTTTCTCTTTGTAAAAAGGTTGAAACCCAACCTTGAGGGCCCGCCCCGCCCCTATAACATTGTGAAGGAGGTAAATCGCGGAATGTGCTTCAACAGACTAGGGTACAGGAGCTGTTATACTGGTGCCCACAAAGAGTCCAATTTCAAACCTTGTTAGAAGAGGCAGGAATCGAATCCTCACACTGCGTTTGTCAGCTAAAGTGAGACTACCTCACTCCTGTCATTTACACTACTAAGTTATGCCCCGAGGGCTACACCACTATATTTGTAGGTCAGTAGGTTGGTTGTATTAAAAGATTTGAAAGATAAAATGAGATATGCATGTGCCATATTTTAAGATTCTATTACACATTTGCGAGTTAATTGTTTCAATGGCCACTGAACTTTACTCAACGTCACGGACTACCCATTGAACTTTATGTTGCTTCCAAATACCCATTCAACTTTCCTCCGTTTCACCTAAATGGCCACCGAAACAACTCCGTCCGTGAACACCTTGACGTGGACGACGGATTGCTGACTTGTCCGTTAAAATTGATAATCACTTAGCCACGTGGAATAAAAGTGAAACCAAACATGACCTTAGGCAAATTAACTCCTCATTCAACACACGTGAAAATGGACTTGCACTTCCATTCCTTCACCCCCAAATCAGCCGTAGCCCTAGCCCCCAAATCCGTGCGCCAAAAACGAACGAGCCTTCGAATTTTCCTTCCAACTGAGCTGAAATCCGGAAAACCCAATCCTCTTTCATAACCCCGAAGTCCAATTTCAACTGAAAAGCCTCGCATTTGATGCAAAAATCGGGACTGGAGTTCCGCAATCAGTAAACAGAGAACCCGTTTTGAAAGCATCTTCCATGGATGACGAAGAAAGCGAAGGTGAGTTTTTCAAGCTCCGTTCTAGCTTTACTCTTGTAATGTGAAGGCATTTTTCCCTTCTCTGGTGACTGAGACGTGAACTACACTGATCCACAAATTATGGAAAAAAATCGTTGATGCAGGACAATTTTTATGTTTTTATTGTGACATGTAACATGTTGTTTCCATCTTTCAAGAGCAACCGAGATTGATTCTTTATTTGAAATGAGAATCTAGAATTGTTTTGCTCAAGTCCTTGGCACTGTCTTTTTTATTTCTATTCTAGTGAGGTGCATTCAATATTATCTTTTGTAGGAGCTTTTATTTTCTGTTTACAACATCAAACATGTCTTAGCTGCCTCTTGTTAACATATCTAAATGAATGCTGTAATTAGATTTGGTGATAACTGAGATGCACCATTGTTTCTGATTACAGCTCTTTGATTTTGTGACAGGTTCTTTTGAGGACCCAAATTTTGTAGATTCTGATAATGACATTGCATCTGATGACGATGATGTATTGTACGACAGAAATGTGACAGATGGAATCGAAGCTGGGTTGGATAGATGTGATAGGGTAGTGGAGGATGAACCGACCGAGGGTATTGATATTGAAGTAGAGGACTTGGAATATCCTTCGTCAGAGGAGCTATTGTCCCAATGCTCTTCCGACGAAGATAGTGGTTATCGATTCCCTGAATTTTCTATTGATTCAGGAATGAAGAATCCACATTTCGAGGTTGGACAATTATTTAGTTCTGCAGTTGAGTTCCGAGAGGCAGTAAGGACATATGGTGCGATGAATGGATATAATGTGAAGTTTAAAGTAAATGAGGATAGAAGAGTACAAGGGGCTTGCAAACTCGGGTGTACATGGAAGATTTGGGCATCTGCATTCGATGCTTCCGAGAGACTACAGGTAAAATCTTACACATCGGAGCATACATGTAGTCGCGACCAGTTTAACAGACATTGCAATTATGTTTTTTTAACAAAACGGTATATTGAACAATTCAAGGCAGATCCCGAATGGAAGACAGAACTTATTTTGGCCACGGTAAAAAAAGATTTTTGTACAGATATTAGTCGAAATGTGGCATGGAAGATGAGACGATATGCCAAAGAGTTGTTGGTAGGGACTATACAAGACCAGTTTAGGATGTTGAGGTCTTATGCAGCTGAGGTATTACGAACGAATGTCGGGTCTACTGTGATTATCGCATTGCAGCAACAGGTGTTTCAGGGGATATACATTTGTTTCAGTTGTTGTAAAAATGGATTTAGGTATGGTTGTAGGCAGCTGGTTGGAGTTGATGGCTGTCACCTACGAGGTTGTTTTGGAGGAATTTTGCTAACTGCAGTTGGACTTGATGCTAACGATTGTATTTATCCGATTGCATATGCGGTTGTTGAAAAAGAGAACACGAACACTTGGAGATGGTTTATGAAGTATCTTGCAGTTGACATTGGGATTGACAACGGTAGAGGTTGGACATTGATGACGGACAGACAAAAAGGTTTACAAAATGTGATAGAGGAGTTGTTTCCTGAAGCCGAGCACCGATTTTGTGTACGACATATGTACACAAACTTTTTCAATCACGGGTTTAAAGGAAAAATTCTGAAAAATTACCTATGGCGTGCTGCTAAGTCGACAACTGTAGCTGACTACCTATATTGGATGCAGCAAATCAGGCAACTTAACGAAGAAGCATACAAATGGTTGATGGAAAGGCCACCACAAGAATGGAGTCGGTCTCATTTTCTCGTTCATGCAAAGAGCGACATACTTTTGAATAATGTTTGCGAAGTGTTCAACAAGACATTGCGAGGTGATAGGGAGAAAATGATTATTATGATGCTTACCTCCATTCAATTAACCTTCATGACTCGGATCCGAAAGCGTCGAGACAATATGATGAGATGCACTGGACGATTGTGCCCTAAGATCCGGAGAAAACTTCACAAGATTGCGGAGAAATCTCGCGAATGCACGTTGCACTTGTCTGGAGGGCCTAGATGGCAAGTTGAATGTAGCTCTGGAACATACGTTGTTGATCTCGAAGCACGAACATGTGCCTGTAGAGAATGGAAACTGACTGGGATTCCGTGTATGCACGCAACGGCTGTCATCAGAGAGTGTAGGAATGAACCTGAGGATTACGTTGACAACTGCTACACAATCGAGACGTATATGAGATGCTATGAGAACATCTTGAACCCCATAAATGGGGTGAGATTATGGCCACGTGTGCACGTCATCGATATAATCCCCCCCTCGTGGACCGTCCCAAGGAAGGGAAAGCGACAGATAAATAGAAGAAAGGGGGCAGACGAAGATGTGATCGTCCATTCGCATGGAAAGTCTTACGTTCGAAAAAAGGGTCGGGTGAAAATGACTTGTTCAACATGCGGTGCATGCGGTCACAATAAGAGATATCACGAAAGATCCGATGCACCTAACGCCGATGTAAGCATTATTTTTTAAGCATTACAACTGGAGAACTGATCATCCATTATTTTTAAGCATTATTCATTCATTTTTAAGCATTATTCATTCATTTTGCATTCTCTTTTGACAGGATTGGTATGAAGCAGAATTGGAACCCGTGGCAAAATGTGACAATGTTGTATGTAACGAGCAGGTAAACTGTTGAAGGCCAGATTTTTTTTATTTATAGTACGTGTCATTGAGTTACTCTGAATGAATTATTGCTTGACAGGAAAATATTCCCGCCAAACTATTGCCTAGAAGGGGAACATCATCGATCAACAACTCGGGTGAAGGACAACAATTCCAGTTCATGCCTACTCCCATGGCTGTCAAGGCACTACCAAATGATGGCCTAGCATCGGGTCCAGCTGCCTGCTTACCGAGTGTAAATGTTCCAACGACCGAGGTTAATTTTGAAGTGATGGTCGATGATTTGAAAACCACTGATGCAGCTACATCGAGGGAGGACAGGGCACTAAAAAGAAGAAATGTGAAGGCGACAATCTAGTTGAAGTGATGTGTTTTTTGCAAAGGCGACAGCGTAGTTGGAGCATTCCATAATGGATAATTTTGTATAAATGTATTTTGAATCCATGGCTGCATAAACAATCAGTCTTAGGTAGTTTCATTTTTTGAATCTGTGGCACATAAGAAGTCATTTTTTGTTGGCTGCATATGTGACAGAAGGAATGCTTAATGTAGTTCATTGTAATGGTCAGAAGGAATCCATGCAGTTCATTTTTTGAGTCCTCAGTATGCTTCCTTATGAATTGGAATGTAAATTTATGTTGTGTTTGACGTCAAATTCATGTATTTTCTGGACATATATGAAATTATATCTTTCATTTAGAGTTCCAGTTTTATTTCAGGCACATGAGTTGACGCTTCGTGATCAGTTTTATTTCAGTTACATTTCCAGTTTTGTAAGGGCCTTCGGTACGAGGTTATTTATTTTATAGAATGTGCAACCAGGCAGGATGATCATCCATCATCAAAATTTTGGCCTTTGTTATCAGAGAGTTATTTTCAGCAGCCTGCCTGGTTGCACATTCTATAGAACAAAAGTGAAAAAGTGTACAAAGCCATGATAAGATAAACAATGCTTGTGTGTCACTTTGCTAAGTGATGAAATAAAGCTCTTATAAACAGAATAGTGACATGAATGAAAGAAAGCATAAAAATTATGGAGCTACATAAGATGTTGCATTCCATTATTCACAACGATTTTACAGCCAACAAGAAGTCATTACAGGAAAACCAACATCAGACAGAGAGATGACTTTATCTTAATCTATTCCAACATTGCATCCAAGTCTTGATAATAACCTACTACAAGTACTACTGCAACTGCAAATTAGATCGCCGGATGAAAGTTAATCAATTTTTCCCTTTCCTTTCTCGTTGTCTTCGGTAGTTCCTTTTCCATTGCGAATCGTGATATTGATGTTTATCTCCAACTTTACCTCCAGCCCATCCTTTTACTTCAACAAACATTGAGCATTTCATACATCATCACAGAATATATAAACCAGTCAGCCCGCCCTTTCACAGAATATATACTACCTTCACTTGCTGCTTCTGTTTCTGCATGTGAACATGTCTCACCATTATACAGAATTTTTAGCAACTCAACAGAAAATACATAATTTTGACAAGACCAAGTTAATGATCACAATTTCTTCAGAAGCAATTGACAGCAGGTTTTCAAAAAATATATCTGCTAACTGACAGTTTTACAATGCACTTTGCTAATCTGAATTGTAAATTCTAAGAAGCAAATTCAACATAATAGAAATGCACAAATCCGGACTATATTGCAGTCAATTCAAAGAAAATCCATCAAAAACTAAAACAAATATGGAGCAGTACAATAAGCACAATAAAATCTAGAACAAATATTGATATTCACTACAAAATGGGGCTGATAACCTGGAACGGAACTAACAAAGCCTCCAATGCAATCCACTACATGAAAACTTGATAATCTGTTTTTTTTTTCACATACACATTAAAATGGGGCTGCCATTGCCACAATACAATATTGAAGGGAACAATATTTTAATTCAACAGTCGAATGAAACTCGGCCAAATAAAACTCATCAATTCACAGACAACCCCTCACAAAAACTAAAACAGCACAATGACATCCATCAGTTCACAGAAATGGTAAAAAAATGACATCCATCAGTTGTTGAGAGTCTGATTTGTGTGAGTTTTTGAATTGCGAAACTCCAGTCCCGATTTTTGCATCAAATGCGAGGCTTTTCAGTTGAAATTGGACTTCGGGGTTATGAAAGAGGATTGGGTTTTCCGGATTTCAGCTCAGTTGGAAGGAAAATTCGAAGGCTCGTTCGTTTTTGGCGCACGGATTTGGGGGCTAGGGCTACGGCTGATTTGGGGGTGAAGGAATGGAAGTGCAAGTCCATTTTCACGTGTGTTGAATGAGGAGTTAATTTGCCTAAGGTCATGTTTGGTTTCACTTTTATTCCACGTGGCTAAGTGATCATCAATTTTAACGGACAAGTCAGCAATCCGTCGTCCATGTCAAGGTGTTCACGGACGGAGTTGTTTCGGTGGCCATTTAGGTGAAACGGAGGAAAGTTGAATGGGTATTTGGAAGCAACGTAAAGTTCAATGGGTAGTCCGTGACGTTGAGTAAAGTTCAGTGGCCATTGAAACAATTAACTCCACATTTGCATTGACATAGATGTAGGCAGCCCCGTCCAAATGCCTACCCATTTTGACATTCGAAGAAAGAGAGAATTCAAGAATGTTACTTGATTTAAAGAGCATCCTAACATTTCAAGAGTAATACAATTCAACATCACTAAGAATGTTTTTGATTGACATGGAAAACATATTTTAGAAAAGAAAATGTTTTCCTAATTTAGAGGAAATAAAAAAAATTTACTCCCCCAAAGAAAATGTTTTTCTTAAAAACAAGAAAAATTAGGTGTATTTTCAAAGTTGAAAAATATTTTCAATGAAAAAAAATAGCAATCAGAATTTGAATGAAAAAATGACATTTTCCATGAAAAAGAAATGCAATCAAACATACCATAATATCAATTTAGGTAGCATTCAAATATCATTAATTGATTGATCATCTTGAAAGTAAGAAGATGAGCCATAATTAAGACGACCAATTACTTGAAAGCACGTAGATTGATGTTACGTATCATTATTTAACATTTTAAAATCTTGTTACAAGATTATGTAACCTCGATTTGGTCATTCAATATTCTATTTGCTTACTTCATATATAATAGTATCACATATTATGAATGGATAATGCAATCTATTATCAGTAATGAATGGAGCCCACCTTAAATAAGCGCCACCGATACTTAGACAATTAACAGAGGTTGGATAATTAAATAGCATGGTCGCAACTGAATAAAATTCTCCTATCCGTATTGGTTGCGCTACAACATTACTCGATCGGAACATGCTAACTTCTCAATATAAATTTGCCAAAATTCACAATCTTTCAAACATCCCAGTCTACAGAGGATAGGAGTAGGATACATCTCTTGCTTTGCGGCCACGTTTCTCCTCTTCTGCAAAAGTTCATACAGCGCAAGGTGATTCTTATACAGATATGCTTAATTTTATCACGATTTATCAAAATTGAGACGGGTTGAGGTTTCAAAATTCTGCAGCAGAGCTTGCTTTCTATTTATATTGCTTCTGTTGCATAATTCTTCACGATTTGCGGAGAATGAAGGATCCAATTTGTGCCATTTGCAGGAGTTGAATCTGTTGGTTTACTTGCCGAGGGTTGAAGAAACGTGCTGACTAAGAGTGGTGTCAGTAAGTACTGCGACTTATAAAAACGTCCGTTTTGAATTTTAATATAAACGTGATCTTCATTTGAATGGGACGTAGTAGCAATTCTTGCTTCAACACGCTTTTCTTGTGAATATCATTTTCGTCATTCCCAGAATTTTTACAAGCCTGTGATGATCATACAATCGATTCACTGATTAATTTTGAAAGAAGCTTCGCGGGTCTTTTTAGGTATGGAAAAGACTTTACTTTTTCTAATCGACTTCCTTTTCCAATGCAAGTTTGTATATTGACAAACTCGTTAATTTGTGCTATTGTTTACTGTTTTGATTCCTTATCCACTTCATTACTTGGCATTTAAGAAGACTTATGTGTTTATATTTTTCTTATTTTATATACGTGACTTGCCTACAATTGATGGGTGACATTTTCAGTAATTTATATGAATGATGAAATGGGGACCTTTACCATCACAGTTATTTCTCACGAGTTTGATCTAAATAAGAAGATAGAATGACCTATATGTTGTTTAATCGTGTGATTTTCCACACTTTTCAAAGATTGTGCTTATTTTTGGGTTAGAAATTACTTATGGGTGTCTAAGCATTCATGTGACAGAGTATTGTTTGTGGAGGTCAAATCGAATAGTTAATTGGTGGTTCTCTAATGACATAAAGGTACCCGTAATCATCTACCATGGATACAAATTCAATCCAAAATCCTGATGGAGATAGTCAAAGAAGAGAAAAAGGACTGAAAAGGAAGGCTAATGAAAAACATGGACTGCAAATCATGAATCAGATGGATGATAATTTGGAAGTATCCAACATTGGCAAAAGTTGTACTATTGCCAATAAGGATTTTCAAAACAGTCATCTTGAGTTGGATTCAACAGCACAATCGCAGGTCGAACAACCTAAAATTGATACAAGGACAACTGGAAATCTTATTGCAGAAGGGACTGAGAGAAAAAAGAAGACTAAAAATAAAGATGAACTTCAGTGCTTGGAACAATCAGATATTATGTCAAGTAAGAACTTGTCGAATGTAAATAATGGACTAGAGAATGACGGTATGCCGAACAAAGACAAGAGCACTGCTCAAGAATCTGATGTTGAGGTGACCGAGCATCTCTCATCATCTATTGTGAATAAAGATCACTTGTCAAATGATTCATGTCTATATCTGGAATTAGCACCAGTTGCATGTGTTAGGAGAAAACTTCTTGTCCTTGATGTCAATGGTCTACTTGCAGACATCGTAATGCCAGCACCAAAAGACTGTATTGCGGATGCATATATCTGGGGCCGGGCGGGTGAGAATAAAATATTTATCAATGCTGTGAAATTATTTATGATATAAACTTATGATTATATTAGGATGACCAATTAGTTGTTAAAAACCTAATCAACCAACACTTCGCTCTTGTAGTATTCAAGAGACCATCCTGTGATGATTTTCTGAAGTTTTGCTTCGAGAAGTTTGATGTGGGCATATGGTCATCAAGATCCAAGTATTTGTTGAACTTTGTGCTATTTTCTGATGTCGTATTTCTTATGCTATGTTTCATCTTCTATTTGCGAAGAGTAAACAAATTCTTAAATAAATATTAACATTAATTACTTTGCGAGCTATCTAACTGGCCGTTTGTTTCCCTTCCATAAATTTCTAACACTAACCTTAACTATATATTTGATGTGCAGGAAAATTATTGAGAACTTTGCCAATTATTTATTGGGAGATCTACAACACAAACTGCTGTTTTGTTGGGTAATCTTCTTCACAACTATCAAAATAAAAGGATGTACATCCAAAAATATATTTTTTACCATGCCTAATGTATTGGTTTGTTTTTAATGGAAAAAATTACTTGGCATCGAGAAAACATTTTGGAGAGAGTAAAATGGTATTGTTATAATTTTATTTACGGCATTGCTGATGCATTAACACCCTTCTGGTATCGATAACACGACACCGATGCGTTGTTGACAAATGCAAAAATGCTAAGGAGAGTGTTCAAATTATTTTTTAGTTTTGCATAGTTGAACACATCGTCAACAAATTGTTAACACGTCAAAGATACATCGTGTTAGACATCAACACGTTGCCAGCACGTGTCAAAAATGCTAGGCGGTGTGTCTATATTATTTTTTATTTTGTACAGTTGGATACAACAATAAGTCCGACACGCTGGTGGATACATTGCCAATACACTTAGAGATACATTGTCTAAATGTTGTTGATATGTTGTAGACACGACGGAATTAACAAAAATAAATTTACTTCACAATATAAAAAATAAAAATAAAAACATATTATTCTAATCAGCGTATTGGGGACGGGCCGTATCGGTACTTTTTTGAAAAACTGCATTTCGACATGTCCATCTTGTCTCCTGTTCATGTCGCCAGGGCTACAACCTTCCAATCAAGGAAGGCTCATAATTACTGAACCATATGAATGTTTTTGGTGAGTGGTTATTCAACTCATATAGGTGTGATTGGATGCTCGAGGTGTGTTAACTTAGGAAGTCAAACTTACCCAACATTATTCAACTCGTACTGGTTGATTTTACTCTCGGATTTAGAAGTCATAAGTTTGAATTGTAATTGTACATTTTTTTTGCAGGATATGTCACATAGTACTCAAACGGGGTACAAAACTCTTGAAAACGTGCAAAAACCCTTGGTCATGAAGGAGCTAAAGAAAATATGGGAAAAAGATGATCCTAATCTTCCTTGGGAGAAGGGATATTATAATGAATCGAACACATTATTGTTGGATGATTCTCCTTACAAGGCCTTGCTCAATCCTGTAAGCTTCTCACTACTTTCTACTTTTTCTGTCAGGTTATTCAATTTTCTCCATTTCTGTTAGTTAAGTTTATGTCCTAATTCTTGCTTTTTTGTTTTTCATTGTTTTAGCTACACACTGCAATTTTTCCACATTCCTTCCATTACCAGGATAAAAGTGACAATTCACTAGGTGAGATTCTTTTCCATATTGTTCTTTGGATTATTCTAAACGGACAGGGCCTACGTGGCCTTGTCCGTGTAGCAAAACCCTTGTTCTTTACATGTCAGCTGGTTTTTCATTGTTGTATTCTGTTTGGAGTTTGTCATTGACAAGGGAGGTCAGTGTAATTTTTCGTCCCTCCACAAGAGTAGAATACAGGTAGGTACACACAAAATAAAGTTCAATTTAGGATATGCCTGTGAATTATTTGTTTTACATTTATGGCGGAAAAAGAATTTATGCTTACGGAATTCAAACCCGTGTCACTTAACTCTGCGGCCAGGTTTCACGCGTAAAGATATGAAAGTATGAGCTCAAATAGCCAGCCAAGTTCTGAATGAAGCTTTAGTACACTACGTGATAGCAACATATTTTGAATACTGAATTTTTCAATCTCTAATTTTGCTCTGCCTTTTTAATTTAGAAGCATGTTTGCACAATATCTTTTCACAAATTATTTGATGACGGTTTGACTATCAACTGAAGGCTATACACAGTGCTGTCCCTTTTCTTTGTTCATTGTATGGAAGATTGCTTGTATAATATACTCATTCATCACAGGTCCCGGAGGTGATCTTCGAGTTTATTTGGAAGATATGTTGATGTGTGACGATGTAAGGAACTATGTTGAGCAACATCCATTCGGTCAAAGTGCTATAGATGAAACAAATGTGTTTTGGAGATTCTACTATCGGGTTCTTCAGAATGTGTCCACTCAATCAGTCTAGAGACACCTCCCTGTTCCCTGTTTGCTCGTGGGATCCATGAACTCGAGCGACAATAGCATTTTTCTCTCTGGTATTTGTCTTTTACATTAGGGAATATAGAAAAGGTGGAAGCATTTAGACATGGCTGATTCAAGTATAAAGAATGACATAGTTGGACAACATTACTTCGACATATTGCTGCTGATGATACTTGGCATAACAAAACCAAATCCAATAATGGACCTTCAGAGTGTGCCAATTAAACGTTCTCCCTCTTTTCCTTTATGGTGGCCTAAAAATAATAAGTAGAAATTTGGCTGAGATTGAGTACATTGGATTCCCCCCATTCTTCTTGTTGTTTATCATTACTAATAAATATCTTCATCTATAATATTTATTGTTTAGGTCCAGGAGTTGTATTTAATAGATGTTCTGGTGATATTATGACTGGCATTTATCATTGTTTTGAATGTAGAGATGCTTATTTATAGAGGAATATGAAATGATTGTGTTGTTTACTCATCAGCTTCTGCTTTGTACTGTCAGTTACTATGGCAAATCGATTCAGCTGGTCGATGACAATATTTTGACATGTTTAAAATTTTCAGGTTGACGGGATTTTGAAGTGTTCTGTTTCTAATATACGTGAATATTGTTATCGAACATGCTTATCTATCATTTTTATCAGTCATTTTTGCAAAATTTCTCCCACATACATGCTGTTTATTCGATTACATTCGTGTGTCCATTGGGCACAGTAAGTGTAAACATGTTGGTTAGAAACTGGGCCTAAAAGTCTGAATCTTTTTGGGACTTGGTACCAACAGATGAATGTCAAAACATCTGGAACTTGAAGCAAGGGTTGGATAATAAAGACTGACCTAGTACTTGAAGTTACTATTTACCCTATTTGTACGATTCGTATGTCTCATATTTCTTGAGACAGTGGTTTGATACCATAATTTTGGCATGCTTAAAGTAGAACAAAGAAAAAAATTAAGAAATTAAAATAAGTAATATTATTCATCTAGAGTCTAGATGATCATCAGTCTATATGACAGTGAGTCACAACAATGTGGCAATGATTACAATATCCTACAGATCGATGATCATCTAGACTCTAGATGAAAATCATCACTCAATTTAGGTTTCATTGATTATAGTCACTTTTTAAAGTTTTTAAGAATTTGATATCGATTTTTAGAATGCTGTCTAAAATCACAATAAAGCAATATGGGTAAAGCACTCAATTATTATTACCTTTTGCTGGTAATGTGACACCAAAAATCATTGGGATAATGCAGGGTGTGTACTGAGTAAATTATTCTGAGATATTAAGCGATCATCAATATTGGAATGGAATGGCAAATGTGGGAGCCATGTCTCGAGAAGTAGCAAAATCATCGAGATAAGATCACCCTGTTTTGGGCAAAATCATAATAAGAAGTACCATCAAATAAAATTAATTAAGTGGTCGACACATGTAATGAGAGTTATTCTAACTTATGAGTAGAAATATACTTATAAGTGTGAATTTCAACTCCATTTACACACATATTCAAGTGGACATGCACACAATTAAAAACGCCAAAAGATAACGCAATAAAGGAAACTTAAACAAATAGATGAGTTTGGAAAAACGCGTAAATTTCACATAATTTTAATTCTTCTACCAAGATTAATTCTATTAAAATTTAAATAATATTCATATTAAACAAATTAAATAGAAGAAAGAAAACTTAGATAAAAATTGTTTTATTCCTTCAAAAATGTTTGAAATAAAGTATATTTACTAACAAAGCGTTAATCACCCAACCTACTGCTTTTTATTTTTTATTTTTTAATAAGTTGCTTATATTGACTTATTGAAGACAGGATTTCTAATTCACATTATTTTGCTTCATTAATGAAACTAGATTTCAACATTACTAAACGTAGGTTTCTTAAATCCCAAGCTTAATTGGATCTATGAACTATTTTGCACTTCTAAAAACCCAAGCCACCTTCCAAAGTATCATTCTTTAATGCCCACTTGAGGAATTTGAAACAACTTTCTTATTACTTATCGAGCATACTTGACATGCTAGGCTATACATAATTTGATTATATAACGTACAAAAAAACTCACATGCATCTCTTTCTTGTCGTGATAAAGAGGCTAAAAGTGTAACTTTTCACGTCTCATTTGTTCTTTGATCTCACTCATAGACTAAGCAATATAATATCTCGTATATTTTTTTTCTACCTCAGACTATTTCACGACAGATACTACTGCTTAACCTGTAGTAGTTGAAGGCGAATTTGGGGGATTGGTATTGCATCACTATGCTTCATCTAGTTGAAATACCTAACACTTCGATTAATCTTGGCTAATCTAGCACATCAACTATATATATAAATTCTATCAATGCACATGGTAATTTAATTTGGTAGGGAGAGATAGGGGGTGGGGTGGGTGGGGTCATATCACATATGCCAATCATATTGAACAAATGGGGAAGGGTTTCCTTGGAACATAGTATAGCTATTGATGATTAAGATTATATTAGTTGGTTATTGCCTTGTGAAATTCAGGCAACCCTCATGGGATCTCTTCACTTTATCCACATGGTTGTGCGAGCAACATTTTATCTAACCACCATTTAAATCTTCACATTGTCAAAATCATCATAAATTTTCAATTATTGGGTTATTAATTTCAAATAATTTGAAAAATTCACTTACACGTATCTGATAATATTAAATTTTCTGCACAATAAAGAAGATAATATAACATATAAAGGATAGTAAACGATCTAGATCGTAACTAAATGACATTTTTATTTTGCTTCTCACCGTTGCAAGATTTTGTATACAATATACCATAAATTTTATATATAAACGCAAGACATTTTAAACTTGAATAAATGAAAATTGCACTCGTATTCTTGAAAGACAAGCATTCGCTACTAGAGTGTCTTGGTTTGCATTATGATTTATCCATATTTTGTCTTAAATGGCAACATTTGCACAAGCAAACCTTTGATGTGTTTTGACAACCTAACTAAAAATAGCACATGGATGCATGCCATGTTCTTAAATTTGCTGTGAAATAACCTAACTTGATATTGCTCGACAGCTAATTCTACGATGTTGATATCCAATTCTATGGGAACATCATTATAAAAGTAGCCTTCAAAGCCTACTCAGCTCTTCTTTTTTTTTTTTTTTTTTTTTAGTAATTAGAAATTTAATTCGTTGAAGGAATTTCCGTAAATAAATAAAGAAAATAGAAAAGGTTAAATAATAAATTCAAAAAATTCTTTCACCAATAAAATAACAGTTTAAAAATAACTTATCGTTAATAATCTTAAAAATAAATAAAAAGTGAGATAGTACACCATATTGTGGAGGTGCTATCATTGATTGCCAAAAGAAATACCATCGGCAATCCCAATGAAAATCAAACCCCGCAAGTGATTTCAAGAACACCTTTCGAATTTGTATTATAGCCATGTTTGGTAGGATTAAGATTTTAATTTTAATTTTAATCAAAATTAATAATTAATTTCAACTACATATTTCCTGAGTTGAGATCTGCTGTCCAAAATTGACTATCTAAGTTACCATCCACCAATGATTCATTGACACGTCATTTTAACATCTACTTTTAAGTACAAGTGACAATGAAAAAATAATTAAACATGTTATGCGTCATTAAATTATTGGATGTACAACAAGTTGGACAATTAGAGAGCTTGTTTGGTACAATTCACAATCGAATTAAAATTGAAAATATAGTCGTTATCGAATCTCACTCGTCTAATAAAAGTCAACAATAACGACTAATTTTTTAATTTTAATATGATTTTAATCTCTATCGAACACGCCCTTCTTTTTAGACAGCAGAAATTTAACTTTAATCCTACCAAACATGGGCTATTTCGTTGGTATAACTTCCACAGACAAAAATGTTGATACGAGCACAGAAATCCGTCAGTTTATGTCTCTCTTAGTTTTGCTTTATTTTCTTCTTTGTTGATCATAACATAACACTCTTTAGTTAGGATCTACTTCATTAACTGTGTGCTTGACGTTCAATCCTTCCCAACTCTTTTAACTTTTTTTTTTTTGGGGGGGGGGGGGGGGGGGGGAGGACATACTGTTTATTTATAGTCAATTTCAATAAAAACTTATTTAATCTCAGATATTGGTAAGTTCTGCATCAGACTTTGATTTTTGATTGTATGAAGACAAACCCACAAAACATTAATTAATGAAAGGTAAGAAGCAGGCAATTGTTGACCAGTGGGATATTTCATGCCCCAAAAAACAACACGGAGAAGAGCCAAAAACAGCTATATTCTTATCATCTAAACTTGACTTCTAATTGCAGGTCCCTATCTCTATTGTTTAAAGGACATTTTTTTTTCTCTTTCTAAAATGGCAGCCATAAATTACTACTCATTATACAAAGCTAGTCTTCCATTCAAATCTGTCAAAATGAATCAATAACTAGTGTAAGGTGGATTGTGGAGAGAGAGAGAGAGAGAGAGAGAGAGAGGAGTTAAAATCTTGTCACTTGTGATGTACGATACTACACATCTAACATGCCGTTAAAGATTTTATTCCTCTAATAACAAATTTACGATCCCAAAATGTGTACTTGAATCAATTATAGTACGACATCAAGTTTAACAAACATAATTATGAACCACGTCTCAATAAAGCAAATGAAATTGGGGATTACTTAAGGGAGGCTAAAATTGTTTTGAGACCAAAAAGCTGCTTTTGAGTTCGTTTGGATAATTTTTTGAAAATGCTTTATGTACTTAAAAGAGCTTTTAGAATAAGCTTACCCAAGATGACTTCCTCGTGAAGCTCAGAGCTATCCGAAATTTCTAATCATATTTCAACTTACACGAAAGGCATAATGACATGGACTAAGGAGAGGAAACCATTAATGGTTTGAAGTTTGACAACAAAGCAAGCCAGCAGTTGATTATTTTCACTGGCAACGGAAACAATGCATCTGATTCTATTATTGCAACTCAATAATAAGCTTAGCAACATCTTTTGAATTTTTTGCGGAAGAATTTCGAACTGGCAACTGATGATGTGAACCCTAATTTGCAATCCTGAGTGCCTTGAGCACAACAAAGAGTTACTCACCACTCATGGTATATTCGGTATGTTTGGACTAGACTAGACTAGACTAGATAAGTTAAAGAAGAAAGAAAAAGCAAAATTCTTAACGATAGTACTGTAAAGTAGTTGCAGAAGAGAGTGATTGGAGAAGGGACTGTACGCTAATAAAAGTGCATTATCAAAGAATCGACATGGCCATATACAAGTCCAGGATCCGGACCCCTGCACAGTATATTGTGCACATGAAATGAAGAAATTGACTGTGCCCCATATTCACGCCAGGTGTGACCCACATTCTGTCAGCAGATAAATTAGATACAGCCTTTATATATAGTTGCATACCCATAAACTCTCTAAAAACTCCAGCCCTTCAGTGGGCACTGGGCAACCTTGTCTTGGAAGAGCCAAAGGACAAAAAGTAACTTGTTTCCATTTGTTCTTGAAGAAACCCCCCAGTCTAGATTTTCCCTAGGTTTGCACTCGGTTCTGTTTTCGTTGAGACCTCTACCTACAGACATGTGGTCGACCCCAAATTTATTGAGAACAACAAACTGTTGGGTTCTGGTCCATCCCTTGTTTCCTATTTATTCCTTGTGGTACTAAACAGCAAACATTGTCCGCCATGATCGCTGGAACCGAAAAAAGCTATTATTTAATACCAGGCACATAAGTCATCACCCAAATGATTTGCACTGCTGTGAGTACTGTCTTTCCAATTCTCTTGTTGCTTAGAATTCTTGCACAGTTCCGTTCCCTTAAAACCTAAATAAGGGAAAAGGAACAATATCTTTCTTCTGATGAAACGAAAATTCCTTAGAAGCTTTTTATTGCATGTTTATATGAACTACGTGTTAAAATTTTTGAATCAGGTAACTATCTTCCTGTAAATGAAATTCCAGTTGAGTTTTAGAGGCAGGGACTATAGAAATTCATTGAAGACGCAAGATAGAACGAGCAAAATTCCAACTTCGAAATTTGGCATCAGAAAAAGAAACAGAAATGTGTGCAAAAGTATTACCTTCTTTCACAGACGAAAACCGGGATCTGCAGAAGCAGACAGGGTGTATGAATGGGATATTTCAGCTCTTTGATCACTACCATTTCCCAACATGTCGTCGCGTTGGCAGCCAAAATCCCAAAAGACTACTTCAAGGTGATTCTTTTTGCAATCAGAAAGTTAAGATTCCAATATGCATTTATTTTAAAAATTTCTCCTTTTTCCTGACACACACAGGTGCAGTTATGAATTCATCTTCACTAACATTTGTATAAGTATCATGAATGGTAAGGGCTGATAGGTTTCAATTTTCCTGCCTTCACCATGATCCTATCTTATGTGCATTTTACGTGGAAGTGATCCTTTTAGCATAATAATACAGAAATTATAAATAAAAAAATAAAAATAAAATTGCATCTAATATTCAGCTATAACTCATAAATGCATAGAGATATCAGCACTCTCTTATAAGGTGGTAGAAACTGAGTTAAACAGCACATTCAATAAGTTGAAACTCCCACAAAAATCTTGCAATGTAATCATAGTTTGTTAATTACCATCTTTCTACAACACATCGTGAATTTTATATATGATTATTAACTTAACCTTCATCTTCTGTTTACAAAATTAATCATATAGGTATAACCTGTATACGACTATACCCTTATTTTTTCCACATTTCAATCATGAAACAAGTTTAATTTTTATCATCACTGCCAACACTGTCTTAACATTATAAAAATTCTGTGCTTGTTAAGGTGCTCACCACAATATGGACCCTAGACATGCAACAAAAACAGCAAGGGTAAGATTCTGAACAAGTTCCTTATGTGGATTTTTTTAAGAAATCGAACAAGATCCCCTGTTTGGCATAACCAATCATTTATTTGACGAGGAAATTATGTGACTTACATTTGCAGGAAACAGATCTGGAGGAGGCACAGAAAGAGTTAAGAGTCTCCTTTGAATCATCCCAAGCCTCCTGTTCATATTCCTCTTGTTCTTCCATGCTTTCATCATTTGATTCCCATAAAATGGCTCTACCAGAAGCTATTTCGTTCATTCAAACGAAAATTCGTGAAACCCCACTTCAAACCACAACCATGAAAGAACAAAATACTTCATTTGCCACAGGCCAGCAGTCCCTTGATCTCCAAGATGAAGTGAAGGATTCAATGTATAGAGAAACTCGTGGCTTGTCCATCAAATCTAAGGCTAAAGATGAAAGAAGAGGCTCTGTGTTGAAGCACGTCGACTCTCCCAGGCCTTCTCAACAATTCAAAAGTGGACAGTCAGGGGTTGCTGTTTCTGATGGATCAATTCACAATCTTTGTAAGCTCCATGAAGTAACAGAGAAATACAAGAATGAGCGGCTGGCACTTCCTCGTTTCTCTTATGATGAGAGAGAATCACGAGATACTTTGAAGTCTACCATTCAGCTCAAAGAACATCCCAGGTTATCGTTGGACAGTAGAGCCAGTTCTATGAAGAGTTCATCCCTCCAATCACGATCAAACTTTCTTTCAAGGGATTTGCATATGGGAAATGAAGACTCCAGCCAAGTTCTACCCTCTGACCAAGAACTAGGAAGTAACAAAAGATCGCCCAGTGTCGTGGAAAAGCTAATGGGCTTGGAAGCCTTCTCAGATGTTATTTCCACTAGTGAGAGCAGGATTATAAAGATCCAGTCATGTGCTGGCACAGATTTTATTTCAAGATCACCAAAACCAGCTGGCATGGGCAAGCACACTCAAGATCCTTGTTCCCCACGTGTTTTGCAAAAGGATACTGCCTTGCCGCACTTGGGTAATGCCAATTCAGTCATAAAACAGACTTCACGCTCAAGGTTTCCACCTGAACCAGCTCCATGGACACAGCCAGATACTAGTAAAAGCTTTCGAAAGCAAGCTTTAAAAAGTAGGAAATCAGCTGCAATTACCTCAAATATGTCCTCCACTGTTTATGGTGAGATTGAGAAAAGGATAACAGAATTTGTGAAATCTGGGAAGGACCACAGGGCCATAAAACATATTCTTGAACCACTGGAGAAAACAAGACAAAGATTGGAGAAAAGAAAAGAGGACCTCACTGAATCTGCATCTCAAACAAGCAGATACAGCATGGAAAACAGCATCTCTGATATGGCTTTTAGATCTTCCACGTGGCAGGATCAATGGAGTAACCACCAAGTTCCCACCATGAAGGGGACCGCCCCTCCAAAGAGATTAGAGCCTTCTAATATGATCATGAAACCAGCCAAAGTGATTGACAAAATTAGAATTTCAAGTTCTTCTCTGGTCCCAGCTCCAGATACATCGCATTTGCGAAAACTCAGAGCTCAGGATTCTATATATAACCGGGAGAATTCAGTTCACAAACATCCAGGAAAAGATTCTACGCCAAGGAATAATCTGAAAGATCCTAGTTGGATTCGTTCCATTGCTAAGAAGACCAATTTGAGAACTTCAGAAGTACAGCAAACCTCAAAAGCACCTCAATGCATTAAGGTAGAAAGCTGTGCTACACGTGGAAGGAGTTCTGGAATGTTGAGTCCAAGATTAAAGCAAAAGAAGCAAGTAATAGATTGGCAATCTCATCCCACCACCCCATCTTCTGACTCGGGCATGATTAAAAAGAAATGTAGTAAGCAAGTAGCAGCATCTGGTTACTCAAATAGAAAACTCCACATGAAATCAACTGATCTGAAGCATGGTTATGACCAATTGAGCGAACACAGTGGTGACACAAGATACTCTAGTCACCGAAGTGATGCAACTTCTGTGATGTCACAAAGCAATATTAGTCTCGTCTCACAGATTGAAACAAAGGTCAGAAGCTTCGCTCATTCCATCGAGACGAATGCCAAACAGCACCATGACCCTATACATAGGGTAAGAGTGATTTATCTTAGTGCCCGTCCTGTTGTTCTAGTTCATTAGTTGACAAGTTTCATTTTTTTGCCTTTCAGAGTTCTGCAGCAAGATTCAGAGAACACACAATAACGGCTGAACTTGCAACGACTATACTGGAACAACCAAGTCCTGTCTCAGTTCTTGATGTGGCATTTTGCAGAGATGACTCACCATCTCCAGTCAAGAAGACATCAACTGCTTTTAGAGGTATTGCTCTTTCTCCAAGCAACATCCATTTTGTATGTCACTACTCAGATATATTACATTGAAATGTGTAAGAAGGCTGAACTGTACTAACAGAAGAATAAGTGATATAAATATTACAGAAAATGAACCAATACAATAGCGACACATAATCAAATATAGATTTCTCCCTGTATTTATGTACATTTCAACAGGAGTGAGGCTTTTATATTATTCTTTGGACAGTTAACAGTCCACCACAGAATTTGCAGGTCATATGAGACCAGCTGTCATCAATGTGACAGTTTCACAATCAAACACGCAGAAAAGAATATAGAAGAGAAACAAGATATTGAAGTAATCCCTCATTACTGCTTTATTATCAAAGACAGACCTTTTTGGTCACTCTAACCTTTATTAGAGCAATGGTATTTGTTGTTAATTAGAAATGAACCGCACAGAAAATACTGCACTTTGAGACCAATGTGATTTTGAATCTCATATGGAAAGCTCCAGCATATGATAAAGTGAAAACAGAGGCATCATTTATCCAAACGAAATGAACAATTAGGTACATAATGAATCCGAGAGGAGAATACCCGTCTATCCACAATACAAATACAATTTTTATTTTTATTTTTATGTGCAATTACATAGCAAATGCATATTTTCACTAATAGATGTTGTGTCTTGTCAATACCTGAACAGATGATGAAAGTCCAAATTCCGACGACTCAGAATGGCGTGTAGAGAATCTAAATGGTTTACTGGATCAGAAAAGACTACACGGGCACAGTCACAGGAACTTGGTCCATAAGCTTAGATTATTGAACCCCGCTCCTTGTGAAGATACTCTAGACCACTATGCATTTATGTACAAGAACCCCAATCCAGATCTGCGATATATTACTAAGATATTACTGGCATCAGGATTCCTCAGAGACGTAATGTCAGTCCCAACAGTCAATCAGCACCACTCATCATACCATCTGATCAACACCGACTTGTTTGATGTCCTTGAACGAACTGAGCAAAACATTAAGCTGGAAAATGAAGAACTTGAAGATGAGAATGCTCAGTTAAAATTTAATCAGAAAAATCACAGAAAAATTGTATTTGATACAGTCAATGAAATTCTGGTCCGCAAATTTGCTTTACAGGGATTATTCAACCTGGGAAGGAAAAAGTTGAGCCGAGAAGAGCTTCCAAAAGAAGTTCATTTAGAGCTGAATCGTCTTCAGAGAAAGCAAGATTGCAGCCATGATGATAAGGATGATGGATTTGTGAGAATCTTAATGGAAGATATGATGCATCAGTCGGCAGATTGGACAGAATACATTTGTGAGATCCCAGCCTTGGTGTTAGACATTGAGCGCCTAATCTTTAAAGACCTGATTAATGAGGTAGTCATGGGAGAAGCTATGGGCCTGCATAATTGACCAAGGAGGATTTGCTGAGTTGCAGAGAACTGTGCCAAGCTCAATATTTCCTTGTTATGAATGCATTTCCTCCTTGTGCCTAAAACTCAATATTTCACAAATATCATGATGCCGGAATATCTCTGTTAGTTGACAGCACAAATATTCATGTAAGCAAGTAGTCGCTTCTTGTGGTCATACCCTATGTGCAAAATCTAAAAGTTAATCGCATACTATAACTAAACTACATTTAAATCATAAATGATAGAAAATATATTTAAAGTATATTTTATAACATACAGTAATATAATTCCCTGTTAATTAAGAGAACACCAAATGGCAACATGTAATTCAAGTGGAAATTTTAAGTGGGTGAATCAAATCTACCTTCGAGGCAAGGATATTTGGGATTGTACGGCAAAGAAAAATGACTCTCCTTTGCTCAGAAAGATGCTCGATATCAGACAGCAATTGACAGGGCATGAACGGACAGTCCAAGCAGCCGTGGACAGACTGGGGACGTGGACTGCTGCTGGCCAGTTTTACGTCCCAGGTGCGTATGAGTTTTTCCGGCAGAAAGCAGTGAAAAAGGCCTGGGCTACTGAGGTTTGGAGATCTTACATTACTCCAGAACACTATTTTATTTTATGGTTGGGTGCCCATTCGAAGCTGCTCACTAAGGACATGCTGCCCTACTTAAACATTGACAGAACTTGGGTATTTTGTGGGTCACATACTGAAACAGGTTGCCATTTATTCTTTCAATGTTCATTATCTTCATGCACTTGGAAGAAGATTAGAGATTGGTTGGGGATTAGGAGATCGATGACTACGATATCTAGCGCATTGAAGTGGACTAAGAAGGAAGCCCGAGGCACTTCTTGGCAAAGCAAAGCCAAGAAAATTGCTCTTGCTTGCACCATCTACCAAATTTGGGCAGTGAGAAATAGAAAGATTTTTGAAGATCTCATACCGCATTCCGAGAGCATTGTGAGACGGATCAAAACACATGTATACAAAGTTATGTTTTCCTTGTATTCTCATGTTTTGATTCATTTTGAGTTTTAACTTTGGGTCTTTAAATCTTATCGCTAGTACAACTTTTGATTTGTAAGCCACCAAGTATGTCTGGAGTACTTGTACACGAGTTTTGATCAATATAATTTTGCATTTACTAATAAAAAAAAGAAAAAGAAAAAAAGGTACACAGAAGATAACACACACATATACACTCTCCCCACCTCCAAATAAGAAAAACAATATTCTCAATGATAAAAAAGTGAGCAGAAAAACAAATTCTCTCAACAAGCATACTAGCATAGTTTAACCTAGAAACATTTCAATGAACAAGCCAAAAAATAAATAAAAAATATGTATAATCCATTCGTGGTAAAATCAAGTGATTGTCATTTATCCACACGTCATAGCACAAATTTTTCTTCTTCTTCTTTTTTTTTTTTTTCATAAAAGTAAACTAATCCTAATTTTAACAATGCCTCTCAGTAAGTCCAGATCTCAGGATGATAACTAACAAAGTACTACCCAAGTTGGTACAATATCTTAAAATCGTGTTTAAAGATACAGCTCTACGGATATTAAATTACATTTGTTTTTGTTTCCTAATGGGTATCTCCTTAATTTTGCTTCCCAGATACCTCTCATCAAGCTTTTTCAATCATAACTAGAAACTCCAGAATTGGAATTGCTGAAATGTGAAGTCAATTCAGAAATGGGCAAGAAAGAAATGTACAAAGAAAACACATTTTACGAAGAAATGTCCTCTAGGAACTTAACAAATGTAGTCCCCCTCTAACTTTACCCAGAATTTATATTAACTTGTGCATTTTCACTGTTTAACCTAACCAAGTCAGGCACATAAACAAAGTCAACACCAAGGAGGACATTCAAGTTTCGTATAAACATAAGAAATCTAAAAGACTTAAAACATGTTTTTATACATAAATCTTAATTATAAATACTAAATTCGGATATGAAGAAGATGTCCATGGGACCACCATTGCCTTTAATTCACTTCAAAAGAGTAAAATTGGTGCAAAGAGGGTGTGTTACAGTTAATTATAAATGTAAGGGTAATAGATAACATTACATGAAATGTCCCCCATTCCCCAGCATTCCAGTTTGATTCCAAGAAATTCTTCTGATTTTTGTTCTTTTCTCTCAAGAAATTCAGCTAATTCTTTTCTTGTGATATCCCTTCAGAGAAGATGCAGATTAAAAAATGCTAATAGGGAAAACCATAACTCTGATGTTGAGCGAACCACTGACATGTCCTGTCTTAGAAAATGAGTTATTTAAACAGACGGTGCTCAGAGTATTGGAATTGTTAAAGAAAATCCAATTCCTAACTCTAATTCCATTCTCTAAGATTTTACTAGGCTGAAATTCCATAATCCCAATTGTTGGTGGCATGTTCACGTGGTCACAGTTGATTGATACTCTCCCCAGTTAACTTTTGGAAGGATCTCATGGAATGATTCTCAACAGATGTCCGTACATGTATGTATTCAGCATCTTGAGTTTAATAAGATGTGGAAATGTCCATTGCATGCTCTAAACATGGTAATTTTGTGGTGATGTGACATCTATGAAAATGCACTTATATGCTTGCTTATCACTTCTGAAATGTCAAATTGTGGGTTTTGATAGCCTGAATTTCTTTTGAAATGCTCAGTCTTTCAAAGAACATGGTATATTTAATTTGTCTGTCTGAGCAAACTTTTTGTGCAATGCAGCTGTATCCTGCCTGAGTGATGAACATAAGTACAGATGGATGATGACGAAATATGGCTGATTTTTTTTTTTTTTATTTACTTATTTTTATGTCTTTATTTAATCCTTTTCATTTATTAGTTATTATTTAATACTGGGTGCATGCTAATATTTTCTAGGAGTGTAAGAACTTTATTGCAATTTCAATTAGTTGGCAATCAGGTTAGAATTCTCTTATTTATCTAGCAGTTGACAGCGCATTCACTTGGGTTGTTCTGAACGAAATTAATACATCTTACGAGATTTTCTTTCAATCCAATTTCCAGCATTCAACATTGAATCTGTGATTTTGCTTTGTTTTTTGCTTGCTTCAGCACATCATTTTTGGTATCAGAGCAATGCTAAGATCCTCATGGAGATGCCACTAAGGAGACAACGCAATGCTCGCAACCTAGCCATGAATATGGAGTGTGAAGGGAGATGATGCAAGGACAATAACAAATCGATTAGTTAACCCAACGGATCAACATGGTCTTGACCCAACAACATGAGATGTGTAGAGGGTTAGCGTGTGGAATGAGGGGTGGCTATGGAACATTCTATGCTGCCATAGGAGGCGCAGCAGCGGACCAACATGGGAGAGGAGGTGCTGGCACACTGCCTGGGGCAGAAAGGCAGCCTATAGATGCTGCTGCAAGCGGAAATCGGTGGGTGGATCATGACCTACAATGGGGAGAAGATTATTTTGACACTGGAAATAGCAGGCGGTTTTGCACGTTCAAATAGTAGGTAGGGACAGATCTTGTGAATTCACCTTAAATGCATTTCTGTATATCCTCTCTCAGTCCAGTCCAGTGGAGGACAATTGGACAACTGCTCAGGAAGACATCTTCCTTACATAATCTAAAGAGATAAACCAAATATCTTACTCTGGAAACCTAATAGAAGGGGTATACACATGGTTTAAAAAATCCCACAAGGCAAGGCACGCGCCTCACAGCACCACCTCAAGGCTTATGAGGCGTGTGCTCGTTAATTTTCTAGACCTATTTACTTTGCTTTTGGTGTGTTCCCACAAAACATTAAATATTTTGATTTATTTCTTATAAACCTAATTGAGAATAGCCCACTATCTTACCATTAAAGTAATAGTTCTTTTTTCGTTTACCTTATAGATTTCTTTTAGTTCGCACACTTTACCTTGTTCTTTTATTGAAAATGTTGCACAGGACATGGACACGCCGACACGTAATTTTTTAGAAAAGTAGGATACAAACATGTTGATTAATTCTTTAAATTTATATATTATATTTTTATACTTATAATATTGTTATAGGACAAAGCCCATGACAAATCGACCAATTTTTAGAGGAACGTACCTAAAGTATACCTCTAGCATTAGAAATTTAAGGAATACAGAAAACATGATACACAGACCTATGGCTTATCGGACCTATGTCATTGAGCTTGAGGAGTGTAGGTGTCCGACACGACATGATACATGCTGGACAAGGACGCACTAATCTAGAAGAAGTGTCCGTGCATCATATGTTATGAATTTAAGGAATGTTTATGATTTGTAATGTGTTTATTTGGTTTACGAGGAGGCTTACGCCTTGCATCACTACCTGATTGTGCATTTTTAAACACTGGTTACAAAATTACATTTGTCATTGTAATGTACATGTAGAAAAAATTAAGTCGCCTCAAAGTAAGACTGGATAAATTTGACATCGCCATTCAAACTTCAAGAAAAGAAAACCTTGCAATAAAACTTCTATTATTATCAAGTCGCTACCTACTTTTCTTTCATATTGTGAATTGTGGATAGATTAACTAAAGATGAACATAAAGAACATAACCATAATTGTCTTTCCACTCCTTAAAGATCATTTTCATTGGAATCCACCAATTATCAACCTCCATTTACTCAAATAAACAAGACTCCTTTCATCATCCATTACTTAAGGCAACTATATATTAAAGATGGGCAAGATATTTAAATCCAAAATTTCAATTTCAGTTGTGAAGATATTATCAATAACAAATGTTCATGAGACAACTACATACCTCAAGAACTCAATAAAGTGGGAGCAATGCACATATAGCAGTCTGTAAAGCTCGTACGGAAAAAAACTCTAGCTCATTGAGAAGTTCGATGCTAGTTCCCTAATACACAGTCCAATCCAACATGCCTAATCTACAACCGAACTATTTCCTGCAGATTTTCCCCATTTTCGTGGAGAATTTGCTCCGACGTCCTATTCTTCTCATCTTTTTCATCATGATCGTCACCAAACCAAAGAGCAATTCTCTTGGTGTCTGCAGTTTGAGAATCGGTTGACATACCTAAGGACTTCCTGTTACTTTCAAACTTAAATTGGACGTTAGGCCTCCCATTCAAGAGAATATTTCTCCTGTCCCCTTTGAATTCACATGGACTGCTCCAAACAGCTTCAGTGATGTGAGCAGATTGCTCTACAGCTGAAACATGGTTATCCATAACTGTGTGATTCTGATGTCTCCATGCTGCCTCATCATTAAATCCAGCAGGAAGAACAGGCAAAGGCACCTCCTTTTCCCCAAACTGAAGAGGTGGCGCAAGAAATGGATTACTTTCTGCTGCTTTTTGGGCCTTTGCAGCGTCCCCTTGTTCAACAGCCACCTCTTCTTCAAACCCATTACAAATCGATTTCCGCAGCATATTTAACAGGGGCATCTCAAACTTTTTATTCTGATCTTCAGCCTGCTGTATTATATTATTATTCCCAGTCTCCAATTCTTTCTCATTCCCCAATATTAAATCCTTATAAGTCTCAGGATGAGGAAACTTGGGCAACCAATCGGGTATATGCTCCTCGGGAGGGCTTTTGCCTGTTTGCGTGAAACCAGGGTTCAGTTTTCTTTCTTTTACAACTGGAAAATGGGGAATTGAATACACAAACGGGTTTTCCTCCACTTCTTCAATGTACCTAATAATATCGCTAACTACTGCCGAACCAGAAAGACAATGATTAGGGTCAGAAGCCCCCAAAAATCCCGAAATGGAGCCCAAATCCTCCAACCCCTGAATCACATCAAACGCATTACCATCACTCCTGTTGGCTAAATTGGCATAAAAAATTGCAGTTCTTCCGACCTCTCTAATGTACCTAACTACTACATCTGATAGAGTGTTCAGTGCGGACTGCTGGAAGCTCTGAAACCCTAAGCTCTCGCATACCTGAGCCACAGCAATTCTAGCAATAGCCTCGGCAAAATCGTCAATTCCCAGCTTCTTGTTCGCCTGAAGGCTTTCCTTCTCATTCAAGAATCTGCCACTAGCCTTCCCATCTTCATCGCTCATATTCAAAAACGCTTTCCCGCAAATGCAATTTGCCCCATGTATCGGATTTTCACTGGAAATTCATCGAGCCAAGAAAAAAGAATCAACCCCCAGGCTCAAGCCTTTTTAGAATGAAGAACGAATTCAACTCAATTGAGTCAAAGAATTGAAAAGCAGAAAGCACGAAGGGCTTACCCAAGATTCTAGGGTTTAAAGTGATGAGATGAAAAGAATCAAATCAATTAATCAGATATTAATGGATTACTGAATGATTAGTACAGAGGTTTGCTTTGGACAAAGACGAACTAAATCTCTTTAAAGTTTAAACCCCTGGATCGAGAGAGTAGAGACACAGAAGAGGAAAGCGAATTGAAATGGTGCTGGAAACATTGGCGCGTATGATAAACCACGATTGTGGTTAATTTCAAAAACAGTCACCGAAGTTTGTTAAATATCTCAAAATCATCTTTGAAGTATTTTTCTTACACTAGTGGTCACTAGATTTTTTAATGATCACTCGCTCGACAACTTTAATGAAAAATTCTACACGGCATTGTTAAATCCAACATGGACCCATACGCCACGTCAGATTAATAATAAGTTTTATAGAATATCTCTTATCGTTTCTAGCCGATTAATCATTAGCGTAACAGTTGAAAACTTAAATGACCATTATTGTGAGAAAAATATTTCAATGACCATTTTGAAAATTTTAACAAACATCAGAGATCGTTATTGAAATATACCCAATTAAATATATAAGAAATGGTATAGCACTACATTTTAATTACGTCGATGGTCTTAAATTTTCTATTGATTGTCGCACTTATTTTCTAACCTCTGCGAATCCTATCATGAATTTTTCATTAATCCCTCGCATCTAGTTGCCGATGATGTTTTTATTACCAAATATTTTGATAGCGTGCTTGAAATGAGGAGCAATGTTCGTTGATTTTGAAAATGCACGAATTGTCCCAAGTAATATGATGATAAGTCAAGTATCGTTTTCCACAAGAATTGTGTTATTATGTACCAAAATTAACAATCATAACTTTATCTGAACTACTCGTGGGAGAAAATAGTATTTTTATCTAATAAATTAATAACAAGATTTATACTAAATTAAATAATCTACTTCATTTATTGAGACTAATAAAAATATTAGGACTCGTGACTTCACCTAAGTTATCCCCTTTAATTTAGCTTCTCATTTAAATAATTTTCCTCTCGAATTTAAATCAATCCATTTAATTGAATCAATTCACAATATCTTGACTAAGCACATTAAATTATCTAGAAATTCAATTAAAAACTGCAACAACCATACAAATTTATTTTTACCTTTTTCTCAAATCGTTGAATTTTACTACGTGGTTTTGTACGACGGATTTCGCGTATATTAAAATACAGAAATCGTTACAATTTGTATTTTGAATAAAAAAAATATATAAATAGATATGAATAATAAAAAAAAAACAAACCCTCCAATTAATGATCTGAATGTTTGAAGACGAGGAGCCACGTGGCTTGAATACTAGGTTTCGAGATTTGTTGAGAATTTGATTTGTCGAGAACTTCATTTGTTCGATACTTGAATATTGGAGCTTGGATTTGTACTTCGAGGGTTTGGACTTAATCTTGATTTAATTTGAAGAAGACTTTGATCTTCTATGATTTGAAGAAGATTTTGATTTTCTTTGTGTTTTTCAGACTTGGAGTTAAGAGGGTTTCTCAGCACTTCGTGATTTTTTTCTTGTACTTTTTCTCCTCTTTTTCAATAAGCCCTTGACCCTATTTATAGGGGAAATTCATGGCCAATTTTGGTAATCACCCAATTAATTCAAAAATTGATTACAATTGAATAATTGTGGATTATTCTTAAAAAATAGTAGAATATGCTTTTTAGAATTGTGGGCCTTGGTAGGTTTTAGTTTAATTGAGCTAATTATTTATATTGACCCAACCATTTTTTTTTTTATGTCTACAGGTCTAAACAAATAATTTACTCTCATCTCGTTACCTTTTACACATCAATGAATTATTAATCAAGTAATTCACATGTTAAGAAAATAAGTGAAACCGATACATAAATCAATTAACAATACAAAACATAAGAATTGAAATTTAATGTTATAAAGTAGGTTATATAATTTGTCTCAACTATAAGTTTTAGTTACTCATCATAATTAAAGAAAAAACGTATAAAAAATAGAATATACATATCCGAGTTTTGAAGAATAATAAGAAAAGGATCGATATATTGCACCAAAAACTCTCTCCTTTGTAAAATTGCTTCAAACTTTAGTCTCTATTGTGTATTCTCTTTCAAAAGTGGTCTATAGCGTAAAGGACAATATGAAGGTTTTTAATTGATATAGGTAAAGTTCAAAAGCGAGTTTGGAACGTCTAAAAACTTTGAAAATTAAGAGTTTGTTTGATCCTTATTTTTTGAGAGAACAATGTAATAGTAGTTTTTTTTGGAGAGTACGTGGTTAAAAAATTGAAAAAAAAGTAATTTACGTGTTAAATTATTTTATTTGAAGAATGTAGGATTAAAAATAAATTTTAAAAAATATTTTTTTTAAAGAATGAGACGGGAATTAAGTTTCTTGACTGTAATCGAAAATTGACTAGCAGTTGAGCCGCGGCCGCAAAGGCAAAACTGAAACTGAAAATACTGCGAGGGGCCTGTTATATTCGCCCATCTTCAGCCCAAGAGGCGGCGCCTACATCTTGAAAGAGTTCACCTTATTGGGCCGAACCTATGGGCCTAACGAGCCTACTCTGATTTCCAGTTTCAAAAATAGCATTGCAGATAAAGCACGTGGATTTAGTGGAATAAGTAATAACTTATCCATTTGAAAAGATTTTCCCTCTATTTATTATGATTAAATAAATAATATTTACCTCCAAAAGGGAGCAAAAAAATATATAATGATGTTAATAAATTTATAAGCCCCCGTTTGACAACTATTACTGAATGAAATGGAGTTTTGAATAATAGTTTTTCGTAGAATGTGCAGTTAAGAAATAGAAAAAAAAATTGGATTTAAGTGCAAAATATTTTATTTTATGAATGTATTGTTGAAAATAAATATATAGAAAAAAGAGTTGAGAAATAATAATTAGGAAACGTGGGCTAAATAAGTGGATAATCTTAAAATATATTTTGGTTCCTAAAGAAAATTCAACCGGCCAAATGATTTCTAGAGTGCATAAACCAAGTGAATATGTACCTAACTTACGTAGGTATCTTTCAAATCTTGACTTTTCATGCGAGAACCATGAAAATTCTTACTTGAGTTGTCTACCTTTACGAAAGGAAATCCTTTGAGGATCGACTTCAAGTTTAATGACATTGTTGAAAGTGCAAACGCACCTTTAGAAAGAAATAATATGTGAGAATGAATTGAATACGAGATTCTAAATCACTTTTTTCGACTTTGAAATAAAGTGGGTACAAAAAAAAAAAAAAAAAACATTGGCGAATCGTTAAGATCTTGAGTTAATGAGTTTGTATGTTAAGCTCTTGAATTAAAGGAAAGGGTCCATTATTTTTGAATTTCTGCACAAAAATAAAGTAATTATTATATAGGCATTTCGAGGAACTAATTTTTTTTTTTATTCCATATGCAATTGTGGTATATAAATTTATGTATAGCAAAAAAAAAAAAAAAAATAGATTTAGGATGAAAATAAAGAAATTATTACCCTTGATGATTATTATATCTAATTAAACAACTCTACACAAAAAGGAAAAAAAAAAACAATTTTCTAGTAAGTCGTGAGCTTCGATCGGAGTTTTCCTTAGATGCAATAACTCGTTCATCTAGCGATCTCAAATGTCCTAGTGTTATTACTTGTAAGCACCAACTTTTTGTCGAAATTTCGAGATATTTTTTTCAAAAAAAAAAAAAACAAAAATATGGATGAAAGTCAACCCTAAAACAATTAATAATGAGACTTATACCTAGGGATTGTGTGACAAAACTTTAGATTAAGAAATTTAGTAGATTTTGATAAAAAATAAAAATTTGATAAATTGATAAAAGTTTTGGATTCCATGAAATATGTAATTAGAATTAAAGTATAATGAATTGAAAAGTTGATAAAATTTTAGCACCAAAGGAATAAGACATATACAAGGCGAGACGGATGGAGGTAGGGGCCAATGGAATCCCAGACGTCCACTGAAATTATAGATCACTTTCCTTAATCCGAGTCATGAATCCATCACTAGGGACCCTCCTAGAAAAAAATTGCA
This sequence comes from Fraxinus excelsior, assembly GCA_019097785.1. Classification (NCBI taxonomy): domain Eukaryota; kingdom Viridiplantae; phylum Streptophyta; class Magnoliopsida; order Lamiales; family Oleaceae; genus Fraxinus; species Fraxinus excelsior. The sequence continues at coordinate 2,200,986 of CM032628.1, read as the reverse complement.
GTGGTCCTTGTTCCACACACACTCACAATGGCAATAAAGACCACAGCTTCCAAACCCTAATTACTTTGTACCTCCAATCCTTTTCTTGATTTTAGGACCACCCACTATCTTTTCATTTTTGATGCCCACTTTCAAGCAACCCTTTCAGATTACGTTTAATTTCCTCTTCCTTTATCGACTATTGTTTTGTTGGATCTTAAGTGAAGTTGACGATACTGTAACTGTCTCATTCATTCAAGAACACACACTACTGCCCTTCTTTTTGTTATTTATTTCTACTGACTATAAGCAGCAGTTTCCTATATCAACCCTACTTCCATCTTTGTTAATGAAAAATTCTGACGATGAAAATGAATCAAGAATAAATCAGTTTGAGCCGAGAACTGTTCTAGGGCTTCATGATTCAAGAATTTCTGGTATTAGACCAGTATTCTGGGCTATATATATATATCCTGGATTTTTTTTAAAGTTGCTAAACTAACGGGCAAAGATGGGATCTAAGGAACTGTGTATTATCTATACTAGATCTACGAGCTATATATCAAGACGTCAAGGGGTATGTTAAGTCGGAGATTAAAGAGTAAGGAGGTACGAGCGTGAAGAAAAATCTTTAGCGTTTAAGACACTTCACGGTCAAATTTATTTATGCACAAGAAAAATCAAAATTGGCTTATATAATTCAAAGCAATTTTGAAGAAATTATTTATCGGAAAACACACACATATACATATAGAATTACTAGAGCCAAAATAGGGAACAAAATATATGAAGAATTATCCCAAAGCAATCTTAATTATGTCAAACGTCTCACTATGATCAACAATCCTTGAGGGCAATAAATATAAACTATAACAACAAAACCTTATATGGTCATCTTCCAGTATAGTAACATACATTCACATCATGGGGTGTAACTGACCTGAGTTTGTCATTTCCCAGCAGCGCTCAATGAAGCTGATTCACGAAATCATCCATAAAATCACAATTATGATGAAGAGCATGCTGTGGAGAACTTTGATCGATTCTAAGAATGTAAATTTCATCAATCAAAAAAATGCAGAAATCTTAGACGGGGTTATTGAATTCGTCATGTTTGTTTGGCTCCCTTCCACCATTGTTTTGGGAAGGGGGAAGACTAGCTGTCATGCTGAAATGGAATGGTCTAACAGGTTCAGTTGTGGAGTGAACGGGTGAAGTAAGGGAATTTGATAATTGGGAACTGGGATTCAACATCTGAAAGTGTACTTGTTTTGGATCAAATTCTTCCGGAGAAGGAAAATAAGATTGTGTCATTCTAGGTTGATAAACAAGAACCTGGTGAGAACCTGATGGGACAGACACCGCTGAAGAAGGCAATGACACAAGGTTGAAGTTGTGGAAATCTTCTGGTTGGACTGTCAATCCAGCACTTCGCGAATGAGATAACGACAAATTCGAAGGATCCCATCTGAGAAAAGGATTATATGGCATTGCATTGTTTAGCAAACCTGGGAGAGAAGATTGACTAGGCCTCGGAAAAAGATTGTTTGCAGAAACATATGCTTCTTCGCTCTCGAGGTTACATTGTTTTTCTTCTTCACTTCTTGTCATAGTTGTTTCTCCAGAAACATCCTTAGACTTGTCCGCCCATAGATCTGTTCGGGATTGTTTTAAGGGTTCGTTCCAATTGAAACCGCTGCTGATCTTTAGGACTTCTTTCTCGGATTGAGGAGGTCTAAATTCATGAGAATTTAGCATTGGATGAAGGTTTTGGCTAAAGCACCCTGGAGGGATTTGAAGAGGAGGAAGTTCATCAATTTCATTCTTTGCAGCATTAAGCAACCAATCAACCACCTTGCTTGGCTGATTCAGCCCTAATCGATCTTGAAGATCGTATAATTGTATTGCAGTAGGAACAGAAAGTCTTACGCGCCGGTCTCTGAGGCCCCTTACAGTACAGACTTTGCTATGTCTATCTTTTCCTCCAAATGCTCGTGATACACGCACAATTCGTGGATCCTTTAACCTGGACCAAGATGTTGGACTGGATGAAGGAATTTTGCCATCATCACCCGTGCTGCTCTCCGGTTTTGTGTTGAAATCTACTTCTCTTGTAGTCATCTTGTGCACTTTTTCATAATTGGGCAAAAGAAATTGAAATATTTAATAAACTGTTCCAAGCTGGGGAGGATATTGAATCTTCTGCCCCTCCTAATTTATTTCTTTGAATAAACTTCCTCTCCCGGTTCCTTATGATTTTCTGCCATGAGAGATGAAAACGTACGTAAAAGGATGGAAGTCAGCTAAATGATCAGAAATTTGCTACGTACAGCTATTATCCATATCACTATCACTTCATGAGAAAAAGATTACCTAATAATAAACAAAAAGCAGACTGAATAGAATATATAGCCAAATAATTATTTTCTATTACAGATGAACTAAAATTGCCTCAAGATAATATGCAATTAAGGAGTTTCTCATCAGTATATAGGGGGTGATTGTGAAACACTACTTCCATAGTGCAATATTTTTCAAGAAATCAATGGATATATTTCAGTTGTAACTCAAGAAAGAAATTGATGAACTCATGACAACTTGCCGGTACAACAGAAAGACAATAATAAGCAAATCGTACCTTTGTATTTCTGCAACTTCCATGGTCTACAACGAGAATGATAATTAAGTTCTATATACTGGTAAGAGAACTCGCTGACGAACTTCAATTCAATATATCTTTCTGAATCCAGGGTATATACAGCTTTGAAAGCCCTATGATGGTTTCAAAGAGGAAAACTCTCTTTCATTTAGAGTATATACTTATAACACAAGCTGTGGGATTGGAGAAAAGTAGATGCCCTGTTCAACCATCCATAGAAAGAATGGTGGAAAGGCAGCCACGTGTACCTCGGCATCTGACAGATGAATGCGCCAGCGAAAATCTTATCAAGTGCTCATCAAACATGTAAATGATATTAAGGTCTTCGTGAATAAAGTCTTAACCTATCTATTACAGTGAGATAATTAGCCGTCTTTGTTAGGAACTTGAGTTTAGTGAAGAACACTTCAGGTTCTAATCGAGCAAAATTGATAAAATTTTAACCAGGGACCATTTGATTTGCAAATTTAGAAAAAGTTGTTGTAAATGCTTTGTCGACAACTACAAAAGGCAGTTGAATTCCTATAACGTGGCTCAACCGAAGCACGCTTGGTATGTACTGAGGATGATGCCAAACCCTAATACTCCCATAGATAGAAACTAAATGTTGGGTCCTTAATCTTACTGTCAAGACTCACTCTGCCTTTTATTAATCTCTTATCAATATCTTCTTGTATGATTGAAAATCAGACTTTGTAACATTAACACCCCCCCCCCCCCACACACACACACAACACCAAAAAAAAAACCTTGCCAGTGATATATAGTTAATTAAAAAAAAAACATTACTTCAAGAAGAATAAGAAAATCCACTCAAATAAGTCCACTAATAGGGCTTCAAAGCTTGGACTTTACACCAAGAGCATTTTCAACTTGATGTGGATGGTAGCCAGGTGGGAGAGAGAGGTTACCTTATGGGGAGGGACCAATTGCTTTTCTTGAATTAAAACTCAATATCAGCAGCTAGGGAGAGGACCACACCCTAGCGCAGAGAAAATTTTCATAGATCAGCGTAGGATGATTTAGACAGGAAGTGATTATATCACAAGATTTGACTGTTAATTAATCCATGTTTGACAGAAAGCATAGCCGTGTTGAAGTTTCTTTCTGCGTTTGGAAAAGGAATGATCTGAAATATGCTTTTTGACCTCAATGATTAGCTCGTGTGAAATAGAAAAATTGTTGACTAATAGCCTGTTTGACGACCATTTTGGTAGGAAAAAAAAATTTGAATAATGATTTTTAAGAAAATATATGTTTAAAAAGTAGAAAAAGTTTTTGGTATACCTGTAAAATATTTTATCGTATGAATGTATGATTGAAATTGGTCATGTAACAAACCATAAATTAAATTAAATAGTATCAATCGGGCACTAAGAACAACCAAAATAAATAAATAAATAAAGCTCTGTTTGATTGGCGATATTTTCCCTGGAAGTAGGAAAATGTTTTCCTACTTCCACTTTTTGACTGTTTGATATGCTAAATTTTCCACGGAAAATGTTTTCCTCCCTTTTTCTACGTACAACCCTTTGATGCACAAATAGTGGAAAATGTTTTCCCACCTATTAGGTAGGAAAATATTTTCCAACTTTTTTTTTTAGCAATGACAACCAATTCTATCAACTATTGTAAAAAAAATTTCATTTTTATTGACAATTTCTATGCAGAACAAAGTGAAACGAATATGGTAATTTTTTCTAATTGTTTAAATTTTTTTTTTTTACTTTTTGGTAATTGGAACAAATTCTAAACCCAATAGTAGAAAATATTATCACTTTAATGGACAATTTCCATAAAAAAAGAAGTCAAACGGATTTCAAATTTTCAACATTTTCCATAGAAAATTATACCAATCAAACACACTTAATTACAATTCCCCATAAAACAAGTTCTAGGCAAATATTTTCCCTGAAATTCGTTTTCTTTTCACCCTATTTTTCATGGTTCAATCAAACGGACCCTAATTGGAAAGCGTGATGAAAATTTTAAGAGAAGAAATTATCCAGGTCAAGAAAAAAGAAATTAAAACAACAGCTTTTCAAGGGCACAATCACAATATGCATACTTGGTAATGCAGATAGGTTGGTGCTAGACAATGAAAAAAATGAAATTTGTACGTACATTATCCTGTTAAATCATGTCTAATATTATGTAAAGATTATGCCATACGAGGGGAAGAGACAGATTTATGTGACTTACAAATTCATATAGGAAGTGTCCCTTTAAACTTTGAGCAATGCTATTTAGTTTCACTGGAGTTGCAACATCAATGTATGTTAGAATTTGGATATGGCCCGAATTCGTTGTTTAAGTAATTCAAGAATTCTAATTGAAGTACACGTTATGAAGAATTCAAGTTTAGAATGTTATTGGAGTCATGTCAAGTTGAAGTTTTATTTTGGAAGCACATTGGGAGTTGAAAATTTTGTGTTTGGATGATTGGAAAAAGTTTAAAATATTTGGGTTTGTATAGTTCTAAGTTATGAAAATTAAATTTCAATAATAATTAAGAATTTGACTTGAATAATGACTTTTGACTGACAAAAAATGCTTTTTAAAGCATTAACACGAAGGACGGTCACCAAAACACCAAGGAAATGGCGCTGCAACACCCAATGAAATTATAGGGTAGAAACCCCAGTGCCTAGGCGTTGGGGCGCGGGCTCGATCCGGGCCCATGTGGAATTTTTGGGCCCGAATGTGTGTTTCCGGGTTTTTCTTCGCATACTTCGTTTTGGATTCAGTTTTTGACATCCTACTTCATCAACAACTCTACCAAGAGGTTTTGGACGTCCCCTACATGTTTCCTATAAATATTAGGCTCTTCTATACAATTTTATAGTGTCGGATTTATGATTAATAGGTTTTAGGGTTTATTGTAATATTCTTCTCTCTTCTCCATTATTCTTGATGCAATAAAATCTCTTAATTCCTCTGATATATTCTTGTCTTCTTTTATTCTTGATCAAATACTTTATTACTTTGTCATATAACTTCAACACATCAATCCAGTGATTAGTGTCACAACAAGTGATATCAATTCTAACAATGTAGGTGACGGCAAGGTGGCATTAAATGATGAATGGAATTAAATAACTCATATAATTCTACTTATTATTTAGTCTATCGTCTAGTACCACCTAAATTGGGGTTGCAAGCCCATTGGAGTTGCATACATTACTCTTGAACTTTACCTGGAATAGTGAAAAACACGGAAGATTTTTCTCAACTACATGCAGCATTAAGAATTAATTTAAAGATGACTGTGTGCATAGATAAATGATACCACCAATCTGTCAGCAAAAGTTTACAAAAGGTAATCTGGCAAGTATATATTTTGCACAAACTATTAAACACAGATAATAAATAATGACCTTACAACACACTGCCTGAAAACGTTAGTGTAGGAGACAAGTATTTTTACTTTAGTTTTAGCATACTGACCAATTCCAGACCTATTATTATTATTATTGAACTCAGAAATTCTTCTATATATATATATATCAGTTATTTACTTCCTTGGAATATTCACGCATCTTTTGCTTTATCAATCCCAATTCAAGTTTCTGCAGAAGAAATATCTTTGATGCATGACAAGATTCAAGTATCATAATAATATCTATTAATGTTTATTTTCTTATTCATTTCATGGATACTTTCACAATCAGAGAAAAAGAATTTTTGTTATACATTTTCATTTTTTGCATGAAATGAATTAATATCTGCAGAAAAGGAACGGAATTGTCTGTCTCTGTAAAAATGAAAACAAGCAGTGATGGGAATCTCGAGAAGGAGCAGAAACAGTTAGATTTGAAGGAAAATAAATGGTCCCCAGATCCCAAACACAAGTTCTTTGGTCAGGGTACAGGGATCCACCCCAACCCACTGCCCAACAGCCTACCATTTTTCCCCTAACTCCTCAACATATATCTTTATCATTTGTTCCTAATACAGATTGGTATCCTGAGTTGAAATGAGTTTCAAAGCGTGAACAAAGAAGGGATAATGGACAAACATTTTATACAGTCATTCTTTAGAAACCAACAATTTACCCCACAAGAAAAAGAAAAGGAGGGGACAGTCTAGAAAGATAATACAACATATTAGGGTACTCCTTTATTTTGTTGGTAATTGATAATCAAAAGGCAGGTAAGGCTATGTACAATTGCAGCGTGCTGTCGTCTGTACTTAAAGTTGGCATGTGAAAGTATAATGAATGTTGGAAGAAGCAGAATGGAAAAACAAAAAGTGACAAGACATATTGAAGATTAATTGCAGTGAAGACACTATTAATTATTTTCACCTAAAATATCATAGAGTTTGGCAATGCGTTGCTTATGTTGACCTTCTGCATTGCAGCGAGCTGGTACTTGCGTTGTTATTCTTGACTCTTATTGGGAACAAAGAATGCCAAGTTCATTAACGGTGAGGCACCGGATCAGTACTTGGTCTTGGTTGAGGTCCAAGCAACAAATCTTGCATCCTGGAGCTCCAAGAAATGGGATTCTTGCCAAGGGAAATAATATAGTCACTAGTCAATGTTCAATCATGACGCCAGGCATAATAACGATTATTCTGCAGGCGGGGATCAATAGACAAGAATAGAGAATAAAGAATAAAGAAAGAGAAAAACCAAAGGAAACGATAAGAATTCTTTATTATTCAACAACTGAATGAAAATTAACCCACAAGTCGGGTTATATAGCCGAATATGCGAAATTAATGAAAACTTACCAAAAATGGTAAATTCTAATTTTCCTACCAAAATAAAAGACTTAATAAAAGAAACAATATCACCAAAATCCGGCTCAAATTGAGCTCTTATGCTATTTCAAAAAGGTAATTGAAATATTACCATAAACGACAAAAAATAACTTAAATTGATAATTCGGAAAGGAAAACAGCTGAATTTGGCTTCGAAATCGATGCTCACCGTAGCAAAAGTTATGGCCAAATAATCGAAACATACCCGTAGATGACCCCAATTAGGAAATATCGCCAATTATTTGTCAATCTTGCGCTGATCTACCAACTCATAGTATTTCAGCGTCATTAACGTACTATCAGACAGCTCGGTCTTTTTCTGACTCGGATCCTTCTGCATCAGCAATCATCTTCGTTCCCCATCAATTGGAGTTGTACAACGCATGAAGAATTGACGGTGTCAACAATCTTGTGGATTAGCAATCGAGAATATGTGAACAATTTGATATCATGACATATTTAATTAAACAATAACGTTTATCACCTGACTATTTAACAGTAATTAATCCACTACCACGAGCACAAGTAATAAGCATCAGTGACTAACAGTGATATTTGTAAGCAAATAACACTTTAAAAATAGATAATTATTAGAGTCAAAATTAGTAAAACAAATTAATGGATCATTGTATCAAGCATGAGAGTTTGTTTGAAACAATAGAGTGCCATGTGAAGCTAGCATACAAATATGACTAACGCGCGCATTTTTTATAAATTAATGAAGATGAATCTACTCGATATCATGAACAATTACCTAGTCAATCATCTGTAAATTGCAACCATTTTCATTATATTGTAAATGTAAATATACAAGTACAATCAACCTTTCAAAGCTCAACACACAAATATACCGGCATAAATTACAATACACATCCTCTCTTTTTTTTTTGTTTTTTTTTTTTTTGGATAACCGTGGATATCCGGGGCAGACTGCGTACATCGACTAATCCCACGAGACCTTGAAGTTTATGGTCAAATACTCACCTCAGTGCCGCTGATGAAACTCGAACCGGTGACTATTGAACAATACACGTTGAATTATATAGAATAATTACAAATATAGTTGATTATAATGAATTATTCAAATCTTCTGCCCTGATAAAGACATACTCCTACAACATAAGTCGTCGTTCTCTTAATTTATTTTCAACTCGTACTACATCCATTTTATTTATGAAATCTCATATTTCCTTCATAACATACAATAATAAAGAATTGTAAATCAACAGAAAAAGCATTGATACATCTTTATTTGAACTTCCCAAAAATTGGAAGAGCCAGACACATGGTAGGAATCACAAGTCCTAGGGATGCTCCACTTTTCCCTTTTATCTCTCTAATAAAGCTTTGTCTGTGTAAAGAGTTGTCTTGAGGAAGCTGGTTACGAGGGAAAAAACGTTGTCTCGTTTTATCTTTAAATTTGATGGCAGAGAAGAAACGTGCAGTTCACTTTCTCTGTCATCTTTGCATTATTCACTGGGAGCATTTAATCACTGGCTTTCACTTTTCATTTGTTTTTTTCTAGGGTTTCCACGTCCCTTTGATTTGCTCACAGATGAATTTATAATTAGCTGCATTAACAGAAGATTCAGAATTATCAGATTGTAATAAGGCAATTCTTGCTAGCTAGCTTGCTTCCATATTATTGATGGATAATCGGTCTATTTTCGCTCAATTTCTGGGTGCCCCAAAAAAGGGTTCACATAGTCGACCCCAATTTATTATCTAAGAACGAGACTATATATTTGTGGATGTTATCATTGTAAGTAACACATACTAATTGTGCCAAATGCCACCGTTTTCTTTGATTCTTCAATAAGTTCTCTTCATCTTTAGGTAACAAGCAAAGAGTGGAGCGATATGGACAAATGGATGTTACCGTGTTCCTTCAAAAAATACGCAACAAAACATAAGATGGGACGTTGTATACTTACCTCTCTCCCATAGCCATGTTTAGTTAGAGGTGTCAATCCGGGTCGGCCCGCCAACATGTGAGCCAGGTAACGGCTAGCCTGAAAAAAATTCCGCCCACTGCGAGTTCCGGGTCAGTTACGGGTCGGCCCACAATTTTGGACTACAACCCAGGCCCGCCCGCTGACCCATCCGGGTCTAGCCCATGCGGGTCACAGGTCGCGGTTCGTTCCGATTTGGACCGTATGATTGTATAAATAAAATTATAAAAATATAGAATTTTTCATATTTATAGCAAAAAACATATATTTTTTTGTTAAATGTAAACTAAGAATTGAACAAAATGATACATTCATAATTATATTCAGAAATTTTTACATAGAATTCAAATTTAATGTTACGTGAATTATTTATAACTTTGCAAAGTTAAATTTAACTTAAACAAATAACAACTAAATGCATGTCTAATTACTATTATCAAATATTTATAGTATAAGTATATCCCAATTAGATTGACACCTACTTTTACTATAATTTATAGTTTAAGTACATCCCAACTAGGTTGGCACCTACTTAACTATAATTTAGTTGTTCAAAAATTATATTTTTGTTTTCCAATCAATTTTTAGGAATAGCAAGATTTTTGAAAAAAAAATTATTTTTTCACGGGCCAGCGGGTTAATCGCGGCCCGTGAAGCCTAAACCCGCGGGTCACACCTCTTTGACTCGTGAACCACCCACTCGAGTCACGGGTCGGCACACGGTCCCGAGTCGATCCGGGCTTGTTTTTACGAATCTGACCGGCTTGTCCATTTTGACACCTCTATGTTTAGTATAAATACCCCACCCCACCCTCTATCTCATCTGATAATTGGGATGTACTAATAATAATAAGATTGATGGTGTTAGTGAAGTTCCAGATGCAGACAGAGCGGGGTCCCCACCCCACCTGTACTGTGTGAGGCAATTGATCTTACAAGACTAATGCTTATAGTACTACTTGATCTAATGGTGATTGAACCAGCATTACAAAACATTACTTAAAATGGTAGTGCATGGGTCAACCAAAATGCAGCCTTCTTACCAGATTGGGATGAAGATTGAACCATGCATGAACTATCACACTAGCTGCTGATCTGAAAGAAAAAAGACCAAGCATGTGCGCCAACTGTACAAGGATTATAACATAAACAGTGGCTGCAGATCCGTGCGCGATACTTTCGCATGAACACTCCCATCATGTTTCAAAGATTTCAGTTGCTATTGTAAGTGAATAGATTCGTCTTGGAGTTTGCACCATATATAATTTTGAAGATTACTGAACTTTTCTATTGATTAAACACGCAAGTTATATATTGCTATATTTTGAATGGCATTACTTAGTTTACGCCTTTGTGGTTAAACTTTAGAATTTGAAGAAATTAATCATTCAATATGAAAGCACTGTTCATCTTATTTTATTTAAAAATTACTGCTAATAATAATGATTTTCTAAAAAAAATAAAATCAGAAATTAGAAGCCTCGGATTCTCTCTCAAAATCTTTTTTAGTCGCATATTCAAATCCTTAAGCGTGTTTAAAGTCCTTAATCTCTCGAGAATCTCTCTCGAGTCCTTAATCGTGTAAGAAGTCTAAATACTTTTCTTCCACATGCTCGTTCGTGTATGAAAAATGGCTCACTGGACGAGAAGAAGGCAAAGAGGGGTGATTTTGGCAACTATAATTTTTTTATTTTACATTATGGAAAGCAATATGTGAAGTTCACATGCTATACTATGATTTTGTAACATTTGGAACTGTAATTGACATGGTATGTATGTTACACTTCTGGTATAATATATTACGTTATTTGTATATATATTTTTTCAACCTCTGTATTGTTTTCATTTTTCCAAGAGAACATCGTCCTCGTCATCATATTAATGGGCCCCCACACTAATTAGAGAGGACGGTAAAATTTACAGCCCTCTAAGTGCTGTACAAGTGGCTTTTTTGCCAGTTCAATGAAGCAAACAAGCTCATGGCCACAGCCGATGAACTGGTGAAAAGGCCAAGGCACAATTGAGTCGCTGTCTCTATTTTACACAAATGGCAGCGAATAAATAAAAGTGGAAATTACACCTATCTTGAGTTTTTTTAATTTAAAAATTAGATTAAATTTTTTTTTGTTCAAATATCAGATGATATTTTAAATATTAATAAAAATATTATAAAATTAAATTTAATCTAACCCTTTCAGTTTCAAACCCTAATCATTTTTCCTTATTTTTTTTTTCTCTCTCTCAACCCTTTTCCTTCTCTCTCGTTTCATTCTCTATCTATTTTCTCACTCATTTAAAAATCCCACCAGAAGACGTCACCAAGCGGCACAGCGATGCCGCTGCACGATGACGCCCCGTAGCAGCAGCGATGTGCGCGCAACGCTGTGAGCTCTGTCGTTCGCAGCGGTGTTAAACGACAATGTTAAAACTCACAATAGCATTGTCCAGCGGGGCACCTAAAATATCATAGAGCAACGGATTTTTTATTTTTATTTTTTGTCATCTCTACACAGCCCATGTTTTATGGCCATTATAAAGAGAAATTGGGCGAAAATAAAGTTTCGAATAGTTATTTTTTGAAGAATATATGGTTAAAAAGTAAGGAAAAATTTGCATTTATGTGCATAATATTTTATTGTGTGAATGTATGATTAAAAATGAATACGAAAAATAAAGAATTTTAATTTAAAGTGAGTCAAGCAGGGGATTAAAGTGATCAAATTAGCAAGTTGAAAAAACATTTCTAAATTGTGTATGGTTATTAGAAGTATGTATGTATGTTATTTATTTTATTTTTTCTAAATGTCAGTGAAATAGAGATTAATATCTATTCCTAGAGTATTTATTCTTCTCATTTTGTCACTCTCAACTCGAGTGGAATGATTATCCCTATGGTTCCCCTTAACCTTTGACGTGCAAGATTAATTTTAAGTTATTCAAATTTTAAATTAACGAAGATGCAAATCTTCCTACACATTAAAACGTATAATGGAACACTTGCCACTTTACTCTAGAAAGGTGAGGAAAATTGCACTATAGATCCATGCCCTAATGTTCTAGTAATAGGTTGATCCTGAACATTTTTTTTATAATGATAAATCGATCTTCAAGGCTTTATTATAGATTTACAATTAGTCGCAGATAAAGAAGATGGTCCAATTTTTTGTTAAACTGTCATGTGACCCTTTTATTTTGCATATTGTCTAGGATGCGTGTCTAGAAATTTTAAGCTAAACATATATCATACTATGAAACTAGTTAATAAATATTTAAACAACTTTCATGTTCAAAATCTAATTATACAATTACGATGAAAGTTTAAATGTATTATAAGTTAGATGTGGAAGATGCAATTTTCGCAAATCAAATTGTACAGTGTTCGATGCTGCAATGCAACGAGTTTAGATCTACTGTCCTGACTAAGCCCATGTTTGGTCCGGATTAAAATCTGATTTTAAACCAAGTCATAATCAAATAATCAATATTAACCACATCTTTCATATGTCCCACAACTTTTCAATCACACTTTTCAATATTAAAACTCAAGATATGGCTATCTTTGTAATAACACAATTGTTTTTTGTTTCTATTTCCAATTATGAGGGGGTGGTTGATGCGGCGATGATGGCGGTGGTACCCGATGGCATATTTGAGGATTTTTTTGGTGGGGGTTGTGATTGTGGAATGGTAAGCTGCTGGTGGCGATATTTGGTTGCGGTGTTTGAGATGATTATTTTGCTGTCGTGAGATGGTTGTGGTGGTTCCGACAACTATGGTTTCGCCGGCTACTGGCAGTGGTAAGGTGGTGATCACAAGTGTTGGTGTAGAAATCCCGAGATTTGGGATTTATTTGTATTGATTATGTTTGATTGTATTACCTTATTTAGAGTAGGAAAGTTTTCCTTATCTATGTTTAGTACGTTACCTTATTAGTTCCATCTCCTACACTATATATTGGAGTTGTATTATTGTAATTAAGTAAGTGAATAAAATCCTGAAGATTCATGTTTCAATTCACATGGTATCAGAGCAGGGTTCTGTCCTAACCTAGCCATAAAACCGATGGAGGAAAACACCACCAACAGCAAGGAATCAACAACCTCAGAAACCTTCAACAGTGAAGTTGAATCCCTTTCCACCATGGGTTCAAGTGGACTCGATAACACCTCATTCCAACTCACGGTTGAAAAGTTGAATGGAAAAAACTATCGAGAATGGGCTCAGTCAATAAAACTCATCGTCAACGGAAAGGGGAAATTAGGATATCTTACCGGAGAAAAGGAAAAACCCGCCTCAACCGACGCCGAACTTCTACAAAAATGGAGCTCCGAAAATTCAATGGTGACTGCGTGGCTAGTTAATTCCATGAAACCTCCAATTGGCAAGACGTATCTCTTCTTCCCGACAGCAAAGGATGTGTGGGATGCTGTTCGAGACATGTATTCAGACGCAGAAAATTCCTCCCAAATTTTTGAAATTAAAACGAAACTTTGGCAAACAAAGCAAGGGGACAGAGACGTGACTGATTACTACCTGGAGATGTCGTCATTCTGGCAGGAACTCGATCAGAATGTTGATGAAGAATGGGATTGCCCGGCTGATGGTGTACGGTACAGGAAGAAGATAGAAAACGAACGGGTATACGAGTTTCTGGCCGGACTTAATATGGAGCTAGATGACGTACGAGGTAGGGTTCTTGGCCGGCGACCCCTACCATCACTTCGCGAGGCCTTCGCCGAAGTTCGCAGAGAAGAAAACCGGCGAGGAGTGATGCTTCGAGAAGGGAAAACGTCTGGGCTTGAAGAAGACACTGGATCTGGGTTATTCTCTAAGGGAACTGGGCTTGGTGGATCAGCCCAACTACATAAAGGTCATGGGTCAGCCCAATTTCCTAGAGGGCCAGCATTAAATGGATACAAAGGGCATGGGTCTATAGAAATGGGCCTAATTTCTAAAGGAACACCCACTAATGGGTTCGGCCCAAAACAACAAAGGGGCCGTCCTTGGTGTGATCATTGCCGTAAACTGGGACATAAAGAAGATACATGTTGGGATCTACACGGAAAACCAGCTGACTGGAAGCCAAGACAAAACAACAGAAATGGAGGTTACCAAGCAATTGTTGATCCAATCGAAGAAAACAATGCTACTCAGGGCGGTGCATTCAATCCTGAACAACTGGAGCAATTATCCAAAATGTTTTCAAAGTTCCAATCTTCGGGTCCATCTAGTTCACTAGTCTACAAAGGTAATTTTTTGAGAGCATTACATACATTTAGCCAATTAACCAAACCTCCTTGGATTATTAACTCCGGTGCGTCTGACCATATGACGGACTGCTACCACCTTTATTCTACGTATTCCCCTTGTGCTGGCAATATCAAAGTCAAAATCGCAGACGGCTCACTCTCACCAGTCGCAGGGAAAGGGAGTATTCGAATCTCTACTTTTATAACCCTGGAACATGTTCTTCACGTTCCAAATCTGTCTTGTAACTTACTGTCAATTAGCCAGTTAACAAAAAATTTCAATTGCTCAGCAAAATTTTTCCCGTCTTCTTGTACTTTTCAGGATCTATTATCGGGGAAGACGATTGGCAGTGCTAAGGAATGTGGGGGACTCTACTACTTTGAGGAGGCTGATGAAAGTAAGCGAAATCAAGTTGCAACTTGTGATTCTGTTTTTATTCCTAGAGATAGTGAACTTTTGTTATGGCATTTTAGAATTGGTCATCCCAATTTTCAGTATTTATGTCATGTATTTCCTTCCATGTTTTCGAATAAAAAGACATTTGATAACCAATGTGAAACTTGTGAACTAGCAAAACACCATCGTGCCTCCTTCCCAAAATCTACATACAAACCATCGAAACCATTCACCTTAATTCACAGTGATTTATGGGGACCTTCACGAATCCCGAGTCGAACACAACAAAAATGGTTCGTCACATTTATAGATGATCATACTAGAATTTGTTGGGTTTATCTCCTCAAAGAAAAATCTGATGTCCGAACTGTTTTTCTAAATTTCCATTCGATGATTCAAACACAATTTCAGACTCAAATTCAAATATTACGTACTGACAATGGTACAGAATATTTCAATACTACTTTGAATGAATATCTCCAAAAACAAGGGATAGTACGTCAAAGTTCTTGTGTTGATACACCTCAACAAAATGGAATTGTTGAACGGAAAAACAGACATCTTCTTGAGGTGGCTCGTGCCTTGATGTTCACCACAAATATGCCTAAAGTTTTTTGGGAAGATGCCATTTTAACATCTGCCTATCTCATCAATAGGATGCACAGTCGTCCTCTTTCCTTCAAATCACCCATTCAAGTATTTCAAAACTTCTTTCCCAGTTCCCGTCTTGATTCAAGCTTACCCCTTCGGGTATTTGGCTGTACTGTTTTTGTCCACATTCACCCTCATCATCGGAGTAAACTTGATCCTCGTGCTCGTAAATGTGTTCTCATTGGATATTCCTCTACCCAAAAGGGCTACAAATGCTATGATCCATCCACGCGAAAAATATTTGTTAGCATTGATGTCACATTCTTCGAAAAAACTCCCTACTATGAAAAGTCCTATCTTCAGGGGGAGAATCTGAGTGAAGATCGGTTTTTGGATAAAGACCAATTCTTTGACGTTGATCTCTCTCCTACTGAACCTATCACAAATACTGAATCAATCCCGCTTCCTTGTCCTAACATGTCATCTACAAAAGTAAACTTAAACTCAGGGGGAGATGCAGGAAAGCAAGTTGACAATGAGATATTAGTTTACTCAAGAAAGCCAAAATCAAAATACAAAGAAACTCTCACGTCTGAAGCGCCAAAAGAGTTAAACCCGATGATAGCTCCAGATCTTCATGAGTCATCAGAAAATGATCTACCCATTGCTCTCAGAAAACAACCTCGGTCATGTACTTTCCACCCTATCTCAAAATTTGTGTCATATAATGCTCTGTCTGCAGGATTTCGCACTTTCTCTTATAACCTTGGTAATACAGAAATTCTGAAGAATATTCAGGAGGCCATAACCATTCCTGAATGGAAAAAAGCAGTTTTGGAAGAAATGCAAGCACTGGAAAAAAAACAAAACTTGGGATGTGGTAAAGTTACCAAGGGGAAAATGACATGTTGGTTTCAAATGGATCTTTAATGTAAAATACAAATCAGATGGGACAATAGAACGGTACAAAGCTCGTCTTGTTGCAAAAGGGTATACACAAACATACGGCATTGACTACACAGAAACATTCGCTCCTGTAGCAAAATTGAATACCATCCGGGTTATCTTGTCCTTAGCAGCAAATTTGGATTGATCTCTCCAACAGCTGGACGTTAAGAATGCGTTCTTAAATGGGGAATTAGAAGAAGAGGTCTTCATGACATTACCTCCGGGCTTCTATAAAGGCGAGGAAGAAAATAGTGTGTGTAAACTAAAAAAATCCTTGTATGGTCTCAAACAATCACCGAGAGCATGGTTCGACAGGTTTGCAAAGGTATTGAGGAATCGAGGATATCGACAAGGACAGTCAGACCATACAATGTTCTACCAACTATCTGACACAGGGAAGAAAACAATTCTAATTGTATATGTTGATGACATTATACTGACGGGAGATAATGTCATGGAAATAGAAAGACTCAAGAAAGGCCTAGCCACAGAGTTTGAAGTAAAGGACTTGGGACAGATGCGATACTTCTTGGGAATGGAGGTAGCCAGATCAAAGAAAGGTATTAGTGTTTCACAACGGAAGTACATCCTTGATCTTCTGACAGAAACTGGGATGCTTGGCTGCAAACCCAATGACACACCGATAGAGGCAGGAAGAAAGGTAGAAAACATGGGAGAACCAGTTGAAAAAGATTGATACCAGCGACTAGTTGGCAAACTGATCTACCTCTCACATACTAGACCCGATATTGCATTCGCAGTTAGTGTGGTTAGCCAACATATGCACTCTCCAAAGGAAGTTCATTTAGAAACAGTATACAAAATTCTCAGGTATCTCAAAGGTACTCCCGGAAAGGGACTCTTCTTCAAGAAAAATGAAAAGAAAGAAGTGGAAGTGTTTACTGATGCGGATTGGGCAGGTGCAATAGAAGATAGAAGATCAACCACGGGTTACTGCACATTTGTATGGGGAAATTTGGTAACTTGGAGAAGTAAGAAGCAAAATGTGGTAGCCAGAAGTAGCGCTGAAGCAGAGTTTAGAGCTGTCGCACAAGGAATATGTGAAGGACTGTGGATCAAAAAATTATTGGAAGAATTACAAACAATGGTAAAACTTCCGATCAAACTATATTGCGACAACAAAGCAGCTATCAACATCTCACTTAATCCAGTTCAACATGATCGAACCAAACATGTGGAAGTGGACAGACATTTTATTAAAGAAAAGGTAGAAGATGGGACTCTATGCATGACTTATGTACCTACAAAAGAACAAACAGCAGATATCTTCACCAAAGGATTACTACGACGAGATTTTGAGGATTTCATTGGCAAGTTGGATATGGTCAATATTTACGATCCAACTTGAGGGGGAGTGTAGAAATCCCGAGATTTGGGATTTATTTGTATTGATTATGTTTGATTGTATTACCTTATTTAGAGTAGGAAAGTTTTCCTTATTTATGTTTAGTACGTTACCTTATTAGTTCCATCTCCTACACTATATATTGGAGTTGTATTATTGTAATTAAGTAAGTGAATAAAACCCTGAAGATTCACGTTTCAATTCACAGTTGGTAGTGGTCACAATTGTTGGTAGTGAGTTACAAATGATTTATTTGTTTGTGACTAATAAATTGGTTAATGTGTTACCAATAAATATATGTGACCAATGAAATAGAAATAGATAATGTGTAACCTAAAAATTGTGAACGAAAATTAACTTGTGGCTAATTAATTAGATATTTTGTGACCACAAAATAAGTTGTGACTTGTAAAATTTGTGATTTATGATCAATGAATAATATGTAACCTATAAATTTGTAATCGATAAATAAATTGTAATATATGAAATTTTTGATTTGTGATCGTGAAATAATTTGTGACCTATAATTTTTTTTTTTTATTATGATCGAGAAATAGTTTGTGATCAAATTGTATAAAATTGTGATCTTAATATATATAATTAATAAAATATATGTTTAATTTATTTATATTTAAAAAATCTGATATCTGATTGTACTTTGTTAACTTTCACAACTTTCACACCTCAGGAAATACAATTACATCAAAGGTCTCAACGGATGTCTAAATTAGATAAACGATACCTCAAATGAATCAAAAAGTCACCAACTTGTTAGCCGTTCAGGGTCCTTAATGGAGCCTTGCTGTAATTTCTTTCCAAAATTAATATTCAACACGGTACTTTATTCAAAAAAGAAAAGGTTGAAACCAAGAAATAATTGCAGATCCATCGTTGGTGACATGGGAAATGGCTAGTGTGGCATTAGAATTTTGATTATTGAGTCATGATTCGTGCTAGGAAGAAGAAGAGAGACAGAAGAGAGAGAAGACAGTGGCAACGAAACAATTAATACCCAATTCTTGCATCAAAAATACCCGAACAATAATGCAGAGTTTCAATCCAAAAATTCTCAAGATTCTGTTTTTTCTCAAGTGCAATTCCAACCATCACCCCAACCAAGTGAATCCCACGTGTCTACAACAGATCAAGAGGTGATAAAAACCCAGTGTTTGATAATGCTAAATCCCAACTGTTCAATATTATTTCCACATGCCATGGGATCAGGTGACATGATCACTGTGAAATTGCCTGACAGCAGCTGATATTTCCGGGATGTCAGCATGTCAGGCAGCTCTAAGGTTTCTGAGTAAGGGGAAAGGGTTAACATAACTCTGAAGAACGCGATGATGTGAGACTTAAAATTCATTGCAGAGATATAAACAATAGAAATAAGGTAGGCAATTCCCCATAATCTTAAAACTAAAAAGGTTGAATAAAAGCGTGCTCATACGGCTCACCACAAAGGTGCTTACAAGTGGCCAGAGTTGGGGGAAGGATTGGGCCTCAACATCTTTAAGTTTATTGACTCATTGTGAAGTATATCACTTAATTTGCTAAAACTACGTGTTTAAATTTGATCTAACACTTTTGTTAATAAAAGAAAGACAATCCAAATGAATGTGATGGATGATATACAAAGTCCAGCCCACAAATTAAAAAGTTCATAGCAACAGGGGCACTAGAAAGTCATCTTGAGCCAAACAATAGAACGTGTTAGCCACTATCACAGAGAGAATCTGACGGTCTTCATCCACACTGAACCTAGAGACATCATCTTCTTAGGCTATCATGGACATTCTAGGAAACGGAAGGTGAAAAAATTTCTAATGAAAGTGCCTTCCCTTGTATTTACAAGCAATGGGTTACATTAAACAGCAGGACTCCTTTCAGTTTCCCACCCAAGATAGTAAAAGGTTAAAGTCGAGTCTCATGGCTGCTCAATGCTGAAATGCTATTCATCAATTATTTATCATACTACTATAAAGGTCACTTAAGATTCCATTAGCCACAAATGACTTTTCTTGTTTAATTAGAAATAGAGCACAACATTGCATCCAAACTCATAGAACTAAGAAAAGGTTCCCATCTCGGCTCAAGAATAACATAGAAATGTATGTGCAAGCTGTACAGGTTTCACTAAAACACTTCATACATTTTAGTGAAAGTAATTAGAATGATATGCGAGGATGCAGAAAATAATGTTTGGCCACAAATTATTAGAATATCGCCTGACAAGCTGACACAGCAGTACAAGTAAATACAGTAATCCTCTTGTTTCATCCAGATGTGAAAGATGAGAATTTCAAACAGAGAAGGACTGTAATAACATTGGATTCAGTGCAATTTAAAAATGACTAATGGGAACCAAAAACATACATTTGGATACACTAGATTGGCCGTTCTAAACACCACTCCTTAAAAGTACAAGTGGCCAGATGATTATTTATCACAGCTCGTCATCCTGTTAAAGAAGGAAAAGGAAAGTTTCAGCCAAAGTCAAATAGTAAACCAAATTTCTGCCGTTTCAAGAAAAAAGATGATTGCACACATGTACCCAGTAAAGCAAGCCAATCAAACCATTATAACAGCAATAACATTTGTATGTGAAAGTACTACGGCTGACCTCCTCCCAGAAGAAACAGTGCTTGGAGGGGGGGAGGGGGCAGAAACAGCATACTGCATGGTTTCCACACATAAGAAAGGTCCTCACTTGACTTGCTACGAATTTTTGCTTATCTTGAGAAGAAACACTGGCATTAATTATTGTTGGTTTTCTTTCATTTGGAATTTGTCTTGAGTTCAGTTTGAGTCTTTCGGGATGAGGGTAACTTTATTGCGCTTCCAATTTTCTCTCAAAAAACAATTAAATTAATTAATTAATATTCATGGTAACTTAACTAAGTGCAACCAGTTACATAACCAAAGTTCCGCTTTGGTATCAAGGATGATATCTCCCTCTCCACATCAAGACTCTCTTAGCATACTATCTTCTTAGACTCTAACTATCTTCACATGCCCAGCTCCATCAATAACAAAGATGCATTGATGCAATGGTAAAAACTAACTGGTATTAAGCTGATTTTCTATTTCGTTCTCCACCCTTCCAATTTTATAAATGTAATGCACGAAAATAATTTCAAATTCCAATTCTAACACACCTCTGTACTAACTGCAAACTTCTTGATGATTTTAGTATCCTTTCAAGTGTAGTTTTACTAGCCAACAGAAGAGATCTGCGTTTAAGGCATATAGATAGATCTAAGTCTAAATCGTGATCACTCAAAAACCACCTCAATACCCCTCACATCACATGGCAGCTTTGATTGTGAGAGAAATTTCACAAATTACGCAATCAATCAATCCTCCCCGAATCCCACCTGAAGAACTTCTAAATTGTCATCCATAACAAAATAAAACTAAAAAATGCAAAAATCCTCCACCATTTCTAATTGCCCATTCAATGTCCTCAATGAAAACTCATTCATAATAATCAAAGCCCATATTCACACGACAAATCTCAACTCATAGCATTAAAAAAATTATCCCAAAAAGTTTTAATTAAATTCAAAATCCGTTATCGTCATACCTGATTTTTTCATTTTTGGTAGCCCCCGCAAACGGCATTGTCATCCTCGATAACTTTAGCAGTCAAATAAGGCCTGGGGAAATCATTGGTATCAAAAGTCTTCTCCTTCATCATCTTTTCCACATCAGCCTTCTTCAAAATGGTGCGTTTTATAGGTGGGCGGTTGCGGCGCTGATCGCGGGAATAGTACTTGATATCATAAACAGTCTCAGGAAGGGATGTGGGGACGATGGCCCTCTCGGGGACAGTGGCGGGGCAGAAGACCCGGTACTCGGTGGCTTTTGGTACCGCCAACCTGTACTCCGGATCGGCGCACGGGCCAGTGATTTCCCACGGCTTCTTTATGTACCGCCGGAGGGTTTGAACTACGGATTTTGCTGCGGAGGCCATTTGGAAAATTGAAGATTGGGAATTATATTTGGAGAAATCAGGTGAATTAATTTGGGAGTATGACTGTATGAGAATGGACAAACGGAATAGGCTCTAATTAACGGGCTTTTCCAGGATCGGAGGCTGAATTTTAATTTTTTTTTTTGCCCTTTCCTCCTTTTTTGTTTAATAGATTTTTGTTTTTATTCTTAATATTTAGCCCCGGTTTGTCTACCATTTTATCAAACATTATTTTTTACAGTAAACAATCTCCACCACACATTCATCCAATAAAATATTCTACACACAAACCAATAAAGTTATTTTAAATTTCAACCACACATTTTTCAAAAAATAATATTCATTACATCATTCTTCTCCCAATAATAAGAGACAACCACACCCTTAGTTAGAGGTATAAGAATCATTTTTAAAAAATTGGCATTCAAACTAGCAAAATCCATCGGCCAAGGATTCATTCTCATATAAACTGAATATGTTGAAAGTCAAAACCTCAATTTTAAATGTTGAGTAGGTTGTAATGTTATATTAAATTCAACGAGAATTGTAACTTTATAATTCAAAACCATTCTATATTTTGCTTCAATAGTGGAAGGACAACAATTCATTTACAAGATAACGGAGATATGGAATAGTGATACAAGAACACATTGTGATCGTGAAAACTAGTACAGGTGCGATCACCCACATTGTTTGCCTATCTGCATCATGGAATGCATAGTTTGTGATGTAATATGTAACATGATTATTTGTAATCTGGGGTTGCATAAATTAAGAGAGCTTAGTAGGTGTAAATATGACGTCTTGTCAAGTGAGAAATATATATTTAATGATGTGAACTATTCGATGACGTTCAATTGCATTGAATATAGATATTCCATCATCCAAATTGAGATTAACTGAAGTAAATAGTTGTATCTAAACTATTTTGGCATGTAACATATCTATTGCAGAAGCTTTGTGACATACTTTAGGTATACATACATAAGTATTTGAATTTACAACCATTAGCATTGTGGATAAATGATGAACTATTTGAATAGGAGTTTACAAAGCTAACATCAATGAGAAATTTTTCAGTTCATTGCAATATACGAGGCTCGCTCAAGGCCATAGAGTGCCCGGCAAAGATCACACACCTAGACAAGTTTTGATTTATCAATAAATTTTGGAGGCTGATTTTTATACAGATATTCTAAGATAATTTGTCAAGTAAGAACGTATTATCTTCAGCCAATTGTGTGTCATGCTAAGAATTATTTGGATAGTAGTGGGTTTGACAATCATACTAAATGTTTTTTTATTTTTGAAAAGCAGAGGGGAGACATAAACGTATAATGGGAACTAGCTTAATGGGAGCAAGGCGATTAGTTGGAATGAGATTGGTCGTGCTGGTTACAAGGAGGAAGCAATGTCTGAAGGGATTGCTTCGTGGAGGGAGATCGTTCGGACAAGACGTCGTGGTAGACGAAACTCAGGATTTTTTATTTTTCATATTAAAACACAAATTAAGTACCAAAGGGCTTTTATAAAAATATGTAAAAGAAGGAATTTATGGTAATAAACAAATGCAAAGAGAAATTATTGTAATTTTCAAAAAAAAAAAATTGAAAAATGATATTTTAGAAGGGTTTATAAATTGTTTAAATTATTAAAAAAAAATGATTGGATTATAAGTAGGTAGAATAAACATGGGACAAACAGCTCCTACTCGTAGCAGCTTTGAGCCTTTCGATCACAATCAGTCGCAGCCCCCGTGTCTCCTTTTCTGGTTCACAAAATCGCTCACACTCTCTCACTATAATTCTGTCCGCAATCTTCTCTCTCTACAATTACTGCTTCATCACATCGTTACTTCATCTCACTCTGTTTAAGTCGCTAATTAAGCTCTCTTGATCAGGTAATTAGTTGCTTAAAGAATTCTTTTACGTAATCAGATCATGTTTAAGTCCACATTTTAATTACTTATCTATGATCTGATCATTCGGGACCACGACAGTGTGAATTTTTTGCTAAAGAGTTTTTATTTATTTGCAAATGTGTGTAATTGATATCTTAGTTCCCCCTATTTTTCCTCCAGTCTTTTGTTCTTGATTCTCAATGCTGTTAAATCGGTAGGTTGGTTTACTAGAAACCGGATCCATGATCATATATTTTTCTTGGGTTTATAGATTTTTTTCGAGTTTTACTAGTTAAAAGCCTTTTGCATTTTGGAATAAGGTCTTGAGGTTTATGGCATAATTCAGAACCCAAGCAACTAGGGTTTCCGGGAAATTGTGGATTACCTTTTTTAAGCAGTCATAAATTTTTCTCATTTGATTCGTTTCTTCCATGCTGTGATCTTCTTGGATTCTCATAAATTGTGGATTTTGCTCGATAATGCTTAGTTTGACATTTGAGTTCGTGGTGTTTTCAGAGTTTGCTTTGTTGCTTAGCAACTCGGGGTTAACCATTCTTTTTAGTTGCATAGATTTCCACTTACTTGTGTTAAAATAGTGTTAAAATTCTTTTTCCCAAATTTCCCTGGTGAACGGCTTTACGGAAATTTAACATTTCAACCAGAAATTTGCACATTTTTGTTGTGACTTATCAAT
The DNA here is from genome assembly GCA_019097785.1 of Fraxinus excelsior. NCBI lineage: Eukaryota > Viridiplantae > Streptophyta > Magnoliopsida > Lamiales > Oleaceae > Fraxinus > Fraxinus excelsior. The sequence continues at coordinate 2,176,508 of CM032628.1, read as the reverse complement.
AACTTAAATGGATTCTGATGCACATCGTATGACGTTTGTGCTTTTAGTTCAGTTCAGCTCAACTCATATGATCCTGCATAGTTTCTAGGCTTTATTCCCCATATTCTTTAAAAAAGTTGAATATTGTTAGGGCTCCTTTCTCTGTTTTTTTCATCCGTACCTTGTGGCAAAATAATTAACAAGATTTACTTTGGCATATATGATTATTTGTTTTTTATATAGGAATGGCCTCACAAACCACTACCCCCTCAGTTCCTAGTGCCCAAGTGGTTGGAAATGCTTTCGTTGAGCAGTACTATCATATGCTTCATCACTCCCCTGAGTTGGTTCATCAGTTTTACCTGGACACAAGTGCATTAAGTCGCCCAGAGTCTGATGGTGCCATGACAACTGTTACTACTATGAAAGTAAGTTTTCTGAGAACACATGCATGTTCGGGAAGTGATTAATTTATGGTTGAACATATTTTTTATGGACACATTTTTTAACTAGTACCTACTTATTATCTACACATTTAGTAGGACCCACATCTTATGATATACATAATGTATGGAGATATTCGCGTGCAAAATTCATTTGCAAAAATATTTGTCTTGATTGTTCATTCCTGTACTTCATCTAGAGTTTGAACATGGGTAGAGATGGGTCCATCCTGATGACTGGAATGCTTCAAACAATGAATTTTACAAAAGTAAGAAATTGGATGACAGGAATATTACAGCAGGAAACAGAAAAGTGAATGAAACGTAAGTAAAATGAAAAGAGATTTTTCCCTCGCTGCTCGTTTGATTGGAGATTCTTCTTAGGAATTGAAAGAATGAGTAGCAGAGTGAGAGTGAATAAATATAAATTACTGGAAGTTTACCACACAGTCCATCACTTTTAGTAGGATTCGAGATACAGGGCATTCCAGAAAATTTTTCTTGCAAGATTGTATTTCCCTTGATGTTCCTCATTGCTAGGAACATAAGAAATAACCACACCAGTGTCTCCATCATACAGTTTCTTGTATCACATCTTAGTCATCCTCTCTTGACTATAACTATTAAGATTTATTCAGATTCCACATCTTTCCCATGATTTTGTCAAAGAATCAAGTCTAGAACTACTGGGCTTAGTTAAACATTTGTATTTTCTAACCAAGTACTGACCAACTGCATTTGATCCCGATGACAATGCAACAATAACTAACATAAGCGTCGTGCTAATTTCATGTTGGACCAGGGTATCAATGATAAGATATGTTCCTTGGACTACAAGAACTACAAGGCTGAAATAAAGACTGCTGATGCTCAGGATTCTTACAAGGATGGAGTCATTGTGCTTGTAACTGGGTGCTTGACTGGAAAGGACAATCTGAGAAAGAAATTCACACAAACATTTTTCCTCGCTCCACAAGACAAAGGATATTATGTTTTGAATGATGTCTTTAGGTATGCTGGTGAGATTGAATCAGACGCCGATGCAGGAGAAATTATTGGAGTTGATAACAAACCAAATTTCCTGACTCCGGATCCAGGTTTGCTTTACGACTAATTCACTAAACATCATTCTGCTTTCTTGCCTTGGTCTTAGATCTCTTTTTTTTTCCTTTGGAGTTTATCAGCATTTTCATTTTGTTTCAGAGCCCACTCAGGTGTTGGATCCTCCCAACCTGAACCAGTCAACTTCTCAAACAGTGGATGTTGAAATTGTTGAGGTGAAAGCTGATAACCAAGTGAATGATGAGATTCGAGTTAGTAATGATGTTGATATTCCGACGGTAGGTGAATCTCATTTAGACGAGAATCACATATCCACAGTTTCAGAATCATCTACATCCTCCTCCAAGGAGTACGCTCCAAAGAAGTCATATGCTTCAATTTTAAGTTCACAATTGAAGAAGGCAAACAAAGTTTATGTACCTGCTAATACATTGAGAGTGGCTCCTATAATAACTGAAAAACAATCAATTAATTCAGCTGCACCTGCTTCAGGCCCTGAACAATCAAACTCAACTGCACCTGTTAATGAGCTGGAAAGACATGATACCGAGGATGAAGGTATTAGTTTTTACTATAGTTTGACCAGAAAGGCTCATGTTGAGTTTTGATCTTCGTTTATTAAGGAATTTGCTACTTTTTTTTTAGTTATCTGTATACAAGAGCAAGCAGCATGCATCGTAATACTATATTTCTGACGAGGGAAGAAAATAATCTTAGAAAAATGAAATATTTGAGGTGTGAAGCAATTGTTAGAAATATTTGCTTGTTCCCTTTCTTAAGCTCTTATTCCAAAAATGTGTTGTCACTTCGATTGTTTCATTATCTTGCAGTTGAGGGTCACTCCATTTATATCCGCAATTTGCCTCTAAATATAACGGTTGCTCAGCTTGAGTCAGAATTCAAGAAATTTGGACCTATTAAGAAAAATGGGGTCCAAGTCAGAAGTAAGAAGGTTGGTTCTGCTGACATTTTATTTCTATATTTTGTTCTTCCTGGCTCAGCATACGTTTATCAGTTTATGTATTCCCCTTATCTCACCTATTTGCAGCAACAAGGATTCTGTTTTGGTTTTGTTGAATTTCAAGAGTTCAGCTCCATGCAAAGTGCAATTCAGGTTTGTGTGCTTCAGATTCTTGTTTCACTTGTATTTTCATTAGTTCTTAGGTTTCTTTTTCATTTTTACTTTTTTGTTTCTGTATGGTGAATGCTCTTAAAGAAAGTAAAAAAAGGAGCAACTTAAGTTTTCTTATGTTTTCCATTTAAAAATGGAAAAGCTCTACTTTAATATCAGAAAACATGGCTATTGCGCGCGCGTGTTTTTTTTTTTTTTTTACTACTTTCTGGCTTTGCCCTGGTCATCAACAATAAAGCTCTGGTCATCAACAATAAAGCTCTGTATGCTGGAGCAAAATTAAGAAGAGACTTTCAGACAGGCCAACATTCCTGGCTGATTGAGCATTTTTATGTTTCTACTGATTGTGTATTTTATGTAGGTGATGGATGACAATAATGCATGCCATTCTTGTATCGATCACCTTAACATAGATATTTGTTCCACAGTCCCATCAAAGCTAAGCTGCTAAAATCCTGCTTATAGAGAGTAAAGATTCTGTTATAAAAGTGGGGAGTTAATACCCTAAATAGTCATTGAATTTTGCCAAAAGTTCCCAAGAGATCATCGAACTTCAAAACTTCCCTAATTAGTCACTGAACTTTGTAAAAAATTTCAAGGAGGTCTCCGAACTTCAAAACTACCATAAATAGTCACTGAATTTTGCTAAAGCTTCCTAGGAGGTCACCGAACTTTGCAAATTAGGACCCCATATATCAATGATTCAGTGACCCTCTCGGAACTTTTTGCAAAATTGAGTGACTATTTAGAGAAGTTTTGGAAAAGTTTGGTGACTATTTAGGGTAGTTTTAAAGTTCGATGACCTCTTAGGAACTTTATGAAAAGTTCAGTGACTAATTAATGAAGTTTTGAAGTTCAGTGATCTCATGGGAACTTTTGACAAAGTTCAGTGACTATTTAGGGTATTAACCCTAAAAGTGGGAGTGAAAGAAATGACAAAACTGTACGCATGATTTGCACATCATCTGTTTCAGATGTATTCATGTAGGTCTGGTCCAGACTTGAAAGCATGCTTAGTGGTTATTTGCACGTATTGTACATAAAAGATACTGTTAAACTTCTTGTCTCCCCAAGACCCCATGTTATGGTTTGACAATTTTGGTTGCATCTTGTGGCAGACGTGTATCCTAGCTGATCATTGTTGCGTTTTAAACTGCCTTTAAGAATTAAAGTGAGGTGAAACTACATAGTAGATTGAACCAAAAGTTTTGAAAAATTGCTGTCAATTATGAGTTAAATGTTCCAACATCCACACGCGCGTTGGTTAGGTCAGCCAGAGGCCCAGAGAGGAGTGTATTCCTTAATGTCTTCTTCTTCTTCAAGCGTTAAATGCTTGTGTTTTGGCATCTAATCTTACTATTTTAATTTCATGGCTGTGTTTTAGCATGTATAATGTGATAATTTTCCTACTTTAGAAAACTTTGAAGAATTATGCCTCCGTTTATTCGCATTAATGATGAGACAATTGAAATTCAGGCTTCACCCATAACTATTGATGATCTTCAAGCTGTTGTCGAAATAAAGAGGACTACTACTCGAGGTAAGTCGAAGAATATTTTCGATTTCTCTGTAGTGATTCTCAGTAAGTATTTTGTATAGAAGAGCATTCGTTAGGATATACTTTTAGGACACACAGATTCACCCAATATGATATAGCTGTTGTTTCTGTTATAGTTGACAGTGGTAGGGGCCGTTTTACTCCTGCTCGTGGTGGCTTTCGAAACGACAGCTACAGGGATCGTGGAAATTTTAATGCCATTCGGGTCTACGTGAGAAGCGATAGTTTCAGGGCTCGTGGGAACTTTAGCATTGGGCGTGGTGGAGAAGGTTATCAAGGAAGAGGAAGAGGAAGAGGTGGACGTCGTGGAGGCCTAAGTCAGAATGCCACTTCAACGTAAATTTGGGCCCGAGGTATATTGGTGGCAATTTTGACAGCTTTTTATTGCCTTAGCTGAAACAGGATAAGAATTTAGTAATGCGTAGTTTCTAAAACTTACTTTTTCTAAATTTGGTTTGCCTGAAAATGAAGTGGCATTAGTGTAGTGTTTATCATTCTTTCCAACAGAGTTCTGTGAATGGAAATATAATTTGTGCAATGCAACAAATCCTTGTTCTCTATTGACGGAGGAAAAAAAAAATTATTCTCCATGGATGTTTGCTAGTGCTACAAATAGAATTTTATCAGGCCTGGATGCCCAAATATTGGACCCACCAATTTTGTTGCAGAAAATAATTTCCAAGTACATTTTTTGGTGAATTATATACATAGAAGTATTATGTTGATTCCAAAACAAGGATTTAGTAGAATAATTTCTTTTTTTTATTCGACTTAATGAACTAACTACACCAATAAAGATTCATGTAAAAGTCGTTAGTACCATGAAAATGACCCCTTTCAACAGATTGAAAGACAGTAATTCTGATATTTGCGTGTCTCAAATATGGTAAATAATATGAAAAGAGTAATATTATTCATCCTCGTGGAGTTATAAACACAGTCTAGAGACTCTAAATGATAGGTTAAATGAAAGGTGAAATTAAATGACTTATTTAATTTCACCTATCATTTAATGTCCCATTAACAACACCTAGACTGTGTTTGTAATCCCAGTGGGGATGAATAGCATTATTCATATAAAAATGATTTAAACATGTTCAAAAGTGACTTCTTAATTTCAAAAAATAGCTCTACCAAAAGGGCACAAAGTATTGTTTTCCGACATTGAATTAAATGAGCATTGATGCTGGAGCATAAAATAGCCCTATTCTTCGTTCTCTTATTGAACAGCAAAAAATAGAAACGACAGCAGAAAACAAATATCTGCACTCTTCTGCAGAATCATCAGTGAACCCCCAATCTAGGGCATCTCAAGGAAAAATGGGGGAAAACCTGTACTACAATTTACAAGCAACTAAAATATACGACCTGAACTGAACTGACCTAATGGCAGTCCAAGAAGACGCCCAAAAACACTCTCTCCATAAAAGTGCAGGGTCATAAATTACAAGTGGACATGCCTTTCTATGGATTAAGCAATGTCAATAAAATGATACCTCCATATGAAGCTAACAGGATGGGGGCTGCAGTTGTTTTAAACGTCTTACGACTTGCTTCATTGTGGGCCGGGTGGAAAGAGTATCAACTGTGCACACAACTGCCAAGTGTAAGATTTCTACCAAATCATCATGTGGGCCTCCATCCCACAACCCTGCAGTAAAGAACTCCTTGGCACGGCCTTGGCGCAAAAGCATGCATGCCCAAGTGACAATGTTAAATCCATTTCCGTAGGAAGAGAATGAAGGATCAAGAGCTTTCTTGTCTGACATCAACTCAAGCAATACAACACCATAACTATATACGTCAGCCTTATCAGAAACCCGGCAAGTCATTGCATACTCTGGAGCAACATATCCAAAAGTTCCAGCCACACCAGTGGTGGCGTGAGTTTCCGAAGTTCCAAGTAGCCTAGCCAGTCCAAAATCAGACAAATAAGCATTGCAGTCCTCATCTAACAAGATATTGCTAGGCTTCACATCACGATGAAGAACCCGTGGCGCACACTGGTCATGTAGGTAGGAAAGTGCACGTGCTATGTCCAAAGCAATCTTGTGAAGTATCCTCCAGTCTACAGCCCTAGTGGACCTTTCCTGGATAAACTTCTCTAGATTGCCACCCGGCAAATAATTGTATATAAGAAACATCTCTGTTTCACTAGCATGATATCCTATCAAGGTCACAAGATTCGGATGGTGGAGCCTTCCCAGGGTTTTGATTTCTGCGTCAAACTGTTGATCGCCTTGGAAACGTCCGAGTGCAAGTCGTTTTATCGCAACCAGCACTCCAGGAGCAACCTCAGCTTTGTATGTTGCTCCAAAACCCCCGTTACCAATGCAGTTGCTTGCGTTAAAACTTCCTGTGGCACGCACCACATTCTCAAATGTCAGTGGAACTCCAATGTCAGTAAAGACTATCACTTCCTTCCTAGCAGTTCCAGTAACTCTGGACCTTGGTTTCCTTTTTCTAGTGTAAAAGAAGAGGACAATAAGAGCAACAAGAACTGATACAATGGCAGCTGCGGATGTTATGGATGCAATCTCAATTGAGTTAAAACCACTACTGCTCTCTCGGCTTGGCATTCTTGATGGAGGGCCCAGATCTTTTGGCGAATCCCCAGTCCTTCCCTGTTGATTGGATGGAGATGATGAAGAGTCCGTACGGCAGCGTTGCAGAAATGGGTTTCCAAGTACACTGTTGCATTTCATCAAATTATCATTCTGAGGAAGTGGCCCAGACAAATTGTTGAAGGATACATTAAATGATGACAGCGTGGTCACATTTGCCAAGTAGGGGGGAATTTGCCCGGATAGGTTATTATTGTTGAGGAGGAGAACAGTCAAGTTTCTCAAATTGGCAATATCTTTAGGAATCTCACCCGATATAGAGTTCGAAGACAGGTCAAGCACTTCTAAAGAGAACAGCTGCCCTAAGCTTGCAGGGATGGGACCGCTCAGGTTGTTTCCAGCCAAAGAAAGACGTTCAAGATTCTTTATTTGGCCAAGACTGCTGGGGATTTGCCCACCCAATGGATTCCAACTTAAATCAAGAGCCCAAAGTGAAACCAAATCATCAATGCTACGTGGAAGAGTCCCAACAATTTGATTACGAGAGGCATCTAAGAGTATCAGAGACTTGCACATTGTGCTAGAATCTGGTGGAAATTCACCAGAAAACCCATTATTGCTGACATTAACCATCATACCTCCCACCTGATCACACTTCTCAAAGAGACTTCCAGGAAACAGTCCACTGAGTTTGTTTTGACCAGCAAAAAATGCATAAACAGTCTGCTTCCCCAATCTTTCAGATGAAATGGTCACTGATTGCAAAGTGCCTGTAAGGTTGTTAGAACCAAAATTATGGAACACCGTAAAACTATCACCATCGCCAAATAATGGCAGAGGGGTCTCGATTCGAGTTCTGTATGTGAAATACGAAATATAAGCAGATGCCGAATCATTGAACTTTGAGGGATCTCCATGTAAAGATTGAATTGGAGCACAAGTTTGGTTATTGAATTTGGGAATGGTACCTGACAGATAATTCCCACTGATATCAAAGAGAGTCATACAAGGAACAGGGATTTTGTCAAAGATCTCTCCAGTGAGTCTGTTTGAGCTCAAATTAAGGAAATGCAGATTCTTGCAGGTGCTAAACCCCTCAGAGATTTTTCCAGAATAATAGTTCTGAGCCAAATTCAGCACCTCTAAGTTTTCACAGGAACCCCAACTACCCGGCAACTGTCCTTGAAGAGTTGCTCCGGGAGCCCACACCATCCTCAAGCTAGGGAGAACGGTAATATCAGCTGGAATCGTGCCTTCATAGAAATTATACTCGCCAGCTGTGAATGCCAACTTTCCCGTCGGGAGACTATCTCTTGAACTAGAAACATTAGGAAGTGGATCCCACAAGTTTGACAGCACAAGGACAGATAACTTGGTACAATTCCCAAGCTCAGACGGTATTGTACCACCAAGAGTATTCCTTGATATATCCAATACTTCAAGCTGATTCAGCTGACCGAGTTCACTGGGAATCACCTCCTCTAACATATTTGAGTACAGTAGAAGCGTCTTCAACCCTGTGCATTTCCCAAGACTTTTTGGGATACCTTCAACCAAGATATTCCCTGCCAGCTCCAAACGTTCAAGCTTGCCACAATTACCCCCAATCTCACTTGGAATCGGCCCACCAAGCTGATTAAAGGACAGGTAGAGCCCCCTCAAATCTCTAAACCCGCCAATAAACTTCGGAATAGTTCCATTCACTCGATTCCCAGCTAAATTCATGACTTGAAGACCCACGCAACTTGACAGTGAACTCGGGATCTCCCCAGAAATCTCATTGAATCCCAGGTTAAGAACTCTCAAATTTTTCAACCCCTTAAACTGCACAGGCAGGGACCCAGAAATCAAATTCCCTTCCAGATCAAGAACCTCAAGCTTTTCCATACCCCAAATTTCCACAGGAATCTCACCACTCAAATCATTGAAAGGCAGAGACAAAATCTTAAGTTGAGTAAGTTTGGCAATTGCAGGGGATAATTTACCCAAGATTTGAACTTTACTATAGCTACCCAAACATGGCCTTCTAATTTCAAACCCATAAAGTGGAAATTGAGAAATTCTAGCACAAGACAAAGAATTACCTCCACCAGTAATATTCAACGCCACGACCCGAGAACCCGAATCGCAAGAAACCCCGACCCAGGAACAGAGATCCCCGCTTTTCAAATTCCAGCTCGAAAGCACTCCAGAAGGGTCTGAGATTGAACCCTTGAACTCCAGCAGAGCAGATTTATCTGTATCGGAACCCCGAACAGTGTGCTGTTGAATCGAAAACAACACCCAAATTAAAATTAACAGCTTCAACGGATTGTGTAGACGGAACCATTTTATCGTAAAAGAAAGACGACCCATTACTCAAACCCCAAAAGAGTCCTCTAAAAGCTCAAGAAAAGCACGAACCCTTCCTTGTCTCCCTCTTCAAATCGATGATGAAAAATAACAGAAAACACCGAACCAAATTAGGTTTGTTTTCGCTATTTTCTAAGTCCAAAGAGAGTAAAGAGAAGAGTCTTTGATAGAGAAAGGGAGAGAATAGTGGTGGCTGTTCTTTCTTTGTTCTTCTTTGAGAAAACGCGTTCTTGTTCACATTTCATTTTTCTTTCTTTGTCTTTTAACATCCTTAAATTCAAACCATTTCGGTCTTAAAAATGACTAATATAATTGGAATTAGATAGAATGGATTTTGTTCTTGTCCGTAGGTTTTCGCGTCCATATATTTTAAAGAAATTTTTATTTATAGAACTTAACTTCTCAGACCCTATTTGAGTCAAATTATTATAAAAAAAAATAAAAAATATATAGTCGTTATTGGAATCTATACAAAAGATAGAAAAATTGAATTTAAATGTTGATGTTATAATGTAGATCAAACGGGGGCTCAATTAGTGGTAAAACTTATAACAAGTATCGATGAATATACATATTATGAAAGAATTTAATTTAAATACATAATTCTTTTTACATTTATGCTCATGTTTGATATACATTAAATGGAAAGAATGCTTTTTTTGGGTGATGCTATGAATATGTAAATAAAAAATATAAAAATATTATTTTATTAAAAAATATATAATTAAAAATGAATAAATAAATTATAATGAAAATTATAACATGGCTATAGGGCTAAGAATCTTTCCCCCTCTCATTTATTACCCGTTGACGCATGAGCCTCCAAGCATTTTCCTTTTTTCATTTTATTTTATTTAGGTATATACATTAAATTTCAATTTTCTAAAAAGACAAGATCTGCGGGGTGGATGGGATGAGGGTGGTGGGATCACGTTGACACACTTGACACTTGTGGAGGTCGGACGAAACCACCTCTCGGTCAATAAATGCGTAAGCCCGTCAATGGGGTGGAGGTGAGGGTAGGGTAGGGTAGGGTGGGGTGGAGGTGAGGGTAAACTCAGAATAGGTTTTTGATATTTTGATGGAATACAAATATTTACGGTCAAATTGACTCATAAGCTTATGCATGCCCTGGGGACCTCTGCCCTTTTACAAACCAATTGAGGTTTTCAAAATAAACCCTCTATATGCTAATAAATCTTTTAAAAGTTAATTTTACATAAACATGAAGAATTTTTATTTTTATTTTTGTATATTTATACAAATAGAATGTTCAAAGTAAGAAGAATACGTCTATCAAGCGTGAAGTCGATAAATGTTCTTCTCAACTTAGAGTTACAAGATGACCCAGTTTGGATTTGATTCTGATGGCCTCAATTATTTCCCATGGAGTTGACGTATAACGTCGCGACATCCTCATTTTCAACAAATGTAACGATTACTTCTAAATCTTATAATATGTTTATGGAACGATCTCTCCATTCAAACTAACTGTAAAATCAATTGCTATTAAAAATGCTCGTATTAATAATATTTAAGTCTATTTATCTTCTTAGGAATCCTCTTGAGAATGAGAGGACTTGGGGAAGATGAGAAAACGGAGCACCGTGGACATCAATCTTGACAATTGATAGATTGTATCGACTACTTTAGAGCATCACCCTATGTTTAACACCCATTTTTTTTTCATTCTCATTCTTTTTCTCTTTCTTCATTTCAACCACACATTCTATTAATAAAATAATATTACACATAAATCAAAAAATTCTCATTACTTTTTAACCACACATTCTTTCATCAATCACTATTCAAAAACTAATTTTTCTCCAAAATGGGTGTCAAACATAGGCGAGTCCTTTCAAATGCTCCTAAGTAATTTTAAGGACTTGTTTGGCTTTGATTTTTAAATTACTTAGAAAACACAAAACTCATTTGTCTACCTTAAAACATAAAAAAAAGGTAAAAGAGTGTCAAAATAGAAATGATTTTATTTATTAATGACGTAGGATCGATTTGATTTTTACAATATATTGTGATAGACACTCTTTTACCTTTTTTTATGTTTTAAGGTAGACAAATGAGTTTTGTGTTTTCTAAGTAATTTAAAAATCAAAACCAAACAAGTCCTTAAAATTACTTAGAACAAAGAATGAAAATTTCTCATTAATCCGTGACTTTTTTATTGTAAAATCGAATTTGCCCTTGACTGAATTTCAATTTTGGAGAAGACTCTGTCACACTTACCGCTTCGTATGTCGTGTTAATTTATTGAAGGGATGTGATGTCAGAGATTAAATACGCTTGTTGAGGGATATATGTGGTTCTTGAAATAATAGTATAGACATCATAAGTCAACTTTTATAAAAGGTTGCTTTTGTGGGCCCCAATTTTATATTATTTGAAAAATTCGAAAACAAAGCTATCAGATTTTGCTAAATAGGTGGACCAAATGCTAAAGAAGATAATGGTGACAACTCTTCTGTATAACTTTGTCCAACCTTTGTTTCTCAAGCATGGCTTCACATGCTGAAAGGGGAAGGAAAAAACACACTCCCAGAAAAAAAAACATCTCGATTCTCTGATAAAAATCAAATATAGATAAGATCCAGAAACTCAACAAAGCCCCTAATCAACCAATTCAAATGAAGATCAAACAAAGTTTATGGATCAGCTCCATGCAACAAAACCTACCAAATGAATCATCATCCCATAAATAAAAATGGACATGAATAACAAATAAATAATCTTAAATTCACATAACTCGATAAGAAATTCAAATACGTCATGTCTTCCTCGAACTAGATCGAACATTGCATGCAGGAGTTTCTATTCCGGGAATGTGAGTTTATCATTTATGCCACATTGTTAGGATGTCTGAGAAGACTGCTCCTCATGAAGCATTCACACCAAAGGAAAAACTCTTTGGGGTCAAGAAACAAATAGACAGAGCTGTAAACTCCAGCATTCAATCTCTATTTTGTACAAGAACCAAGATATACGAACAACGAACTGATCCTTCAAAGCAAAAATCCTGTCTGGCGAGCTATTAGGTCAACAGACAAATAAGCAAGGCTGTAAGCAACTAAATATAATTGATCAGTAAGTAATATAGTTTAACAACAGCGTGGCCAACAGGAGAAGGATGAAAACCATCTTGTCTCAGAAGCTTTAGGATTTGCCTCAGTAATTTGCAACTCCAACTGCGGTTTCTCATTAATCACCTTAGACAAGTCAGCTTTTTCACCATCGTTTACCAATCTGAGCCAAAATATATGGAGTTATAAATTGATTCCACAGTATTTTTGCAAGCTTAACACAGAAAGAGATCTCATTTTGTTATTCATAGGAAATAACATACTTGAAGGAGGTAGAAAAGTCAGAAGCCAAATACAAATAAGTATTATCAAGTTCACCCAAATGAGAAATCACAAGGCAGAAGAGAAAAACACGATGAAAGGAGATGTTGTGGTATCACAAACAGACAAGACGAGAGAATTTTTATCATTTACATGCTTCTTTCTTAAATTATGAGGCACATACACTCATTTAAGAGTTCCGAGATGGATGAAGCATTGTATATGTGTGTGTAAACACTCAAATTTACAGCTCTCATCATACGAGTAAAGATTGGATTTAATCCAATAGAATCTAAAACAAGGGCAGCAGGTCAATTTACCTTCAGAGACTACAGTCAAAAAAACATAGTAGATCCTGAAGCTAATTCAGTAGGGATGCCACAATATTCCTTTCCGCATGAAATTTGGCCAATTTCATTCAATGGATTTAGATGTTTAGTCCTTCATGTGTGCATGAAATTTTGTATTTTCTAAGGCAGACATGTAATAAACTATGTAAATGAGAGCACGGGCTAGGCGATCTGCATTACATTTTTCCAATCAATTTACTAGATATACGTATAGACATGTTTCTAAGATTCAAAACTCTAGAAAAAGATCTTACATTGGGAATGCAAAAGAACGGCCACTGTTTCCACTCTCATCAGAAAGGCGAGGGAGACTTGGTGAAGTGAGAGGGGCACCTGATGAAGTACAAGCAGCCTCAGCAGCGCTACCTTTACCATCTCCTGCGTTAGAGGCAATATGAGGAGGAGGAATTTCCTCAACAGGAGCTATATTTTCCTTTGCATGATTATCTACAGTTTCAACTGGGGCCATCTCCAGGCTATTACTGCAATCTTCTTCTATGACACTAGAACTCTTCCCCAATTTTACACTGTTTTCATCATGGCGTGGTACTTCAATAACTGGGGGAAGGACAGAAGGGAAGCTGTTGAAGTCATCAGATTTGGCTTCGGGAACATATTGAAGATTCGATGGCGAATTGTTCGACTCTTCCATCCTGGGGAGTTCTCCAGATTTTCCCAGAAGATTTGCTTGATCTCTAGAGAAACTGTTACTCCCAATACTAAACAAGGATTCATTTGAAGTAACACTCCATTCCATAGCTGATGTAGGTTTAGGAGAAAAAATAGATGAAGGAATACGATTTGGATCATAACCTGCAGGCTTCCCCATTGTTTGGACTGGAGGAGATTGCATTTGGAATGTACTATTAGTGTTCCATTCTGGAGACTGATATGATGTTCCTGGTGATGTAAACTCAGCTTCGGCATGTGGAGAGGCACTTATCATGCTCCAGCTAGGTGTCTGATCAGTAACATCCAGTGATGATAAAAATTCTGGTTCAGATGACAAAGGTCCATCTTGTCCCGATTTGGCAGAGAGATCATCAAGATGATCTCTTTCACCAGTATTTAATTCCAGTGAAGAACTACAAGAAGATAAAGAAGAGGACACAGAAGAAAAGCCTGAAGCCTTTGCTTCCAAAAATTGTTTTCCATCTTCATGCTTGACCTCAGAGTTTTTCTTCAAATGCTCATTGCTTCCACTTACATATTCTAATTCCAGTGAAGAAGTAGAAGAAGAAGATACAGAAGAAAAGCCTGAAGCCTTTGCTTCCAAAAGTTGTTTTCCATCTTCATGCTTAACCTCAGAGTTTTTCTTAAACAGCTCATTGCTTCCACTCACATATTCAGATTCCATAATTCATGGCACTAGTCAGGTCCTTGAAGATTTATGACATCGCACGTGATTGGTAGTTAATACTTCACAATGAAGAGAGAGGAGGAAGAAATGCTTCAACTAATTCACATATGCAATCCATCTTAACTATTCACTAGAGAATAAAAGTGACCGTTCCCAAAATTTAGGGGAATATTAATTGGCCTATTATTACCTCTTGCAATTAAAACGTAGTAATGAATTCCGGCGAGGCAAAATACAGTGGACACCATATCTTTTCCAAGACTTATAGAGTATATATGATAAGAAATGGGGACAATGAAACAAAAATGCAGTTTAATGGTTCTGTCTCAAGTATTAGGACTCAAATATTGCTGGATTAAAAGACAATAGTAATACAAACTGAATAAGGCTCAATGAGAAATAATTACATACGTGTAATTTAAACCATTTTCACCTATAATCTTGATTGATCTGTAGGCTATTTGCCCCCACCCCCACCCCCCCCCACCCCCCTTTTTTTTTTTTTTTTGCATTTGAGATCGTTTGGTCATTTTTAATATCAAGCAATTGGGATTTAACTTGTCTGTCTAAAATAGATGAAAAACTAATGAAGATCATTGCATTTGAGTGAAAAAATAATTGAACATACCTAAATTCTGAACACTTGACGATCATCTGTTGTTCGCCTTTGCCTGCAAACCAAAAATGGAGGACTAACAAACAACACATAGATTAGAAACCACGGAATAAAAAATGAAGAAATTGCTTGTAATGCTTCACTAATTCTTGATAACCTAAAAGAAGATGAAAATTCAGGGCACCGAGAGATCGAATTAGGGTTTATTCTGGGAAAATATTTACGACTAAAATGAAGCCACAATCGGCCCTTTCTGTTATTCAGATTGGCTTTGATTTTGCATTCAGCTGTAAATTTTTATGCTGACGCGGGAAGGTTGGTTGTTATTAGACAAAGGGACTAGATTGTACTTTCCCTTTTTTTTCTTTGTACCAAAATGCAAAATTTCTTAATTTAATTTTTGTGGGGGCAAAATGACATCTAATGAAATAGAGGGACTAGATTGCAAACAACATTCAACATGAAAAATAGTCCCCATGTAGGGAAATGTATTTTAGCTCCTGGTTGGTTTGGATTAAAAAAAATGATTAAAATTTAAGTCACGGTCAGTAGTTAATTTTTACGATATTATTTTATTTTAAAGGCGAAAGTCGGCCAAAAAATTCCCTGTTGCCTTATCTTGGAATATTTGAGAGCATTGATGATGTTGAAAAATATCTAGTCATGTCTATGAACTTGAAATCGGTGAGGATGTCGGTTCAATTCATTGGTACTGAGTTCATCTGGAATAAACCCGTCTACGCATTCAATGTAAGGCCTTGTGAAAATAAGTTAAATTTTTGTTCATTGTACTAAGTTGCATGTATCAAACATGCGCTTACATAATAGAAATTGAACTTTTCTCGTTGACCATAAGAGTGAAAGCTTAAGAATTCCGCTTCTATAGCAACAAATTAACAAAATCAAGAATTATTGGTCAACCCTTCAACTTTGCAATGAACCCACCTTCTGAAGTTTTAGAGCTTGAATATGCATTATCACAAGACCAAAAAAATTGTCATTACATCATTATAGGAGGGAAAGAATCTACTTCAATTTTCAACAATAATCTCGAAATTAAACCTTAGGTTGGTTTGTAGAGGGTGGTAAAATCTTGCTGCCCTTTCTACTTCTAGCAAGAAGTACACATGTGACAAGGGACATCAGCGTATTGGTTGGACAAATGTACTTGCCAAATTAAAGTATAAAATCACCAATCACAACTCGGATTAGCACTTGTGAAAATCGCATCGCGTAGAAGTGCGAGAAAATGAAGAGAAATCTAAGTACATTTTTTTATGCCTTGAGGACCTTAAGTCGGTCCTGCGTGACGGTTTTACCTAAATTGCGGTTAAGATTACTCTCGGAGTTGGGGGAATATATTTTGAAATAGTAAATTGATAGAGAATGTTATGTTGAAAAAGAATGAAAAATTATTGATGTGATGAGAAATATTATTTTATTGAAGAATGTGTAGTGGAAAATGAGTAGAAGAATGAGAATGAAGAATTTAATGTGACTCAAATAGGGGCTAAGTCATTGTTTGGTGTCCATTATTTTAAAATTCTTTTTGTTATAATATCATTTTCAACAATACATTCACACAATAAAATATTATGCACGTAAACCTAAAGTTTTTCTTTATTTTCTAACCATACATTTTTCTGAAAATACTATTCAATTTTTATTATTTATTTTTTAAAATAATGGACATAAAACATGAGCTAGCTGTTGATTTTGAGTTAGATTATATTTTAATCCATATCAAATAAAGGCTAAATCTCATTTCTTTATGAAAAAGGAAAGAATCGATGAAGTTCATTATAAAAAATTTAATTTGGAATTTTTAGGTGAAGCATGTTGACTAAGTGCTTTTCTTCTATTTAATTCATGGATTATCCCACATGTACTTTTTTTTTTTTTTTTTTTTGCTCATTTTGTTGACACATGAGATATTGCCAAAAAATCATTGGTTGCAAAAAATATTTATTGTTCTAACAATCTAATGACAGAATGACACGTATTATTATGTTAAAAAAGGTGCAACTCTAGATATACACAAAACATGATTTTTATTTCATGTTAAGAGATAAAAATCTCACAAAAAAAAAAAGTATAAACTAACTTATAAAGGATTGTATTACTCATCTTAATAAGATTGACATTTTAAGATAGAAACTCAAATTTTAACATGGTATCAGAGCCCATCAGGCTCCAACGAGTAATTCAGTCCGATTAAGACTCAAAAAATGAGCACACTGATCTCAAGATAGGTCTGTTAAAAAATGAGTCACCATCTTGTAAGGACATATTAAGGGATAAAAATCTCACATCGTATAAAGATGAAAAAATATAGACTAAATTATAAAAAAATGTATTACTCCTCTTAATAAGATTAACATTTTAAAATGAAACCCTAAATCTTAACAATTCACAAAGCAAAAACTATAATTCTAATATATAGGATTTTTGAAAATGTGATAATTTGTCTTGAAAAAGTGTGAACCAAAATGCAGTCGAAGATCATTGTGAAAAGGTGTTTGATCTTGATTATTTATAGGGAAAAAAAAAAAAATCGATTATTGGTAAGCAAAAGTGGGGCCCTAAATGAATAGAATAAACTTGGGTAGCAGAATAATAATGACTCTCTGATCTCTACCAATTTCATCACCCATAACTTGATCAAAAGACCGATTTGATCCTCCATTATGATGTAAAGGGAAAACAATATCTATAAAAAAAAATTTGATTATAAATAACTATGATGTGGGCCCATGACAAAAGTAGAACGACATGCACATCATATGTTTATATAATAAATTTACATACATATGATGTAGGGAGATATAATTGGATCAGAATTTATTCAATCAAATAAAAAAAATCCCCCACTCTTTTTTTGGCATACCATCTATGTGTAAATAATTATGTAATTATTTATGTACAAGTAGGATTATTCAAAATAGAAATGGCGTTTGATGGAGCACATGATAATGACTTGTCGCACTACTTAAAAGGCTTTGAATTGTGACACATAATTTTTAATTCAAATTTCGTCAATTTAAAGTATCATATATTAGTATCATGACCAAAGAGGGACTAAATATAAAATACATACTGATAAGTGTATTTTATACCTTTATTTATGGTCCTAAATATCGATATTTGCTAGTTCTTTTGACATAAGATATCCTAAACTGTTGTATTTTATGTTATATAGGTAAAACTCAATGGTTGAACGATGAATCAAAAGAAATAAGCGAAAATGGTTAAATTCAAAGTTTAAGAATCAAATTGTAATTATTTAATAGTTGATTCGGACACAAGATGATACTTTGAAAATTGTTAGGACACAATTGGATGAAATTATAACTCAAAAATGAATGGAATATGATCGAAACCAATTTTCAATCGCACAAGTTATATTATAGATTTTTAGTCGAAGGTTAAAACCTATTTTTGGTACGGTAAACGTCCGAATTGGAAAAATTACATCTTTAGCAAAGTTGTATCAATTTGAGTTATCTTTCCAACGCAATTTTAATCGCATCAATCGGATATTGAAAGAGAAAGTTATGGCAAAAATACTGATTGCTGTGCAGAAACAAAAAATTCGCACGCGAATACAACTTTCTTTATTCGATTGGAACTCCTTTGGAAGTCAATTTGGACATGATTTTCAATCAATTTTCGACTCCTGCAAATACATAGTAGCATAATACATATTGGGGACCTCTCATATACATATTATACTCCAATATTCATCAATGATTATCATCAAATGAGGAAAATTCATAATTTTTATGAGATAATTGAAGAGGATTTGCAAGAATTCAATCAAGTGAAAATCCAAACCTAATTTTTGGGCAAATAAGAGAAGGCACAAGTGGAGATTCGTCAAGAAACCATCGAAGAGATTCAAAATTTCAAAATTCATTTCATCTTCTCAATTTATCAAAAATTCGGGTTATATCTTTTTGCTTAATATGATTTCTTATAATTTCGATATGTTGAGCTAATTTTATACATTTCTATGATGAGATGAACATTTGTTATGATATTTTTAATTTTTAATTAATTATTTTGAATTTAATTTGATTGAATTTGTGGATGTTTATTATTGTTTTTATCGTTTTTTTCAATCACTTGATCACCAATTGAAATGTTAGTGAATTTTATTGTTAGTAAGAGAGACAATATGATTTAAGCACAATATAATAAATATTGTAAGGTTCGATAGATGATAGAGATATAACCATATACTTTATATGGTTTCAATGTGTTCTAGCACTCATTAATGCATTTATCATGTTTGTATCTTTCATCGAAAGATAGAAATGTCACATGAGTGGAATATATTTGATTACTACCGAGAAGAGCTTTCAATTAGATTATGAACATTCATCAATATGAATGATTTCAAATTGTCACTTTAATTGTTATACCAAAAATAGAATAATAAGGCGGATTCGACATCTTAGCAATGCATCTCACATTTTGAAAAACACATTTACTTGTTTTCATTAGTTTAATCGATAATTTAGGGATTAGTATAAAAATATCACAAATGTTGTTTGATATTCGATTAAAGTTGAAATTAATTTTAACTCGGTCAAAAACGTAGTTCTCGTAGGTTCGACACTCTATTCTATTCACTACTTTATTACTTGTTCACGATCTCGTTCACTCGCGAAAAATCAAACAATCA
Source organism: Fraxinus excelsior (assembly GCA_019097785.1). Classification (NCBI taxonomy): domain Eukaryota; kingdom Viridiplantae; phylum Streptophyta; class Magnoliopsida; order Lamiales; family Oleaceae; genus Fraxinus; species Fraxinus excelsior. The sequence continues at coordinate 2,157,049 of CM032628.1, read as the reverse complement.
CATACTACAAGCATAAATGCTCATCTTCACCAACCCCTAAATGTAGGTGTCATTTATATGGTGTAGGTGTCCATCTAAAGCAAAATTCAGCTCAATTGGACCAATTTCCTAAAATGGCAATAGTTAGTTGCGCAGTATGAACTAAGGTCCTTGAGTTTCAATTTTTGCAGTAGGTGGTCCAACTGAGAGCTCACCGCATTGACTCTTACAGGGCCTGAACTTTGGTTCAGCTAAAAATAATAATGAAAATACAATTCTAGGCTAATAATAAATTCTAAATATATTTTATATGATTCACTATTTTTCATCCATACATTTCATCCTAAAAAAATAATGAAAATATAAATCAAGTTTAATAATTAATTCTAAACATATTTTATATGATTCACACTTTTTATTCCATACATTTAATTAATTTTTATTAAAACTTATTAAAATTCTAATTTTTATCTAAACCAAACATGACAACTCGTATATTTTAATAATAATTACACATTATAGATTGTTCAGAGAACTTGTTGTCGATTTTTATATCCCGCAAGTGTACGAATCGTAACAAATAATATAGTGGATCAATGAGTCCAGATATTGTTCCCACGAGAACTACCATGTAACAATTGGTTAAATTATTCCTAACTTGAATTTGATCGAAAACAAATAATAAGGTTTGTGATTGATGTCTAAATTATTATAACTAAACTAAATTATCTAACGCACACAATTTATCAGATTTAGGTTTTAAAAGTATGAATGTGGATGTTAGGACTTACAATTTTACTTATGAATTCCCTTTAATTTGTCAATCAAGATGCATTACTATTGTAGTTTCGGTTGAATTCTTCTAAAGTATTCAATTTATCCCTCTCAAGTTCTCATTGAATCTATTTAACTACTTTAATTCAATATATCTATGTGAATCAATCTTAGTTAAACGATATATTAGTTCTAAGAATTCATCTAATGACCGCAACAATTAGTATATACATTCCTACACGTTATACTAATTTACCGAATTTTACTATGTGGTCTAAATCTAAAACTTACATTTCAATTCGTAATAGATTCACAAAATCATTAAATATTTTGCCAGAGAATTCAAAGTATTAAACTCATAAATAAAATCAATACACATGCATTTAAAGAACTAGAATCTCGAATAAAAAAAATGTCATTCATAGATTACATTATTCGCCCTGATTATGAATTTAGATATTATAATAATGAAAGAAAATAAAAATAAAAAGTACAGAGTTCATAATCAGATTTTAAAATCTTGATAATGGAAAGAATTGGATTTTGCATTAAAAATCTTCTTCAACCTCAAAAGTCTTCATACTCTACATTTTGTTTTTTGATATTGATGATTATGTGTTTTTCTCCCTCAAAATGTGTCAAAAACTTGTATTTATACTCATTCCCATGTTTGTGTCGAATGCGGGATTTTTATGAGTTTCAAAGCGGACCAAAACGCGTCATAGATATACCCAAGCGGCGCCTCGATGTCATGGGAGTGGCACAACTCCGCAACTCTTATCTTGTGATTTAGTAGCACCTTGACACCACGATGTTGGCGCTGCAACGCTACTCTTCGGGTGAAAATATACACTGCACTTTCTTTAGTATTTTTATCATAACTTTCTCTCCCGATATCTAATTGAGCAGATTCAAATTGGATTGTAAATGTAACTCAAATGACTACAACATTATTAGAAATATAATTTTTTCCAATTCAAACGTTTATTAGGTCAAAAAATGGTCTCAATCTCGGGCTAAAATCTGCAACATATTTATGCGGTTGAAAACTGATTTGTGAAAATATTTGATCATATTTCACTCTTTTTTTACTTCTAATTGACCATTAGCATTCTAGAATATTTATCGTGAGGTTTGATACAACTTTTAAGTATTTATACTTTAGCCCTAAAACATTGGTTCTCGTCTTTTTTTGCTTCTTTCTTTCAATTCTATTTCCATTCGTCGAGTTTCACCTAATAACACATCATATAATAAATTGTGCTATAATTTAATTTAAAAACTGCTAAGTATCAATATTTTAGAGTTCGAATTAGTGTATAAAATATATTGATCAGAATTCTTTTCAGATAGTAATTACATCATTCTTTTTAAGGAGATCTTGTCAAAATCACACTAACCATGCTGATTTCAAGATCGAGTTTATACTGGTCTTATACAATTTTCAAGCCTCAACGTGTATATGAATAAATTTCTAAAATTATTTAACAAACTATTGGAGTCAAAATCTAAACTAGGTTAGTAGTATTTACTATTTATATCTCTTTGACATATTTTTTGAAAATTATTTTTGAGAAGATTACTTTTGAACATATTTGAATAATTTTTTAAAAGTACTATGATCGACTAAAAGTGATTTCAGAGAGAACCTGCCTAGTTAATTTACTCATTAAACTTTCTACAAATTGTACAAAAAGAAGAAGCTCTGCCAAATCCCAAATGGACGGTGGAACATTTTGCTCATTTGTACATAGGTAATTGTACTCAAACCTTTGTTCAGCGCAACTTAAAAGTTGATAAAAGTTTAAGTCAAAGTAAAAACAATTAATTTTAAATATATATTTCAACTTTTAAACATACATTTCATCAACCTTTTTCATCAACTACCACTTCTAGCTAAATCGGAGCCAAGTATAAGAGTAAACATCTGGATCTAGTTAGAGTATTTTCAAGATACTTTCTAAACACAAATATTCTCTATTTGAGAAAGTCAATGCTTAAAATAAATTTAAAGAGACTTTATTTTATCCTTTTAAAATAAAGAATGGATTTCTATTTTTAGTTAAGAGTGATTGCATTTAATAAGTACAAATTTCAATACTCTAGAATTTAAATTATTCAAATTACATTTGAACTGATTGACCATTAACATATAAAAAAAGATCAATACTAATTAGCATCATTGGTGTTAATACATCAATTTATGTGACAATAATGTGATATTAAACGAAATGTATAATTAAATGAATTACTTAATTTTACTTTTTATTGAGTCTACACTTAGGGTGTGTTTGAGCCACATTATTTTGAAAAAATGTATTCTAGAATAGTAGTTTGATGGATAATGTGTGGTTGAAAAAAAAGGAAAAGTTATTGATGTGATGTAAAATATTATTTTGATGGCGAATGTGTGGTTGAAAATAAATGGGAGAACGAAAATGAAAATTTTAATATGTACCAAACATGGGCTTAGTCACCTAAATTAGTATTGTAGCACAATTGATGTTAAACAACATTATCATTAAAAATATGTGTTAAATAAGAGATGATGAGAAAACAATACATGTTCATTAGAAAGAAAAAAAAAATCAAAATAGAAAACATCATTGGAGTGAATAAAAAATGGATTTACTAAATTTAAATATGATGTTTATTATTTATAGATAATGCCATTAAATACCAATGGTGTTAAACACCATTTTAGATGATATTAAATGAAATGTTCAATAAAATGAATCACACAATTTTACGTTTAGGGTGTATATGTGTTTGAGCAGCATTATTTTGGAAGAATGTATTTTGAAATAGTAAATTGATTGAGAATGCGTGATTGAAAAATAAATAAAAGTTATTGATGCGATAGAAAATATTATTTTTTTTGAAAAATGTATGGTTGAAAATTAATAGATGCATGAGAATGAAAATTTTAATTTGGCTCAAACAGGGACTTAATTGAAATTATCATATAATGCCACGTAAAATAGTGTTCAGTGCTACCGACGTTTGATAGCATTATTAGATGCTTTTTATAAAAAGTGAGTCTATTTAAATTATTTTTACCACCTTAAATAGGCACGCAAAGAAAGTTCCACCGATAAATCCATTGTCTATTGTCTTTACTAATGGTCAAGATGCTCCTCTTGGCATAGCTCAATGGTTCAAATGACAAGAGTGATGTAATCTCAACTAAGTTGGCAGTCACAGTGTGAGAATTTGATTCTTGCTATTAACAATGTTTGGAATTGGACTCTTTGTTGGCATCAATATGATAATTTTTGTACTCTGATATATTAAAACACATCATGCGATTTACCTCATCCATGATATTCTAGAGGCAGGTCAGTGGGAGCCCTTTAACTTCTTTTTTATTAATGGTCAAGAAGAAAAAGGAAAGAATGGTAAACAAATATAAAGTAGGGCCGCCGGAGCACGATTGAATTGACTTTTTTTTTTCTCGAGTATTTTCCACGAAGACTGGGATTTGCAAGTTACCATTCAAAACATTACTTCCAACATATCACTATATGCAACACAACAAGCTTTTAGGTATCAGTAGTTTCTGTACATTTTCAGATTCATTAATCCAAACGGGTCAGATATATATCTTCCCTATTTCTTGATTTTTATACCTCTACCGCTTCCTGCGAGTGATATTAGTGTGTGTTTTTTACCTTTTTGTGTGTGGGTTTGTTTTATTTAAATTGCGTTGCATAATATGGATTTTTCCTTTCTTAGAGATTGTGTATTATAATTGATTGGTTGTGTGAATTGTATGTGTTTAATTTTATTCTGCTGAGAAAAGTGGTGGAAAAACTTCTGGACTTTTAAAGTGATTTGATGTTGTATGAGATGGGGGACTGTAAACCTACCATCCCAGAACTGGAAGCAGAAGATGATTTGATTGCTGCAGCTCAGCAAATTGTGAAAGCATTGGGGACGAATAGGAATTTGACGGACGATGCTTGGAAAATATTGGCAGATTTAGGGTTACAATTGTCTAATATTGCTAAAGTCAATGAAAGCAAAGAGGAGGCGGATTTGGAAGAAGATGAAGGACTTGGTGAGATTGAGCAGCAACTTAATGAGATTCGGGATAAGATCATGGATCGGGAGAAGGGCGATTCTATGATATGGGATCGTGGGCCTGAAGAAGCTTATGAGTATTTGAAGGTTGTGGACCGAGCTCAAAAGTTGACTAAGAGCTTAGAGAATTTGAGTCTAAATGGTTTTTGCAATGCCAGTTCCCTCCTCGTTAGGGCTCACGACGTTCTTCAAACGGCAATGGCTAGGCTCGAAGAGGAGTTTAGGCACTTGCTCGTACAAAACAGGCAGCCTTTTGAGCAGGAGCATGTCTCTTTCCGTTCGAGTGAAGAGGATATTGTGGAGGCAAGTTCCATTGCTTCCTTCGGGGATGATTCTGTTGAAGATGTAGTCCAAAGAGATAGTATGAGCCAACGCTCGGAGGATTATGTCTTTGAATTGGTGCACCCTGACGCGATTCCTGACCTAAAAACAATTGCTAAATTGATGTTTGACTCAACTTATGGTCAGGAGTGTTCTCAGATGTTCATCAATGTTCAGAGAGATGCTTTAGATGACTGCCTTTACATCCTTGAAGTGGAGAAATTGAGCATCGAGGATGTGCTGAAGATGGAATGGAATACATTAAACTCGAAAATCAGGAGATGGATGTGGGCTGTAAAGATTTTTGTGCGGGTTTATCTTGCTGGTGAAAAATTACTTAGCGATCAGATTTTTGGAGAGCTTGATTCAGCTAGTTCTGTTTGCTTCATTGAGTCGTCAAAACCTGCAATTTTGCAGCTTCTGAATTTTGGGGAAGCCATAGCCATCGGTCCACATCAACCTGAAAAGTTAATTCGAATTCTTGACATGTACGAGGTGCTTGCTGATCTTATTCTGAATATCGATGCTTTATACTCTGATGAAACAGGGTATCACGTTAGAACCGAATGCCATGAGACCTTAAGGAGATTGGGTGAATGTGCTAAAGCAACCTTTCTTGAATTTGAGAATGCCGTTGCTTCCAATGTGTCGGCCAATGCTTTTCCCGGAGGTGGAGTCCACCATCTGACTCGTTACGTTATGAATTACACCAAGACTCTTACAGATTACAGCAAGACTCTTGATTTTCTCCTGAAGGACGAAGATAAAGAAGGTTCCGTTTCAGTTTCTCCTGGCACAAATTCAGTCAGTGAAGAGGAAAGTGTTGGTAGAAGCTCACGTGCTTCTCCAATGGCTCTGCACTTCCGAGCCCTTATTTCTATTTTGGAATGCAACCTTGACGAGAAATCTAAGATGTACAGGGACGAGTCTTTACAGCACCTTTTCCTAATGAACAATTTACACTACATGGCGGAAAAGGTTAAGAATTCAGAACTCAGAGCAGAACTAGGCGATGAATGGATTCGGAGGCAAAATAGGAAATTTCAACAACAAGCAATGAGTTATGAGAGAGCTACTTGGAGCTCAATCCTCTCATTACTCAAGGATGAAGGGATCCAAAATCCCAGTTCAAATTTAATTTCAAGAACTATTCTCAAGGAGAGACTGCACAGCTTTTATCTTGCTTTCGAGGAGGTCTACAAGAGTCAGACAGGATGGGTAATCCCAGATAGCCAACTTCGAGAAGATCTTCGAATCTCCACATCGCTCAAGGTTATACAGGCTTATCGGACATTTGTTGGACGACACATCAATCACATAAGCGAAAAGCACATCAAATACACAGCTGATGATTTACAGGATTATCTCTTTCATCTTTTTGAAGGATCCCAAAAATCATTACATAGCTTCCACAAGAAGTGATTAATGCCTTGCCCTCTTTAATTTCTGTAATATAGGTGGTGAAAAGAGCTCCATTTAGTGATTTCTTGTATTCATATATTCTTATAATCGAAGTTTTCGTGTTACAAATTGCTTATCATTTTCTAAATTTATTTGTTATTATTTGGCAAGCCTTGAAGTTTCTTTGCATTATCAGCCGCATTCTAGCAAGGAAAAGCAGAACCGAGGCAAACTGCAACAAGGAAGCATGCCAATCCAGGGAAAGGAATTTCAGCCATGTCGGTTCGATTATTCAACAGGTAGTTCAACGTAGTACCTGTTACATTTTGACATCTCGTATTGAACATTGAACATTGATCTTGTCGAATCATTAAATATATTCGTCTACTTAGATAAATACAGTGAAATATATCTCTTTGAGAACTATGAAAATGTTTACCTAAGACAAGCTATGCTTGATGTGATCAAAATTTTCAAGACTGAGAATCACTCCACCAGTCAAGGCAAACATTATACAAGGCGAATTGTCCTACAAGGTTTATGAACGAAAAATCATAGGAAAAAGAACCTTAAATTCAGAATCACTCAAGTTTGTGTTAATCACAAGTATCTAATTGTTACTTGTACATTTTCCACTCCTTCACTCATCAAAATCTTAATTTTGAAAGTAATATATGTTGAAAAAGAGTAATACTATTTAACAACACTTCTGTTATAAAATCATTCTAGGTGACACTAAAATGTTTGTATTCAGTTGGGATTTTTAAAAATGTTGATGGACTTTTTAAGTGATGATTTATGTGGATTTCATGGGTTTTTTTAGAGATTTGTATGGAATTAGTGGAAATCTTTTGTAAACTTTTATACACCTTCATTATAAAACTTTATAGATTTTTGTGGAATTCAAAAGACTTTCATTTGATATAGAATTCATGCGGATCTAGCGCAATATTGTGAAATTATCACATATGAGGTGATGGTTCTTACGATTCCCATTCCCATTCGCTTTCCCCTCCTATAATAAAAAAATATTTTATAAAGAATAAAAATTTAAGACCTTAATTAACTAAATAATAATAATTATACATATAAAAAATAAATTTAATATTCATTATTATTTATATAATATACCTTTAAAGAATAGATAATATATATATATTAGTCTATATAAAATTTTATAATTTAATTAAAAGCAAATATTTCTCGGAAAAAATGAATGAAAAAAGGAAAAAAAAGTTATAAGAATACAATTTAATTCTTTCATAGAAAATAGAAATAAACAATAAGAAATAGAAAGGAAAATGGAACTAATATAATCAATAGAAACAAATAAATTGTAATCATAACTCTAATGTGGGAAAATGAAAGAGAAATATTATAAAAAATACATATTAATTATTATTATTATTTTTATTTTGTGAAAGTCTCTGAAAATCTCGTGATTAGTGAGAGATAAATTTGAGATTTTTTATTTTAGTATTTTCTGTTTAAAAGTTAGTACCACATAGACTTTTATAAGAATTTATCATAAAAAATTAAATACCTCAATACTTATAGAGACTTCTAAAAGTTTTAAAAGTATCAATTGAATACAACCCCTAAGTGTCATTAAATAATAAGTAAAATTAAATAAGTCACTTAATTCTACCTATTACATAGTGTCGTCTAAGCTGTGTTATAACACCATTGGTGCTATTGAAAAATAGTAATATTATTCATAGTCAGTGAATATAGTAATCATTCTATGTGCCAACTTGTTATTTGAGACATTAGTTTTTTGTAATTTGGTTGCCTCAAATAACAATGTCCCAAATAACAAATTGTCACATACGATGATTAGTACATTCACCGACTATGAATAACATTATTTTATGGAAAATGGTGTTGTACATTCATGAATGTCCAACTTCGTGTCAGGATAAAATCTCGTATGAATATACTGATCAACATTTTTAAATATTTGAACTACTCATTTTAATAAAGTTGACATTTTATTGTTCCAAATTTATATAAATGAAATAATGATGAAATTTAAAAACAATGTTGGATGAAATTGGAAGACAATGTTGAGTGAATTCTGCTTAACCATCTGTATGCCCATACCAAATAACATTGTGTACACAAGAAGTTGTTCATAGAAAATTGAAGCAATTTTGCTTCTACTATGCGTATGCAATGATATAACCATGCGTATGCATTGTTAAAAAAATTAGTTGTTGAGATGATTTTTCATTTGAATTTATGGTTCTTTTGGTGGAAAATTCTCCATTTTTCACGAGTGCTTGGATCCTTTTCGTGGTATAATGTTAGCAATCTATAAATAGGTGAAAGATTTTCAATTTCAAACATAAGAAAAGAACATAATATTTCATCATTCATTTTACAATTGATTTTTCACATTCTAATACGTATTCAAACCGTCTTCAAGTTTTTAACAAGCTTGACTAGGAAAAATCATTTTTGCTTTTGTTCTTCTTTCTTGAAAGTTTGTCATTTCTTAAACTATTTTTCAGAAATCCAAAGAGTATACTAGAGTAGACAAATATCGTTTTTAGGGCAACGTATCACATATGTGTTCGAGCCTTATTCTTCAATATTTTCAACAATCTAAACTATGCAATGGAGAGGAAAACTACATTGGCTACAATTAAGTTGACGAATCAAGATTTGGTGCGCAATATATGTTTGATGGATCAGATTTCACAAGATGGCAAGATAAATTATAATTCATTCTAACAACAAATCTAAGGCCGAGGAAGAAGGTATGAAGAAATTTCTTATATCTAAATACTTTGATTTCAAAATGTTAGATAATATTCATTTGTTGCCTCAAGTACATGAATTACAAGTCATTGTCAACAAAATAAAAGCGGTGAAAATCGAACATCCTGAATCCTTTCAAGTGGGAGCAATTATTGATAAACTTCCAGGGTCTTGAAAATGATATATAAAGAAAATTCTTCACAATTCCGAAGACTTCTCTTTGGAACACATTCAAAAGCATCTTCGCATAGTGAAAGAATCAAAGGCAAGAGTTAAAGACCGAAAGTTCTTATGATGACTCCTCAAAGGCCAATGTGGATAACTCCAACAAGGACAAGAAGAGAGGGAAATCTCTTGGTCCTAAAAAAGATTAAGGGAAGTTCATAATCAAGTCCAAAGGACATTGATATGTTTGTGAAAAATCGGGGCAGTGTGTAAGAGATTACATGCACAAAAAGAAACAAAAGAAGGATGGACAAGTGAATTTTGTCGATGAGATTGTCGTTATGGTGAACGAAATCAATGCAGTCCAAAGCAAGGTTCCAGGTTGGTGATATAATACCTGCGCAACCATGTGTTTTATGATTAATCTTTTTTCAAAACTTATAATGACATTGATGATAGTCAAGAAATCCAAGTGGAAAATGAAGGAAGATCTAAAGTCATTGGCAAAGGGAATATGGAGATCATCTTCACTTCGGGAAAGAAGATTACTTTGACCAATGTCTTTCATGTGCCGGAAATGAATAAGAACTTAGCAAAGTGGGTTCTCTTGGACTTGTTCAAGTAATAAAATATGAGATACACAAATTGCACTGCCAAGTAATAAAATGCAATAGTCAAACCTTAATACAGATGAGAGCAACTGTAGGGTCTCGAGGCCACTGAAGATCCTCAATCTCGGCCATTCGAGATATTTTGTGCAAGATATTTTCTTCTAAATTCCCATTAGATACGTCAGTAGCCAACTCAGCCACAAAGATAAAAGAAAATTACACTATTTTTAGTTTCACAAGAAAAATAGTAGTATATATATTGTCATTAATAAAGGGAAGAAGCTTTTCTCTAACCTTGTTTTGTCCAAATAAGTGCTTATGCCACAATCCGTGTCTCTCTGAGCGCAACATCTATACTCAAGTTGTAGAACATAAGCAAATGCCATTAGGCTTTCATACATTTCACTTGTGCTGTAAATGTTTAAGTTGAAAAGTAATTTTGGCAATCCTCCAACTCTTTGCAAAAAAAGCTAATAATTTACAATCCCATAAGAAAATACATACGTTGGTTTATGTATTGGTGTCAGGCTGTCAGCAGTGTGCTGAAACCAGCCAGTTCCTTGTGTCTGCACATCATGGACACCGTGCCTACGGTGTGCGAACACCAGGTCCATGGTGTCCGCAAATCGCAAATACCGTTTCGGCACATCACAGGCACCGTGCATGCGGTGTGTAGACATCGTGCCCGCGGTGTGCGGACACTAGGTCCATGGTGTCCGCAAAATTGTAGACAATGTGTCGGCCATCGCAACATCGTGCCTACGGTGTGTAGACACCAGGACACCGTGTTCGCAGTGTGGTGACACCAGTTCCATGGTTTCCACACATCACAAACACCGTGCCCGCTCCATCCCTTTTCTGCAAACATAGTGAATCAAAAGCATGCTAAATAAGAGAGAGTCTCTTGCTCCTCCAAAGCTTTATCTTACATCCATTAAATATTCACCGCTCACACATGAAAATGTTCAGATTGCATTTCCAACGACTAATTAGCCAAAAGTCAATAGACCCAAAATCCCAATATAGTAGAACACTCATCAAATCAGCTAAAAATCGATATCCCCAGAAATTCAACGCAATATATTACTCAAAACATATTCATTAGGCAAACATAGATAATATATCAACGATTTTAAACGTTTTGTACATAGAAATATGAGAACTGAGTGAGAATTGAACTGTACTCGAATAACTTCACGATGCCACTGAGAGAGAAAAGTAAGAGACAGAGTGAGAATTGAAAAGATTTGAGTGGAAGAATGAATTGGAAGATATTTCTTAGAAGAGATATGTAGAAGATATTTATGTAATTTCAACTGCAATAGTCAACAAAGATGGCTACGTACTATAGCAAAACCGGATTGGAAAGTGTGAAAACTCGTGTGACAAAAATGAACAGTGAATAATATGTTGCCTCTTTTAATAAAGGAGTGATTCTTGGATATTGTATATTGTATATTAGATTTTATCTGTGTTGTTGGAAAATCTGAACCAATAAGATCATGTGCTTCACTCGAACCCTTCTCCTAGTGGGAAATTGAGCAATCCTACGAATAAAAGACTTGGTATGCAAAGATTAGATCATACTCAAAATATGTAGCTTGTCTTGTATTTTCAAGAACGAATTTCATATTTTCCTGCACAATCTATCACTAAAGTCTCAGGAATAAAAAAAAAGAAACTTAAAAAAATTAAATCTCCTACCTCCCAATCACTGGATTTTCACTTCATTACCGTGTGCTTAGCAGCCCCCTACTTGAGACTCCTTGATGATACATTACTGAGTAGATAGAAAAAGAGTTCTCTTCATCACGAGACTGATCGAATATTGCCCTAAACAAAGTTGATTTTTGTTTTTTTTTTTTCAAAAAAAAATTTCAACGTTAAGTTGTTTTTCCGTAGGACCTTCCATACATTATCCTCATCGCAGTATAGTTTAAAATAATTAAAGCGTCCAACACATAATTATCGAATTCATATGTCCAGTGCCTACTAGTTGTACGCCAATGAGATCCTCCAATTTCCAAATGCTATTTTCTCTATTAACAAGATTCATCGTTGGATGCTCACTAGGCGAAAAAAAAAAAAAAAAACGTATATTTTTTATCTAAATACGTAGGGATCTAAAAGATGTTTAGAAATGGTTTATTACAAATTTTTGTAACTGTAGATGTGGAATTTTGATTCTATTAAAACTGTAAGTTACAAATTTTCACTGATGATCAAAGCATTAGGTCCTATTTATTCATTTACTATCATTGTACAAAGTTTGTTACACTGGAGTGGAGAAAAAGAACCAAATACAGCAATAAATGCACATGGATGGACTGCCTTCAAATCTGAATGTTCATTGACTCTGCAAAGTGTGTTCGCACATGAAATTCAACTGCTACCACCTAATTTATTCATAAATATATTATAATCACGACATTTTTGAAGCAACTTTAACAGGAAACTATACAAGAATTGTCAATGTCACCTACTTAATGCAAGATATTTTCATTCATGATTCCATGAATCTGGTAGTAGGCTGTAGGAGGGTGGTGGTGGAAGCTGGTTTGTGGTGGTTTTGCAAAGTATCCGTCAATTAACTTGAAAATCGATTGATAATGAACAATGCACTTCAAGTTTAAGAGAAAAAAAAAAAATATCAACAAGATTGGCCAATATGTACACATGGTAGGACCGATCATTTAAATTATGACATCTCGATGGTCGAAGTGGACCACGGATGCAAAGCTATCATGATGTGGTTCTAATTTCATGATCTAAATTGTTGATTCTATCATGTGTGTATATGAAATCATCGTACAAAGCCTTTCTCAAAGTTCAGTACCAATGAACTTGAAAATTGAGTGACTATTAACCACACACTTCAATTTCAAGTTAAAGATGTGATAGAGTATGAGTGTACGACACACTGCAAAAAAATTAAAACTAAGCAACAAGTAACAACGAACCATGCACTTCAAGCTCAAATGATAACTTGTCATTTCATTTATCTTTTATCACTATAAAATTTTAGCTCCCGTTTGTCTATCATTTTATGAAACGCTATTTTCTACAGTAAACAATTTTCATCAGACATTTACTCAATAAAATATTCTATACACAAATCAATAAAGTTACTTTAAATTTTAACCACACATTTCCCAAAAAATACTATTCATTACATCATTATTCTCCCAATAATAGAAGACAAACACATTCTTAAATATTTTTCGATTGATGACATTATTAGCAAGCTCTTAAAAAATCGAGTGTCAATATGACGAACAAAGGATAAAACAAAATGAAAATAAAAATTTTAACGTGTACCAAACAGGGATTAAACCATGCACTTCAAGAGACGCAATACAGTACGACATGCTTTACAAGTACCAATTTACTTGAAAACTGAGTGACAAGTAACGATGAACCATGCACTTCAAGTTCAAAGGATGCGATTGATGACTTGTCATTTCGTTAATCTTTTTTCATATTCTTCGATTGATGACATTAATAGCAAATTTTAAAATTCCAGTGACAGTGTGGTCAACAAACAAGATATTAGAGCCATTTTGGTACGGTTTAAAATTCAATTAAAATTGAAAATATGGCCGTTATTGAGTCTCACCCGTCTAATAAAAGTCAACAATAACGACTATATTTTCAATTTTAATTTGATTTTAATCTCTACCAAACACCATCTTAAATAAGATTTTGGAGACTGTACGGGCTATTTATTTATTTATTTTATTTTATTTGTATCATCGGCATCAGTTTCAACTTTAAAATCTTCTAATAATATGGAATTTTTGAGTTCTTAACATAATATTTATCAAATTAAAGCAAATCGAAGTCTCTTTTAGAAATAATTTAGAAACAATTTATTTATGAATAGATAGACACGAGTGTTGAATAAGTGGATCGCATTTGTACATTCATTAGAGTGTATGGTTAAAAATAAAATTTGATTATTAATAAATAATTTTTAAGATTCTTGACTTAAGGATTGGACAAATTGATAAGAAAAGACCAATTGACAAAAATAGAAAATAATAAAAATTAAACACACTTCTGACTAGTAACAGTTCAGACTAAACATATCCCATTCCAACCACCGAAACAACATTAATCCACGCATCCAAACAGTCCTGTAAAAAATGTTTGCCTATAAGAGAGAAAGAAAAAAAAAAAAAAACAAGGCCGTACCAAAATGAAAAGGGTAATTTACAAAAACGGCAAATTCCATATCTGTCAATCAAAAAGTGTCTAATTTTGATAACTCTTAAAAAAATGATAATTTGGTATTAAATTATCTATTATGCCCTTAATGAAAAATGAAGCATTTTTTTCTTCAATTTGTCAATTTTGAAAAGAACGAGTACCTTCCATGAGAAGTTACATTAATGCTAACTAATAACTGATGGATTCATTTGTTTTCATTATCTATTAGGTATTGATCAAGCATTTTGGAAAAAAAAATGAAGAAGATGAAGTAAAAAAACTATTAACACTAAATAATAGCTATATACTTCCAATTCATAAGAAAATTATATAATGTTATTTTGAAAAATTTAATCACATCCAAATTTGCGGGTTGATTAAGTTTTTCACAATTCTCGGTGAAGATAATTTTTCTTTGAATTTTGTTTTTTGTTTTGATAAGTTGCGTTTTATAATTGTTATTCTTAACATTTCATGACGTTCTCGACATTTTAAAAGTTTTTACAACATTTTGGATCTTGTTTATCTTGATACTTGATTCTAAAATGAGATCTCGTTCTGAGTATGAGAGTTTTCTCCATTATAATTTCATTATGTCATTGATATTTTAAATGTAGTTCTTGACATTTCATAAATGTTTTATTTATCCATTTATAGGGAAAAGTAAACATTTAATACATGATTGACATGATACTTATTAAAATAAATAGTATAGATTATGGGTTAAATTATTATTAATCCATATGATTTTTAATTATATAAATAATTTTGAAAATTGGTAACGAGGAAATTATAAGTAGTAATATGTACATTGCACTCTTGAAGGAATTTTGAACATTTTTATGAAAATCACGTGAATGTGAACATTTTTTACAATTTCCTCGCGTGAAAACAAGGAAGGTTGGCAAGTTTTCCAGACTTCTCAAAACTTAAAATAGGACAGCGAAGTCATGAGCCGCTTCTCGTAACACGTGTCGGGAAGACAGCTTCTTCTGATTCTTTTTTCGGAGTTTAAATCGCAGACTCATAGTGGGTGGGTGTGTGTGTCTTGGAGTGAAAATGGGGGCTTTGGCTTTTCGATTTCCAGTTCTGCAATGCGGCGGTGGCGGTGGCGGTGGCGGTGGCGGAGGTGCTGGGTTTCCATCATTTCTTCCCAAGGAAATTCACAATATCAGAGACCCTTCAGCAAGAACATTGGCTCAGAGAATCCGAAGAGTTCCTGTGCAGGTCTTTCAACTCTTACCCAACACCCATCCCCATCAAATATATACATACATTTTACATACACACACATGTATATATATTTTGCAGATTGAATTTTCTGAAGATTGCATAATGAGTAGCTGCGTGACCCCAACCATGTATCGTGATTCCAATCCTGTGGTTCTTCTCCACTGTTTTGACAGGTTGCACGTGCAATCAATTTTACATTTGCAATTTTACTCGTGTGTCAGCTCTTAAGATTTCGATTTCGATGGATTTTAAAACTTAAAAAAGATTATAAATCCCTAATAATTTCTCAAATATGGTGAAATTTCAAAAAAAATTGGTTATATATATTTTTAAGTTTGAAATCCATCCCAATCTTTTAAAATCCGTCTAAATTTTAAAGGATTTCATTGCATTTCATTAAAATCTCCATCGAGATTGAGGACACCCTTAGACTTTTGTTTTAGATATGTACTTCTTTTTCTTGAGTACATGTTTATATGTGAAATTTGATATTCAGTTCTTGTTTGGAATGGAGAAGTGCATATCCATTGCTTGAAAAGGCTGGTTTAGAGGCTTGGGCTATAGATATTCTTGGATGGGGTTTCTCTGACTTAGGTGAAATTTTAAGCCTTAATCTGCAGTTACTTATAACAGCATTTTTCTATTATTGAACAATCTTTAAACAAAAGGCTACATTGTACTCGATACGACTCTGGTGCGTAGGTAGAGATTACAGAAAGGGCATGACAACTCTATCTAATTTCCGGTTTCGATTCTTTATTGTAGAAAGACGTCCGCCATGTAATGTAGCATCTAAAAGAAACCATCTTTATCAGGTATTCTCTTCAAAAGTGTATTAAAACTTTGTTGGTCCGAAATTTTCATCTATTAAGGGTGAATTTTGCTATTATCTTGTATAAAATAGCTATGGAAATCACATATCAAAAGACCAATGACATTAGTTGGACCAAGCCTTGGTGCAGCAGTCGCAATTGACTTTGCTGTCAATTTCCCTGAAGCTGTAAGAATTTATTTCCTCCCCGAAAAATCTCTTAATATTTCAGTCTTTGTTCTAGATTTTATTGTGTGATATATACATATTAAAGTAGATAGTAGGTTTTGATTACACTAAAATTTGCTTGGAATGGTGTGTAGGTTGATAGTTTGGTCTTGATTAATGCAAGCGTCTATGCAAAAGGCACAGGATACATGACAAAATTACCGAAAACATTGGCATACGCAATGGTATGAATGTAATTGGATTGTCTTTTTATACACTTCCTCCTTGTGTATCAATATAGTTTGCTCTCGCAAACTAATTCAACCATCTAAATGTTAAGTTGTGAAGTCTGATTATTGTCGCCATGTGGAGCCTGCGAGGATCAACATTCTTTTCATAAATCTTGCTTGTGCAATTTTTTTTTTTTTTTTACGTCATAGTGAATTTATTGTAACAGCGGATGAAAACATAATCTCATGTTGAGACGAATTTCTATAAATCTTACGTGTTCTTACATCTATTTTTTTATGCTATTTTATTATATATATTAGGATTTCTAATTCTTAACTCTAAAATGTATCTTGGTTAGGTCTCTCTCTTGAAGAGCATCCCTATACGGTTCTATGCAAAGCGGCTAGTTTTTGAGGGTCTTCCTTTATCTAGGACCGTAGATTGGATGAATGTAAGTTATACGCTGAACACATATTGGAAATACCCGATATATTGCATATATTTTAGCTTATTTCTTTCTTAGTACTGTCCCTTGAGTTGTAGGTGAAGTTTAATGCAACTTCTCTTCAACCAATTAGGTTGGCCGCCTTCACTGTCTCTTACCCTGGTGGGAAGATGCTACAGTCGATTTTATGCTCAGTGGGGGCTATAATGTTTCTGGGCAAATAAAACAGGTACTCAGAAATACACTTGTCACTTCCCCGTGCTCAATGAAGATCACTAATTCATCATATGTAACCAAAAGTGCATTTTTCTTTATCTCAATATTTGACAGTAGACAAACGAAAAGAATTGACAAAACTAAGGAGAAAAGTGAAAGCAGAAAATACGATTGTTACTTTTGACGAATTAAGTACCAATGCTTTTTCATTGCACAGGTGAAGCAGAAGACACTTATTATCTGCAGTGAGGATGACAAAATTATCAGCAGTGAATTCTCAGAGGTCAGGCTCACTCCTGTATTTCCCACGTGTGGCGAAATTTTTTACGAAGAATTGAATTGAGACCCGATCTCTTTGGTTTTGAATCGGGCTTCAATAATCAATTTAACTAATACGAAAAACCAAGTCCATGTCCTTTTCAATATCGTTGGCTATGATGGGTTTTCATCTTCTACTCTTCATTTGGTAAAATACTGTTTGAATAACTCTGTTCCTTTGAAACAAAATGCAGAGACTGCAGAGTGAACTTCCAAATGCAGTTATACAGAAAGTATCAGAGTGTGGTCATATGCCTCATGTCGAGAAGCCAGACGCTATTGCTCGGTTGATTGTTGATTTTACTTACAGCGAAGGTTGTAACGAGAAGCCAGTTTCTTACGTTAACGACGACTTATCTGCTAACAACTTGCGTCTAGGTAGAACGTTTTAAGGAGGACGAGTTACACAGACCTTGCTGAGGTATTCGGACAAGCTAGACATATGAAGAGATTTGCAGTTAAATTTTGTTGTGGATGGATCTGAGCCATCTATCTCTGTGTGTGATCTCTTCATCTGATAAAACAACCTATGATCTTACAGTTGGGATGGGATTTAAACTTGTGTATTGTGAACACAGTAGTAATACAAATGGTACTGTATCTATGATTTTTATCTTATGTTATATTTAGCAAAAAAATCTTGTTATATGTATAACTTACGTGAGGTGTTAGAGGACTGGACATCAATGATTTTAATTGGATTGCATCACATCAAATTAAACAAGAGAAAAAAATCAAAATAGGTGTATAGTTTACACCAATTTACAAATCAGATTTATAGTTTGAAAATTCAAAATTAGGTTTTTTTTTTTTAAATTCTAATATAATATAATATAATCAACCCACCCACCCCACATGTACCACCCCTACTGCTCCGGGGACTATTCCGGTGATCATTCCGATCACCACTCTTCTCCAGCGACTGCTCCGATTTCGACAATTTACAATTTAGTTAATCACATATTATTTTTCAATCATAGATAATAATTTTTATACGTCGTAGATTATTTTACGGTCACATCTCAAAAATTTTGTAGGTCACAATTATTTCGTTGTCACATATTTTAAAATTAGTTGGTTGCAGATCAAAATTTATAGGTCACGGTCACATATTTCAAAATTAATTGGTTATAGATTTTTTCACGGTCACGGATTATATAATTTTTAGGTCACATATAACAAAATGGTTGGTCACGAATTATATTTTTAGTCACGGATTACCGAATTTTGGTCACATACGCTAGATAGTGGGTCACATACCATCGCCACTTGCCTCGGCACCACCACCACCAACGCCACACCACCACCATTAATGAAAGCCGCCACTCCACGGCACCACCACTAACAAAATTGTCACCACAAGATCCAACAAAAAAATCACAAACCCACAACCTGATCCACCACCATCTCTGTCCCCTCAACAATACAGACATCACTGCCACCGCACCACAACCACCTCCACCCTCGTCGATGCCAACACACCACCACATCACAGCAACATCGCGACGCTACGTTCACAGCGAAACCACCTCCATCCCCCGTCGATGCCAAACACACTACAGCACATACCCACCACCAGAAATCATGGTGCCGTCACCACCAGTCGCTCTAAAGATCTTCGAGCTACACATCAGCACACCCACCCACCAGAAATTGTGTCACCACATATAAGCTAAAATGGGGTGTAATCAACAGCATCTGTGCGTCGCTGTAGCAGATCTGCAACGGTGGTATCTCGCCGGCGAAGCTACGGTGACAGTTGTAATCGGACCGACGAAATAGCACACCGCCAACTTAATAACGTGGCCCAATAACCGTACTGTCAGCTTAATAGCGGATCTGTAGCGGGCGGCTGCGCCGCAGGTGTGTGGGTTAAGTGGAAAGAGTGAGGAGAGAAGATGAAGCCAAATGAATTTGAATTTTAGGGTTTGAAATTGGATTGAGATGAAATGGGTTATATATTTTAATAGTTAAATCAATACCTGAATTTTGAATAAAAACACTGCCGCCTGATTTTTGCACCTTGATTTTGAAAAGTCTGGAATTATGTAATTTTCCAATTAAACAACTTCTTGTACTTTTGGCCCGGTCCGATGGCGTATCTTGGCCCATTTCAGTCCCTCTATATAGTTCATTTTACATTCCATGTAGAGGAAATTTCACCCAATACACCTTTTGGAAAACATATTCAAATTTTACTTTTCATCAAAATTTATTTCCAATATACTTCAATTTACGCAGTAAAATCCGCATCCTGAAAATTGCTTTACTCTCCGAGATTAATCATTACACATGCTATAATTATGCCTCCAAACACGCCTTATCTCTAATGCTATGATCGCTCCTCCAAACATGCCTTATCTCCCATCAAAACCCGATCCAAAATTACTCCAAAAATCCACAAAAACCTACCGTCAATGGGTTCTCTCAAGAAACCAAGAAACGAAAAAAATGCAGAAGACTCATCTATTAAGTGACAAGGATGTGGAACCTTAAAAAATGACACTTCATCGGTTCGGAAATAACGTTGACGAGTAGCTTATGGTACGTTTTAGGTTACATGGAGGCAACGACGAGGCTGAAAAAAGGTAACAACATTTGGACGATAAGCTTCGGTTCTGGTTTAAAGTGTTATAATTGTGTGCGCGAAGTTGTCAAGGATTTGGAAGATGGCGATGTTTGGGGGGATAAGATTGATAATTACCCTCCAAAAATCATAGCCAAACCTTATATGAAACAGTATGGATGGATTTATGAAGCAAATTTGAACCCATCAATTGCTCAATATGAGAAGAATAAGAGTACGTGATCAGAAGAATGTCTTCCCTTTGTGGGATGAGGTGTTGTAATATTGTTCAAATTAAATAATCAAACATGGAAATAATGGAAACTGAAATGGTAGGCAAACGTTTGAAACCATGCGGTCGCATAGAGTATTTCTCCATGCGGTCGCATAGCCATATACAGGGACTTTCGTTCCTGTTTGAGAAACCTCTATGCGACCGCATAGAGGTACTCTATGCGGTCGCATAGAGGAAAAACATGACCGTTAGAAACGGTTTTCTAGCCGTTTGGTTTTGAATGTGGTGACTTTTCCACTTCATTTTGACACCATTTCGTGAATTTGGTCGAGGCCTATATATAGTGGATCAATGTTCAAGGCAAAAACAACATAAAAATACTTGAGATCCATTTATTATTTCCAATCAAAGATCAAATTGAGATCTATCATTCATATTCAATATTCTCCTTTGTGTTCTTGAGTTTTGGAGGATTTCACTAAGTGTTTAAGTGATAATCCTTTACAAGGCTTGTTATAATCCTTCAAACCGTTTGCCATAACCTTTAAACACTTATTTCTATCCGAGAGGGGGCAAATATCGTTTGAGGACAGCGATATCGCGTTCAAGCTTTCTTTGGTTTCGATTTATTCATATTGTTACTGTATATTTTGGTGAGTTTCTTCTCCAACCTCGGTGGTAAAATTCCAACAATCTCAAACGATATTTTTGCGATGGAGAGTGAAACAACTATGGCAACTATCAAGTTAATGAATCAAGATTTGATTCGTTTGGATCGCTTCGATGGAAACAACTTCACGCGATGGCAAGATAAAATCAAATTCTTACTAACGACGTTGAAGATCTTCTACATACTTGATCCAGAATTGGCACCGTTACCGGAACCAACACAAGGAGAAGCCGATGCAATAAAGACTGAACGACAAAAACGCCAAGAAGATGAATTGATATGCCGTGGTCATATCCTCAATGCATTGTCGGATCGCCTGTATGATTTATACACCAACACAACTTCGGCGAAAGAGATATGGAATGCTCTAGAAAGTAAGTACAAACAAGAGGAAGAAGGTACCAAGAAGTTTCTAATCTCGAGGTATTTCGATTTTAAATTTCTTGAAAATATTCCATTACTTCCGCAAATCCATGAAATACAAGTGCTTGTCAACAAGTTGAAAGCGGTGAACATTGAAATCCCGGAGACCTTTCAAGTAGGGGCAATAATTGCTAAACTCCCCGGAACTTGGAAAGGATACCGGAAGAAAATAATGCATAGTTCCGAAGATTACTCTTTGGAAAAATTGCAAAAACATTTGCGCATTGAAGAAGAGTCTAGAATGAGAGATAAGAATGAAAATTCTTATGAAGGCACTTCCAAAGCAAATGTTGTGGAGAAAACTGAACCGCCTACGAAATCCAACAAGAGAAAGCCTTCTATGAACTTTAACAAGTTCAAGAAAAAGACCAAATGAGGATGTTTTGTGTGTGGAAAACCTGGACACTATGCAAAGGAGTGTAGACACCGAAAACAAAACAACTTCGAGGGTAAAGTGAATTCCGTCAAAGAAGATAAAATTGTGGCCACCATTAGCGAAGTCAATGCTATCAAGGGAAAGGCTCCCGGTTGGTGGTATGATACATGTGCAACTATACATGTATCATATGATAAGTCTTTATTCAAAACTTATCATGACATTGATGGAGACCAAGAGATTCAAATGGGAAACGAGGTTAGATCAAAAGTAATTGGCAAGGGAAATGTTGATATCATCTTCACTTCTGGGAAGACCGTTACTTTAACCAATGTGCTTCATGTTCCTGATATGAATAGGAACTTAGTTAGTGGTAATCTCTTGGGAAAACCGGGCATAAAATGTGTTTATGAATCCGGTAAACTTGTATTATCCCTTAATGGGAAATTTGTTGGTAAAGGCTATTCTAGTGAAGGAATGGTCAAATTATGTACTGTTGACAAATCTTTTGATAATAAAGTTGATTTTGTTTATATTGTTGACTTATTTTCGTTATGGCATGCTAGATTAGGTCATATTGGTAAAAGCACCATGAAACGTATGATAAAATGTGATTTAATTTCATGTCATGAAAATGATGAGTTTAAGTGTGAAACTTGTGTAGAATCTAAAATGATTAAGAAACCATATCAAAGTGTGAAACGAACCTCTAGTATCGTAGAGTTAATTCATACCGATATATGTGAATTAAATGGCATGCTAACTAGAGGTGGTAATAGATATTTTATTACCTTCATTGATGACTTTTCTAGATACACATATGTATATCTTATGAAGCATAAATATTATGCATTTGATATGTTTAAAATATATAAAAGTGAAGTTGAAAATCACTTAGGTAAGAATATAAAGACCTTAAGAAGTGATAGAGGTGGTGAATATTTTTCTAGTGACTTTAATTTATTTTGTGAAAAATATGGCATAATTCACCAATGTTCTGCACCTAGGACACCCGAACAAAATGGTTTGGCTGAAAGAAAAAATAGAACCTTAGTTGAAATGATTAATGCCATGCTTACATATGCTAAGTTGTCATTTAACTTGTGGGGTGAAGCTTTGCTAAGTGCATGTAGGATATTGAATAGAATTCCTTCAAAGCATACTAAGGTTTCTCCTTACGAATTGTGGAAAGGGAGAAAACCAAACATTGTATACTTCAAAGTGTGGGGGTGTCTTGCTTATTGCAAGAACACAAACCCTAATAGGACCAAGTTGGGTCCAAGAGGCATTAAATGTGCTTTTGTAGGATATGCTAACAATAGTAAATCCTACAGATTATTAAATTTGGAGACCAATGTGATTATCGAATCTAGTGATGTGGAGTTTTTTGAGAATTCGTTGTCTTCGGATAATGAATTGAGGGAAATTCATAAAGATATCCCTAGCTCTAGTGGAATACGAGATGAAATATCTTCTAAAGATATTGATGAGTCTAGTGAACCACGAAGAAGCAAAAGAACTCGAATTGTGAAGTCCTTAGGATCGGATGAAATTGATTCTCAACTTATTTCCTTTTACTTAGTAGAGGGAAATAATGTGAATGTTGTAAGAACAATTCCTTTTGTTCTACAAGTGGAAACCGACCCTAAAACTTATAGAGAAGCTATGGTTTCTCGTGATAGCATCTTTTGGAAAGATGCAATTAAGGACGAAATGGATTCGATAATGTCAAATAATACTTGGGAGCTTGTCGATTTACCACCCGGATCTAAACCTATTGGATGTAAATGGGTGTTTAGGAGAAAGTATAATACTGATGGTTCTCTTAATACCTTTAAGGCTAGATTAGTAGCCAAAGGATATCGACAAAAGGAAGGAATTGATTACTTTGACACATATGCACCGGTAGCTAGAATAACATCAATTAGGATATTATTTGCTCTAGCTTCTATATATGACTTGCATGTTCATCAAATGGATGTCAAAACGGCATTCTTAAATGGGGATCTCGATGAGGAGGTTTATATGGAACAACCCGAAGGGTTTGTTCTACTTGGAAATGAACACAAAGTGTGCAAGTTAGTGAAATCGTTATACGGTTTGAAGCAGGCACCTAAGAAATGGAATGAAAAGTTTGATTCAGCTATTATATCATTTGGTTTTAAACATAATAGTATAGATAAATGTTTATATTATAAGAAATGTGATGATTATGTTATTTTCATTTGCCTATATGTTGATGACATGTTGATTATGTGTAATCACATGGAAGGGATAAAAGAAACGAAGAGGTTTCTATCTTCCACATTCAAGATGAAGGATCTTGGACAAGTGGATACCATATTGGGTATCAAAGTCTCTAAAACTAGTGGGGGTTACTATCTAAGTCAATCACATTATATCGAGAATGTAATTGACAAGTTCAAACACTTGAACGTGAAAGAATGTAGTACCCCGATTGATCCAAGTTCAAAACTTCTAAAGAATGATGGAAGGGCCATTGCTCAATTGGAGTATGCAAGTGCAATAGGGAGTCTTATGTATGCAGTTCAATGCACAAGACCGGATGTAGCATTTGCCATTAGTAAACTGAGTAGGTTTACTAGTAACCCGAGCAATGACCATTGGAAGGCTATTGGAAGAGTTCTTGGATACTTAAAGAAAACCAAGAACTTAGGTCTTCAATACTCAAAATTCCCGGCTGTATTAGAAGGATTTACGGATGCTAGTTGGATCTCTAGCACGGGTGAAAATAAGTCCACTTCAGGTTGGGTGTTCACTCTTGGTGGTGGGGCTGTTTCTTGGAAATCAAAGAAACAGACATGTATAACACACTCAACTATGGAATCCGAATTTGTAGCGTTATCGGATACCGGGAAAGAAGCTGAGTGGCTTAAGGATCTCCTATATGAGATACCTTTGGGACCGAAGAATACATCTTCGATATCTATCATGTGTGATAGTCAAGCCACATTAGCAAAAGCATACAATGAGGTATATAATGGAAAGTCTAGACATATGAGTCTGAGACACGATTACATAAGGAAATTAATCAAAAGTGGAATAATTTCCCTAAATTATGTAAAGTCGATTGAGAATTTAGCGGATCCTCTAACTAAACCTCTAAATAGAGATTTAGTAAATTCTACTTCGAGTAGGATGAGGTTGAAACTCTTAAACCAAAAGGTCCACCAATGATGGCAACCCTACCTGTCATTACTCAAAAGGTAATCCACGGGTTCAAAGGGTAACAACAAGTCATTCGAAATGTGGATAGTTACAGCATTATTCAAATCCGCAATAACCCCAAACTAGATAAAATAATGCTGGTTGTTACTGAAGCGAGGGTTGAGTTTTAAGCTCTTAATGAAGTTCAGTACTAAGTACAAGTATTTCTAAAAGTAACAAAGATATTGGAAGAACTTCACCTAAACAAACTTCGAGGTGGTGCCGCCTTAATAGAAAGTTAGAGTTTCTTTCTTAAAAGTTTGTTGAAAAGGATAAGCGCAAGGCCATAATAGCGCTAAACGAATTTGAGAAACTTGAGAACACGTGATACTCGTGTGTGTGTTCTTACCGGTATTGTCATATGGAATCATTGGTTCAAAGCTTCCATGCTACCTCTAATTTCGACTTTACTTTGTTTGAATTACACTATGGTTAGATTCAAATCGAAAGATATCTAATCCTTACGCGTGAGTGTCGTACATTTTGAATATGAGAGTTATTTAATTTTGAACAAGTGGGGGATTGTTGTAATATTGTTCAAATTAAATAATCAAACATGGAAATAATGGAAACTGAAATGGTAGGCAAACGTTTGAAACCATGCGGTCGCATAGAGTATTTCTCCATGCGGTCGCATAGCCATATACAGGGACTTTCGTTCCTGTTTGAGAAACCTCTATGCGACCGCATAGAGGTACTCTATGCGGTCGCATAGAGGAAAAACATGACCGTTAGAAACGGTTTTCTAGCCGTTTGGTTTTGAATGTGGTGACTTTTCCACTTCATTTTGACACCATTTCGTGAATTTGGTCGAGGCCTATATATAGTGGATCAATGTTCAAGGCAAAAACAACATAAAAATACTTGAGATCCATTTATTATTTCCAATCAAAGATCAAATTGAGATCTATCATTCATATTCAATATTCTCCTTTGTGTTCTTGAGTTTTGGAGGATTTCACTAAGTGTTTAAGTGATAATCCTTTACAAGGCTTGTTATAATCCTTCAAACCGTTTGCCATAACCTTTAAACACTTATTTCTATCCGAGAGGGGGCAAATATCGTTTGAGGACAGCGATATCGCGTTCAAGCTTTCTTTGGTTTCGATTTATTCATATTGTTACTGTATATTTTGGTGAGTTTCTTCTCCAACCTCGGTGGTAAAATTCCAACATGAGGGTGGGGGCTTAGGGTGCTGCTGCATCATCCATTGATGAGTATGCATGTCATTTTATACTTGCACTGCATGTGGTGTGTTTGAATATAGTTCCCATTATTTTTATCATATTTTTTCATCATGTTACTCGTGTAGATAATCAAGTTCTATGAACGATAGTGTAATGTAATCAGAATTGATTTATTCCAAGCACGAGATGGTTTAAGTTTTTATTTATTCGTCTCATAATCGGTAACCAATACAAATGTAAGTGTACATAAAGTAGTAAAGATAGGTCTTAATAAACTACATGTTCAGTATCGTGATGTAGTCTTCCAGGTACATTTTCCTCACTAATACTCAAAAGATCGACAGTCGTTTCAGGTGTATGCATTTATATACTTCAACCAATCATAAAAAATGAATTGAAATGCATCGCGCATGAAGATGACGTGCAGATGCGTAATGCAAGTAATTCAACCCATGTAGTGCAAGTATAGAATGAATGCTGGTAAATTAATTAGAAAATCCATATCACAGCTATTTCGTTTATGCAACAAATGGTGCAAAATAATTACTAATTTCTGTCATATATCAACAAGCATAGTTATCAATAGACGGAGTATTTAAACATGATATTGGAGTATAAGATTATGTTGCTGAAGAATTTCATTGTTTGGATATACATTTTTACACAAAAACTTTTACATTCCAATTTTACATTTGTTCATTTAATCATCAATATTTTCACTCTTGCAGGCAAGGTATTTGCATGTGAATCATCAAATTTATACTAAAAAGGCATAAAAAATTCTATGAATTGCACCATGTGATTGTACTTCAACAATTCAGTTACAAAAGAAAATAGGGAAAGTTTCTTACCCTTCGAGGGTGGTTGAGTTAGTGGAGTAGGTGAACGCGGAGACCAAATGTCACGAGTTCGAATCCCCTGCCAACACTTTCTCGGTCGAACCCGTCGCACCGGGCTTGCCTAGTGCGGTTTATATCTCATGTGTGGTTTGCAGACTACTTCACATGGAGTGAAGTTTACTCAGTGCGCACTCACGAGTAGCGGCTGCGAGTTTCTACGTCAACAAAAAAAAAATTAAAAAAATAGGGAAAGTTTCTCTCGGTAAATTTAAATATTTTTATTGGGTTATATAGTAATTTAAGTTTATAAATTAGTACAGTAGTATAAAATGAAATATTTTGTATTTGCAAGGTATATATGATTTTTTCCCATCAATGTATGTACTAAAAATCTTAACCGAATCCCTCTCACCCGTCTCTCTTCCATTCATTATATCTCAATTCGAAAATTGATTTGATTGTCGGAATGCAAATTATTGTTGATTTTTTTCTGAGACGGTGACATTTGTGGCCTAAAGATATGATACATCGTTCGGTGATACCTAGGTGGACATAAAGGTGACCGAGATTTTATTGGTTGCTCAGTCAGACAAATTTTGATGTCAATAAATTCCATATAAAATGTGTTGTCCTTATTAGTTTCTCGACTTCTCTGGAAGGATTTGAAACTTTTTGGTGTTAAAAACGCTCAAAATACAGACCCCCTTTATATAATTACATATTTTAGAAATTCTTTCTTCAACATCAAAGTAAATAAATTATTTTAAAATTTAATATTTTTATATGTATCAATAATGTTCTCCCATAAAGTGCAAATCGCTGTAAAGCACAGATCCTTTTTATTGGCGGGCTCGTACGTTCATTGACTCGTGATTTCTATCATCAGCTTTTGAGATCATCAATGTCTACATATAATGGATGTTTATTATATGACGAAACTACCCTCAGAAGAGATTTTGTGAACCTTAAGGGCTTGTTCGCTACAACTTAAAATTCAATTAAAATTGAAAATATGATCGTTATTAGGTTTCACTAGTCTAATAAAAATCAACAATAACAACTAATTTTTCAATTTTAATCTGATTTTAATCCCTACCAAACACACCCTTAATAAGTTAATTAAGAAAACAATGTTGTATAAAAGTTTATTATTCTACGGGGACAATGTGCATTTTAAGTTTAGTCGATGGGAGGGACGGTATAAATATTGCACATTAAAGTATAAAAAAAAAATTAATTTTTTTTTTACTGTCTTTTCAATTCTTCCAACACTCGTACCAAGCACATCTTTAAAATTTTAAAAAAATTATTTGATAAAAAATTATTTCTATCATAAGATGGTAAAGTTGGATTTTGATGATAGTCAATAATAAAAGTTGGAGGAAATGAATTTTTTATTTGTAAATATATAATTAGTATTTTTTATTTGAGAATGGATTATGCTAAAAAATGAGTATGAATTTATTACATTTTGCAAAAAATTGGGACGAAACTGCAATTATTATTATTTTATATTTTATCACAAAATTGGTGCAGGGGCAAAACAGTCCTTCAACGGGAGACGGTTGAAACTTTTCTTCTCCCATTAACGTAAGCGTGTGCATACCTGCATATAGCTAATAAACTACAAGTCTGCACCACAAGAATTACCACTCTATTTTTGTTTCTGATTCAAAATCTTGGATGAAAAATTAATGGAATTGATTATTTAAGGTTGTCTTCTAATCAGGTAAGTAATTTGCTTCATACTTCTCATTTTCCAATTTGGGATTGTTTAAGGTTGTATTATAATATTAGTACTTAATGTAAGCTCGTTTAGTTAATGTTGTCAAGAATCAAGATCTATTCCTATGGGTAACGACCAATTATTTATATGGTACGCATTAGTTCTGTTTAGCATATTGCAGGTAATTCTCACACGCTTGTTCATAAAATTTGCATTTTTTTTTATGAGAAGCAATTTTAGTAATGGGGTTTGTTTCTCAAAAATTTAAAATTTTGATTTGGTGACAGGAGGATGAGTGCAATTTTATTGGCAGATGCAGTTCTGAGGACTCTTCCTTGCCAGCCAAATGGTTTCTCAGGGATGCAAAACTCCCACAATTTGTTCAAGTGGCATCATTCTTTGATTCATAAAAGATTTTCCAAGAAAAAGAGGTGCAAGGATGAGGCTGCATTTAGTTTTTTGTCAAACTTGATGATATTCTAAAACGTTGTGATTATTGCAGAAAATCCTTGTACGTGAGTGCTTGGCCCGATAGATCAAGACCTGTTGTCTTTTCAAGAATGGTATGCACTATATGGCAAAAATTGTGTTCAATCCTAGTTTCCCCTCCCCTTCTGGTTGTTCATATCGTATGGGCTTTGGATGGCAACAGTTACGATGTTAGGATGAAGACTAATTCACTTATTTAACAAATATTTAGTATGGATATAGAAGTTGAATAGCTGATGGACTTAACTGCCAGTTTCAAATATGAAACTGGACATTGTCCATTTTGATGTTAGCCCCATAGAAAAAAAGTGACAGTGTAGTTATGAAATATATTCAAATGACAGGGAGGTGATTCTAGTGACGATTTCTCAAATCTTTTTGATGATGATGATGGTCCATCTGGGAAAAGTAAAGTATTGGAGATTGGTGAGAATGAATTTTTGTCTACTCGTGAAGCTCTTTCAGAGGCACATGCAAGAGAAGAAGCTATTGAGAAGGAAAGGGATAAGTTACTTGAAGAGTTGGCTCGAGCAGAAGCTAAACAACAGGAATACATGGCCACTATCATGCATGATAAGAATCTGGCTGTTGCAGAACTTGAGGCGGCTAAAGCTCTATTCCATCAGAAGCTTCAGGAATCTGTAGAGGAGAAGTTCAATTTGAAATCTCAGTTGGTCCTTGCAAAACAAGATGCTGTTGAACTTGCAGTTCAGGTTGAAAAGTTGGCAGAGGTTGCTTTTCAGCAGGCCACATCTCACATATTAGAAGATGCCCAAATGCGAGTTTCTGCTGCTGAAACTTCTGCTGCAGAGGCTGCTTATCGGATTGAGGAACAAATACGGAGTGCAACTGAAGGGACTATAGTTTCTATTGTGAAGCAGTCTAAAGATGCAATAGAGAAGGCTTTGGCTGTTGCTCAAGCAGCGGGTGACCATACAGAAAAAGCTATGGCGGCATTCACCAATGATTTAAATCCGCTTGAAGAGATTGTCTCTATCAAGTCTCAGAACATTAAGTTACAGAATGCAGTAACTGATTTAGAATCTCAGTTATTAGGTTCCAAAAATGAGATTGGTAGATTGAAGTTAGAGTTGGAACAAACCCTGCTGCGAGCACAAGCATATGAACTCCAGGCACGTAATGCTGAGAAAGAACTGCATGATTTTCAGGAATCAACTAGGAAAGTGTTCCTCCAACAGGAAGAGGAAGTTAGAATATTGTTGGAGAAAATGAAAAAGGATTCTACAGATAAAAGGAAGGCTGCTTCAAAGGCTTTTAAGGTTGAGTTGGAGACTATTAAGGCTGCTCTTGGAGCTGCTAAAGGAGCAGCTTGGTCTAAAGATGAGGCTTACATGAGAAGATGTGAAGCTCTGCAGAGATCTTTGAAAGCAGCTGAAGCTACTTCAAAGACATGGAGGCAAAGAGCGGAAATGGCAGAATCACTGTTGTTGAAGCAGGTCCCACTTAGTGAACAGGATGAGGATGCAATTTATGTTGTTAATGGTGGCCGAATAGACCTTTTGATGGATGATGATTCACAAAAATGGAAACTACTGAGTGATGGTCCTCGCAGGGAGATACCTGACTGGATGGCACGTCAGATTCGTTCCATTCGTCCCAAGTTTCCACCTAGAAAGACTGGCTTGCCTGAAGCAAGGTTCTCAAAATTCAAAACTTTGGAGTTGCCTAAACCAGATGAAGTGTGGTCCATCGCCCAGGTAAAGACAAAGGAAGACGACACACTTGTTGAGCATGTGATGGAGAAAGAAATTATTGAAAAGAAACGCAAGGCTTTGGAGCGTGCTCTTCAAAGGAAGACAATCAAATGGCAAAGAACTCCAGAAGAAACAAAATTAGGTGTGGTTTATCAAATATTGTTACTTAAAATTGACTTGTAACCACTTTTTTCGATTAAGATCCTCAATTTTATGCATAATCTTCAATGCAGAACCAGGAACTGGTACTGGACGTGAAATAGTGGTTAGTACATCTCTGTTGTCATCCACTCCAATACAAATGTAACTGTTCTTCAAATCTTGGTTAACATGCATGATAAGCTTGCCTTCCACACTAAGCATGGATAACTTTTTTGTGTTTCATCCTAAGAAAAAGATTTTAGTTCTATAACTTGGATTATATGGTACTTTGTGGACCCCTTCTGCATGGACCTAGGACTTTAATCATATTAACCACCTGCTCAGCTGCTCTCTTTCCTCCCAATAAAAAATCACACATTCAATCGAATCTTGATTGTGAATTCGTTTTGAAAGATCATTCGTGCTGTTGGATTATACTGGGAAGCAAAGTGCCACGATCTGGTACTGTTGTGAAGTTGAGCAGTGATCATGTTCTAGTCATGAAATCCCAGCATTAAGTTGAATGAGAAGCACAGAAGATGCATCTAACACCAAGCCTGCAATTTGTAGTAATTGCTTCTAGAAACTGATATGTAACTTTTAAAAGCGCTGTGAACATGTACATGTATTTCTTTTCCTCTCTTTTTGGTAGCTTTTGTGTATTTCTTTCTCCCAGGAATTTGATGTCTCTGTTTGTATGCTATTGGACACGAGAACGTCCTAGAATACAAGTTTATGGAGCATTTTCTGGGATAAAGAGGCGTACTTTTGATGTTTGATGTCTCTGTTTGTATGCTACTGGGCATGAGATCCTAGGAGATAAGTTTATGGAGTACTTTCTGGGATAAAGACTTGTACTTTTGATGAATTTATTTTCAGATCTCTTATATGGTCCGAGTGATTTTATTATCTTCTGCTGCTTCTATTGTCCATTTCATCTTTTGACTGATTCAAGCATGATAGTGTATGTTAACGTCAAAATGTAGAAATTTGCACGAGTTGTTGCTGTCAGCGCTTGTCCAAACAAGGGCAAAATAATAGATAAGAGCGTGGGCATTTCTGGGAATGCCAGAGAACCTTAAACTTACTGTGCTAATGTGATATTCTTTTCAACATGTCACACTACAGATAATCTGTATCTTGATAGATTTTGTATATCTATTACTCAAAGAGAACATTCAAAATCTATTCCATTTGCTCTATCTTCTATCAAGATTTTACAGTTTCCTGAAGCTTAGGAAGCCACAATCATCATTGACAAGCTGGCAAAATCTTTCTTGTAGAATCTAGCGAACTAAATTACAAAAAGACAGTTTTTACTTCAAAACATGCTATAAAGATTATTATTGACAGTGAACCCAATCATTTTATTTAATGTTTAACGATTTATATGTTGTTTTTCTCCTTTTGAAGTTTCAAGGTTTCAATTGGGAGAGCTGGAGAAGACAGTGGTACCTTGAGCTTGCTCCTAAGGCCGCTGACTTGTCACGCTGTGGCATTACAGCTGTGTGGTTCCCCCCACCCACAGAATCTGTTGCACCTCAAGGTTGTCCCTCTTTGATAATATACACTGTCTTGTTCACATCAATTACTAGAGACACAAAGTCACTCTTCACGCATATACTCTTTTGGCTGATGCCATTATTTTCTTACAAATTTGTGCTGCTTCTGCATGCATGAAAGATCATTCTCCTTCTACGGTATGTGGTCTTATTATAGTGTTATTGATTATTTGTTTAACATTAAAAAGTCGTTGATCAAGCTTCATCATGTGTATGTTTAAGACTTACCTATATTTTCTTTATGATCGCAAGCTTTTGATTTTTCGTTTCTTTATGTAAATCTTTCATTAGTTGCATTGCTGAATAATAAAGAATAAACTGCAGGTTATATGCCTTCCGACCTTTACAACCTGAACTCGGCCTACGGTTCTCAGGAAGAGTTGAAGTACTGTATAGAGGAAATGCATAATCAAGATCTTCTGGTAAATTGTTATGCATCAATTTGACAAGATTATCTGTGCCATTAAAGATAATGTCATCTGAACATTATGTACTCGTTCTCATATACAGTGTGAAGTTCTTGAAAGCAGAATGTATTTTTGTGTTAAAACAGTATTTTCTAGGAAAAAAATGTAGAAAGCACTCAAAGAATAGTGCTTGATTCACTTTTTGCGGATGCGTGCAATGTTTCTATATTATTTGGTTTTCATGAACATGAAACAAATTTTTGTGCATGACTACCGAAGGGTAAAGATACACCCTACTTTAATGAATCAAATGAAGATTCCATGTCTATCATTCGGATTTTATTTTATCCGTTTTTCAGTTTTTGAGAATATACTGGTAGATTCTCTCTCTCTCTCAATGTAACTTGAAATGGTACACCAGTAATTTCTAATTAGTGGCTTATAACGTTAAAGTTGTATAAGATATAGTCATTTGATGGTACTTGTCTCAGAAATAGGCAATGAGGTTGCTTGCTATCGATATTTTAATAATTTGTATCTTGTATATGACTGCAGGCCTTGGGAGATGCTGTATTGAATCATAGATGTGCTCATAAGCAGGTAGACACTTTCTTAATAATTTGATTTGCCCATTGTTTCATCTGAAAATTCACTAACCATTCCTTTCTGAAGTTCATTCGACTTTTAAGTAGAATATTTTGCTGGTTGTATTGCGTAATTGATTTCATATCTGAATTGAGAGTTGCTTTGCAAGCTCCCTTGACATCCAGACATAGTAGCCAATGCTTCATTATTGAGAAGCTATACTTGGTCTATGAGTTGTATGTAGTAGATCAATTGATTGCATAAGAATTTGAATCTCAGAAATTAATGTAAATGATTAAGAAACTTCAATTTTTTCCATGAATTTCTGATTCACATCTGTTGAGAAAGAAAAAGAAAAGCATAAGAGCATTCTGTCTGCCTATGTGTTTGCATGCTTGGCTGTGCTTAAAAGTAAAGAAAAACCCACTTTTTTGGAAGCATGACACGTGTCTTGTCACAGATTGCATGTTTTATGTTCCAACTCCAGACTGGTTGTTTTCTCTTTAACAATATGTTATGCAAAACTTTTACATGTATGGTTTGTGTTCCAACGCCAGGCTGGTTGTAATGTCCTTTTAACAATATGTTATCCCAAAAACTATTACATGTATGGTGATGAGAGTTATTCTGGCAATTTTAACAACGTGCTTTCTTTTCTTTCTCACTATCCAATGCTCAAAAATTTTATCCTATAGAAGAGGTATTTGAGATGTTAGCTCTTGATAGTAATGTCCTTTTTGTACAAAATTTTAAAATTTACCTTTATTTTTATATTTTCCCCCATTTTTTCTGTTCTAGTTGTATTGACCTAGGAATTTTTGTTCTAGTCTCTTTTGACATCACAGAACAATGCCTCACTTCAAAGAGCTGACTGTCGCGTATTTGCAGAGTCCAAATGGTGTCTGGAACATATTTGGAGGCAGGCTTGCCTGGGGGCCTGAAGCAATTGTTTGCGATGATCCAAATTTCCAAGGGCGTGGAAATCCTTCCAGTGGTATGACTATTGTTTCCTTGAAAATTTACGTGATTAATGTTTCCATTTGCACGGTGCTAGAATGCGGGTGAAAATAAAATTTCCGTTCATATGCAAAAGCTTCTGTGTGTTCCATGCTATAGACACCTTGCAAAAAAAAATTCAGCATATAATTTTTTCCTTATATGTAAATTCTGCCTTAGATCTCACGACCACCCAGCGACCTATACAGTTAACATTTTGAAGTCATATCTGATGCAAGTGGTTCAATGAGCATCCACATCTTTTGAGTTTTAACCAAGATGTGAAATAATTTGGACCAGAAGTTCTATGCTTTTGTTTGTCTTGTAAGGTCTGAATGGCTTGCTTAGTCTATTTTTCTGGGTGTTGTCATAGTTTTGAATTCTTAAGTTTCTTTTCTATCAGCATTTATTTAGCAGTCAGCAAAATCAAATGTAAGCCACACATATACTGGCCACACTGTATAATTGCCTCAAGAAGCTTACAATACGAAGCATTCTTCTCTGATGAAAGCACATCACCTGGAGTATACATGCTACCATAGACTAAAATATCCTCCAAGAATGGGAGTTGGCCTATAGTTCTTTCAGTTGAGATAAAACTGATGCACCTGAAAAAGTTCATGTAATTGATATTGAGATATCTATCGAATTATCCATGATACATTTTATCACCTTTAATGGCAAATTCATGATCTGATCTCCTCTAAACAAGGCTCAAGACTTATAGGAGTGCACTTGCGAAAAATATCTGATCTTCTGAAATTACACAGAGTAGCGAACTCGAGGTTGGACTGAATGTGGAGAAGTCAAGGTTTTTTAGTCTAAAAAAATGCTTGTTTGGTAGTGCTTTTAAGTGTTTATAAGTTGTGGGTCATGCGGAGTGTGTGGATAATAAGTGATTAGTAAGTTCTGGGTTCTACAAAATGTATGGATAAAAAGAAGGATTTTGCCACTGTGTTAAGTTTGACCCAAAACATTATTACAAAATTTCATTTTCTCAGTCTTCCTTAATGATGTGGGTGATTATAATGGAATTGTTCCTATAGTTACAGGTACACTTGCTTTCTGCTGGGGCTCACACAATTCTTCCTTTACAGCATCTACCTTTTCAACTTATTAGCAATTTAGCTCCTTGTGGTCTTTTGCAATTCTGTCAAAAGCTTTTCGATGCTATGATATATTCATATAATAATTTATGATATCTGACCAACTAACAGCTTTCTGATATTGCTATGAAAAGAATTTTTTTTATTGACGTTTATTCAGTAACTTTATGGGACTATCTGAACACAAGATGCTCTCTATTTTAGAGAGTGAATTCTTAAAAATAAACTCCAAGAGACTCTCTATTTTAATAATGATTGCATTTAAATAATAAGTTACAAATTTCAATACTTTATTTTTCAAATTATGCTGATCATATGTGAATTAATTGGTCATTTACATTTAGCAAATATTTAAATAAAAGATGAGAAGAAACCAATAAACATTTCTTGAAAAAAAAAATGAACAGCCAAAATAAAGAGTATTGTTGGAGTATATAAAAACTTTTACTCTCTATATTATACATAAGATTCTCTTTATCGATAGATAGTCTCTTGGAGATGTTGTTACATAGTAAATTAGCAAGCATGTAACTTATTAATTTTTCTGCTGACAAAAAAATAGGTGATATTTTTCATGCGGCACCAAACATTGATCATTCACAGGACTTCGTTCGTAGAGATATAAAGGAATGGCTGAACTGGCTCAGAAATGATATTGGTTTTGATGGGTGGCGCCTTGATTTTGTGAGGTGAATGTATAAAAATTTAAATTTTCCATTGTATATCACAAGCTAACTAATTTGCTGTGATTACATTATCTTCATAAAAAAACTTAGGAACTTGAATAGAGAACAAATACATTTTCTGCTGGTCAGATGCATAATAGCTTCCAGATATTTGACACATGGTTTGGAGGCATTTTTTATTGTTCGGTTGATTTTGTACTCCTCTCATCATTAGGTTCGAAATCCATCTAGTAATTTCAATAGACTGAAATTAGATAAGTTTTAGATAGTGTTTTTTATTTATTTATTTATTTATTTACCTTGTCTCTGCAAATCATCCCAGAAATTGTTGTACTTGCAAAAACTGTATAGTGGGATATAGTTCCTTTCTTTTTGTTTGCAGAGGCTTCTCTGGTGGGTACGTGAAAGAATATGTAGAAGCTTCTAATCCTGCTTTTGCAATTGGAGAATACTGGGATAGTCTAGCTTATGAAGGTGGTAATTTGTGTTACAATCAAGGTAATATTTTATTTACAGTAATTTGACTTTGGAGAATTTTTTCTTTGATCAAAATTTAGGAATGGGTGAAATTCATCAATTGGGCTGGTGTTGTGTAATATTTTGATGGCCCATTAGGATGCGGGTGGAGGTGCGTTAACACGAAAAAAAAATAAAAAATTGACTTTTGCTCTCCTGGTAAATTGCATAAATAAATTTTTTTTATTACCTAGGGAAAGATGCTATTAATGCTTGCCAACTTCCTAGTTGATAAATCTTTGAATCTTTCTTTACGGAGAGAAGCTTTATGAAAAAATCTCAGGTGCTGGTTACTTCCTTCGGATTGAGGATATTACATGTAGTTATGGGCAGTCCACTCTCTTACACAAAGTTGCCCAAAGTTCACTGATAAAAAAAGCTTTCTGTGATTGATTTTAGTTAACAATAGAAAGAGAAAGTTGTATTCTCATTTCTTCACAGTGATGTATATACAAGAGAAGAAAGAATATAATTCCTATATTAGTCCCTTGCCATCCTAAAGCTTCTATGTTGGTCCTTAGAAGTCACTTGCATTCATACTAATCCATCAGAAGTAAATGCAACTATTTGGTAATTCATTTAATATCAGTTTGTGCTAAATCCAATAACTTCAAAATCAACACGCTTGACCATTCTGTGTCAAAATAACTTTTAATTTCATTTAAAGGACAACTTACATTTCATAATTGATTTGATATACAATAAAATAGAAAATAATTTATTTTTTTAAAGAACTTAGATCTTTTTCTGATATAGTGAATTATTATCATGTTCATAAAAGTTATTTATTCCCAGAAAATATATGGCTTCAAAGGGTCACTGAACCTTTGGCCCATATGCCCTTATTTTTTGATTTTATACTATTTATTGTTCTTTCATCGTACATATCCCTAATGTAATTAGTTTGATTTTAGTTTTTACATGTTGCTTTAACATTAGTTTTGTACGTTTATACGTTCTTTTCGTGACAACTTTTCCTCCCCTGTGCGCAGATTCTCATCGGCAACGCATAGTTAACTGGATAAATGCAACAGGTGGCACCTCTTCTGCATTTGATGTCACAACAAAGGTGTCTTCTTGAACATCAACCTTCATATTTTTTGCCACCAAATCTTTAGTTTTCCTTAAAAATTACGGCTTTTTGCCTAATTTTCTTGTTATTCTCCTTTAAATTAAGACTTTAGAGCATCTCCAAGAGACTATTTTTAAAAAGCGGATTTAGCAATTTAGAAAGCATCTATAAAGTTATAGAGGGAAAAAAAAATTTAAGTACTCCAACATAATCTCTATCTTTAACAATTAATTTTACTACTCTCAAAAATATTTATTGTTTTTTGTGTCATTTCTTTTCAATAACTTCCCTCCAAATTATTATATTATTTTCCTCCATTGAAAATTACAATACTTTAAAGCATTTATTATAAAGAGTGGGTTTAGCTCTCCAAATTTGAAGAGCCAAACTCTCTCTCTATTTTAAAATGTTAATTTGAAGTCTCTTGGAGCACAATTTTTATTGTTCACTCTTTAAAATGACTCTTTAAAATAGAGAGAATTTTATGTTTAAAGAGTCACATGGAGATGCTCTTATATACTGGATCTCATGATGAAGTGGTTCAAAGGTGCTCATACCTACATGCTGTGTTGCTAGAAGTTTATATTTCACAATGTTAGATAAGTTGATTGTGGTAGATTAGAAATCAGTTGTGTTAATAATGCTGTGACGTGCTTCCCTGTTCCACATTTGCTTATGAAATTTACATTATTTGGTTATCAAATGTTATATAGTTAGCTATAAGATTGATCCTCATATTTGCAGGGTATTCTCCATTCTGCACTGCATAATCAATATTGGAGATTAATAGATCCTCAAGGGAAACCAACAGGAGTTATGGGATGGTGGCCCTCTCGTGCTGTCACGTTCTTAGAGAATCATGATACTGGATCTACACAGGTATCATCACTTGCCCATTCCCCCTCACACCCTCAGAAACACAACAATCCTTTTATCAGCTGGTTGAATAGCATAATAAGGGGCACAACTAGAGGAGTTGGCCCTAATATTTTCTCTGTTTTTTTCTCAATTCATCATTCATGCAGGCGCACACCCTCCTTTCTGTGCAAGCCTGTAGGGAGTACATGTGTATTACCTTGTACATATCAACTTCAACATTCCAAGTTACAATTGACTGATTTTTACTGTTAAAAACACTTTTTCTCAGGGTCATTGGCCATTTCCAAGAGAGAAGCTTACACAAGGATATGCTTACATTTTAACACATCCTGGAACCGTAAGTTTGCCAATTTCGCACGTCTTCAAGTTTTGGGAACCAATTTTAGACACTTTCAGTTATACTACACCAGTCATTTATTTTCCGGAATAATAAGAAATGACCACAAGAATAAAAATCTTTGTATCTCCTATTTGAAAAAAACAAATGCTCCCTTTATCTGTGGACCTCTGTTGTGCATGGTTAAGTTTTTTCCTACCACACTTATTCTTGCTTTATTCTTTTGGTTAGTTAAAACTTTAGCTCTTGTTTGAAGACCATTATTTTGAGAAAATAGAGTTTTGAATAATGTTTTTTTTTTTGAGGATGCGTGGTTAAAAAATAGAGAAATTTTTTGGATTTATGTGCAAACTATTTTATTATGTAAATGTAGTTGAAAATGAGTATGAGAATTAGCCCCCGTTTGGCCACCATTATTTGATATTATAATTTTTGGAATAGTTTTTTTCCGAAGAATATGTGGTTAAAAAATAAGAAAAAGGTTTTAGGTTTACGTGTAATATTATTTTATTGGAGAATGTGTGATTTACACCTTGTTCGATCCACATTCTTACAAAAAATCATTTTTTCAAAACTCATTTTCAATCACACATCCTTCAATAAAATAATATTACACGCAAATCCAAAAATTTTCATTATTTTTTAACCGCATATTTTCCATCAAATCATTATTTAAAATGCATTCTTCATTCAATAATGTGCATCAAACAGGGCATAATAACGAGAGAGGGAGAAATTGATTATAATTTTAATGGGGTCAAACGTGGGCTTAAAGAGTTTGAAATAATGGTCGTCAATGAATGATTGAGATTCTAATCAAAATTTCTTACTAAATTTGCAGCCTGTGGTATTTTATGATCATTTTTATGATTTCGGCATCCGTGATACCGTAATTGAGTTGATCGAAGCTCGGAGACGCGCTGGGATCCACTGCCGCAGCCCCATAAAAATATACCATGCTCATAATGATGGTTATGTTGCGAAAATTGGTGATACACTTGTAGTGAAGCTTGGACATTTTGATTGGAATCCTTCCAAGGAAGTTGATTTGGATGGAACCTGGCAGAAGTTTGTGGACAGAGGAATAGACTATCAATTATGGCTGAGACAATAAGTGTGTGTTTGGTACACTTGTACTATACGAGATTAGACATAAT
Organism: Fraxinus excelsior; assembly: GCA_019097785.1. Taxonomy (NCBI): domain Eukaryota; kingdom Viridiplantae; phylum Streptophyta; class Magnoliopsida; order Lamiales; family Oleaceae; genus Fraxinus; species Fraxinus excelsior. The sequence continues at coordinate 2,116,422 of CM032628.1, read as the reverse complement.
AAGAAATTCGTAGTTTTTGTACTATTGCCCTCTTCATGGGAATGTTGGAATCGTAGTAACTTCGATGAAGGGGTTCAAGAAGTGTTGTATTCGTGTTGTACAATTAATGCAAAATAAGAAATTTTATAAGATACTTTTATACGGTCTTTTGAAGTTGTCTCTTTTGATTGAGGAAGTATAAAGCCATACCATGTGTGATCATAAACGTAGGAAGAAACCCAAAATTCTGTTTTTTTATTGAAGTGAATGGTTAGAAAAGAGTTAAAACATTTTGATATATCTTTTTTACTAGAATAATTTTAACAGATTTAGTCATGAATTTTTTTCTTTGGAAAAAATGAGTTTTTGAATAGTGAATTTTGAGAGAATATATTGTTAAAAAGGGAAAATTTTGGATTTACGTGAAGAATATTTAATTGTGAGAATGTGTAGTTGAAAATGAATATGAAAAAAAGTGAGAAAGAATGATCTTCAAACAAGGACTTATAATGTAATTATAAACCATCCAAAATCTTAACCTTCACTACAATATAAAAGAGCCGAAATACTTGGCAGCCACGTGTCACTATTTCCCGTCGTCGTAATTCAATTTTTTTTCGCCATCAACATCCCTTGACGCATTTTCTCCATTTTTTCACTCAACCAACCATACCTCTTTACTCCTTCATTCCATTCCCAAACCCATATCATAAGATTCTTCTTCTTCTATCTTTCGAATTTTTTTCTCCCTACGTTCTTCTCTCTATATGCCTAATTTTGTCAACCAACCTTGTTTTTGTAGGATTCAAAGTTTTGATTGAGAAAGAGATTGCTCAAAATAGTGATTGAAATAGAGTATTTTAGTACATAATGCCAGTTTTTTGCTGTGAATCTGGGTGCGGTGGATATGTTTGTTGTTTGTTTCATTGTTTCCATATCAATGCAATGAAACTTTTTGAAATTAACTACGTATTTTTGGATTTTTAGTTAATTTAATAGGTGGTTGTTGAAATTGAATTTTGCTGGCGTGTTTGGACTTTTTATGAATAAATTTAACAAGTGTAATGGTAAAAGAGTTCTTTTACTTTCACTTCTTACTGTGTGTAGTATGAGTTTCTCAACTAACAAATGACTGTCTTTTATTTTAATTTTTGAGAGTAAGATGTATATATGGCGTGTTTGAGCCACATTATTTTGGAATAATGTATTTTGGAATAATAGATTGATAAAGAATGTGTGGTTGAAAAAGAAAGAAAAGTTATTGTTGTGATGAAAAATATTATTTTATTAAAGAATGTGTGATTGAAAATGAGTAGAAGAATGAAAATTTTAATGTATGTCAAACAGGGGCATATTTTATCCGTAAAATTTATCAGCTGTTAGATAATGTTCATCCACCTTCTATGCAGTGGCGGAGATAGGGGTGGGCTCTTGCCCAAGCCCATCATCTGTAAAAAAAAAAAAAAAAAAAAAAAGTTTGGTTAAAGCCCATTTTTTTTTTTCACTTGTTCAACATGATAGCCCACTGTCCAACCCAGTAGTCCAATGTTCTAGCCCATTTGGAAAATTGAAAACCCAATTTGCAGCCACATCAAATTAAACCAATTTCCCACCCAAACCCTCATATGCACGGTTTCTTTATTCTGATTTTCTTCCCATTCGCCTTCGCCCCTGCCCATTACCCAAAACGGCGAAACCCTTTACCGCCATCCGCCGAAACCCTTTACTGCCCGACGCCGTCCACCATCCACCGTCCGCCGAAACCCTTTCTCACTATTCAATTTAATCTGGTAAGTGAAAATCGGCCCCGCAACCTGCTCACTGTTCTTCACTTCTTCTCCACTCTTCAATTTCTTGTGTTTTGTGTTTAATTTTTTTCACTATTTCGAGTTTAATTTCTTGTGTTTTGTGTTTAATATCTTGTTTCAGTTTCAATTTTGTTTTTGTAATGTCTTTTGTAAGTGCAAACAATTTTCATTTCTCTCGTGTTCTTATGTTTATTCTATAAAGCTACTGTCTATTTTTAACTTATTATAATTGCAAAACAGCATTTTTAATGTTTGGTATTTATTCAACCAAGGTCCAATTTAGGGCTTTGTTGTGGAGGAAAAATTTATAAAACGAATCTTACAATCCAATTTCATTGGATTGACCATATGCGTGTAAATTGTAATCTGTCATGCAATCCAATGGTTATTTATGCGTGTCAGTTCTTGAAAGTTGTTGGGAGTCGGAAAATGCCTTTTCAGAGAAGGCGTTTTCAGTTCTTCAAGTTAGTTCATTCGTTTTACTGATGCAACTGATAAATCTGCATATACTCCCACAAAAATGGAACAACTGGAAATGAGATTTTAGCGGGCTCAAGGGAAAAATATGAATTTCATCGACTTTTTTGCTGTATTGTTATAAATTTAGTATTAATTTATATCTAGATTCTATTATAGATGAATTTTATGCTTTAAAACATCGTCGGGTACAATTGCAATAGGTAACGTTATATTACAATTTTTCTAATTATATATAAATATTATTCGTACATTACATTTTAAAAAATTTAGCCCCCCGTACGATCAATTTCTGGCTCCGCCCCTGCTTCTATGCATTATTATGTTAAATGACTTCAATAATCAGCCGTTGCTTGAGTTTTAGTTATATATTTAGTTTTCACTTTTCATTTTATAAACTTGAGTTAAAGTTTGAGAGATAACTAGAATTTGTGATGAAGTTTTTGTGATTATAGCAAATAGATGGAATCATGCCATGTGTGATATATATATATTGTCTTTCCGCTCCGTCAAGCACGGAGACACGAAGACCTTTTTTTTTTAAACAACGACGTACATTTTCTTTTATTAGCCTAAATTGTCAGGAATAATTAGAAAGGTTGGGGAAAGAGAGGAAATAAAATAAGTAAATTGAAGAGGGGTGTGTACACTTCTTTTTCTTTTTTCTTTTTTTAATCGGATTATGTTATAACTGTAAATTTGTTGCAATGTGTTTATTGAAAACTATATTATAATAAGATGTATGTAACATTCTTTTTCTATATTTCAATATATAAAAATGATAAAGCATCTTATCACATTTTCTAATCCCAGTAAAAAAACACAACTTCATTCCATATACGAAAATCAGGTCGATCATCATCGGAGGCGTTGCTCCCGAATCCCGACGAGGGGCACTATCCCCCTCGACCCCCACGACTGCAACCCTGCTGGATGCGTTGTCCCTGAATCTCAACGAGGGGCGCTGCCCATGTATGCTTTAATGTCATTGTACTAATAATAATTAATGTCATCTTTTTTTCTTAACATATTTACTGGAGAGTTGATATTCATATGTTTTGATGTTTTATTCAATCTACAAAAGTTCCTCAAACATCTTATGATTGAAATATTAAAATTGTGTCAAAATGTTATTTTCCTTTCTGAATTAGTAAAGAATTTTGTCAAATTAGAATAATGTTGCATGTAATGTACAGGGGATCGAACCCCGTGCCTCTCTCATGCAAAGCGAGCGCTCTACCATTTGAGCTACATCCCCTTTTACATCATATTCATTACTCATGAATGTAATTAATCTTAAAAATTTAAATTAGGGTCTTCCCCAATTGTCCATCTATGGGATTAAACATGTTTTAATGACTGTCTAATTATAATTATATTATTATTAAGGCGGCGGATAAATACTGTCACATTATAAAGACAGCAAAAATATATATATTTTTAAATAATAATAGTTCTGGGCACGAAAAGTCCTTTTTGTCCCGGAAAAAATTGCAAAAAGCAATTATAAAAGAAAACGACACGAGCGTGTAGAAGAGCGCGTGGAAATACCTATCTAATTCCACTTTTTCTTCCTTTCACACCTAAAAGTTATCCAGTACTATCTCAGGTGTACATGGACCTGCAATCTTGACCGACGCTCAAGTAAATATCTGATCGGACGCTCCCAGTTTTACAACGATCAAACAATGCATAGCGGGGAACCACTACTCAGGTTCAAGAACCCGAGCCTGAATCCTAACCATCGGCACTGCTCCGAACTTAACAGGCTCGGCCCAAACCAGAACTATGAAGTACCTTTTTTTTTTTTTTTCGTAATTTCTTGCACGATTTTGATGGCTTTATTATCTTGGAACTTGTCTGAAAAACATAACCACCTCCTCACTGGAGCTAGATAGAGAAAGCAAGCAGTAAAATGTGACAGCTATACATACATATTTTGTATGCATATACAGTGAGAGAATGAAGAAGCATTTTGTAGAGTTCCAGCTCAAAGAAATTGCAGTATCTTGATCTCCCTTTCATAAATTAATATTTGCAAAGTAAGTCTAGGAAGGTAAATATCACATACACACTCAACAACCATCAATTATTTATCTCAGATCACTCACTAATTACTTAAAACTACGATTTTTGCTGCTTGTCTTGCTTGTATATAGTCAAGGTTAGAGCTTTTGTCTTCTTTCATGCATGTTGAATTGTGCAATTAATAATTTGAGCGGTGTTTTTGTGAATTTAACACTTAATTTTGGTAAAATGGGGTTGAAATTGATTCTATTGCGAGGTTTCTATATGTCTCTGTGGAATTTGCCGTGAAGAATTTTGGTACTTGGTAGCATGCAAGATCTTTTTAGGGTTTATCGGTGAGTGAAATTCTTGGAGTTTAACTTCAATTCTTGAATTAATTGTACATTTGCCTGGTTGTAATTGTTTTCTAAAGACTGAGCTTAGTTGGAACTTTTTCGGTGATAATTGTTTTTCGATTTACATTAATTTTGGTAACCAGGGTTGTTTTTGGCTGATTCGCGCGACACTATTTTCATCAATCTTTATTTTACTTTATTTGCTGAGAAGTAAATTATTAGCAAATTTCTGTAGTGATTTACTGTGTATTTAGAAATATAATGTATTTTTATAATTCCGTGTCGATTTTGGCTACTATTTTGCCTCTTTCTTGAAAAGTTAAGATTTTGAATAAGACGACTTGTGATCGCAATGAAGATGTTCATTAAGGTTTGGAAGGTTTTTTTTTTTTTTTTTTTTTTTTTAAGGTTTAAGCTATCAAATTGAAAACACATCTACAGTGAACTGAAGATGTTAACCAATTTAAAATTCTTGAATCAACTAACTAATTATGTTTTATAAGTTATACATCCTCAAACTCCTTGTTCTTGGACTTAACCCTTCCATGCTCTTGTGTGACACTTAGCTACGGTTGGTAGCACTAGCTAAGTCAACCTCAAAGAGTTTGCAGCACTTTGGCGCTAAAGAGAAAACTCTTAAGTATGGTAATTGGTAAAGTGAGTGATTAGAGAGAAAGATGCAGAAATTGTATTATAACTCTCAACAACCATGGTACTCTAGCTCTCCAGACTTTGTTCTCGCAACTTGGTTCCTTCATTTTAAGTTGGTGGCTTTCAAATGAGGCCACTATTTAAACTTCCACCTACTTTTATTCTGCGGTAGACAATCCTATGGTGGTGAGAGATGTTTCAATCCTATTATAGATAATTATTCTGGAATGTTGCTTCCTACATTTCTACTACCTAAAGTCCTCCTTTAAACCTCTTCCATGGAACGTTCTAGAATAGACATCTCCACAATTCTAAAATATTATCAATGTTCCAATTCCAAACTTAGGCTGTGCAGGTCGCTTTCAGTCACTGTGTCTGCTTTCAACTGTATTTGCTTGCTACTCAAAAGCCATGGTGCTTTGGCCCCTCGCCTATGCACCTTCTATTGTGGTGATGGATGACTACAGGGTAGGACGTAGTGTTGTGATTGGACTTCATGAGGTTTTGGAGATATTGTGGAGAGATATAGTAGATTCTCATTACAGTTACCCACTCAAGATAGATGAACTTAAAGTACATATACAGGACACCAGATTTTTGGTCAGTTTCCCGAACTCTTCTCATGTGGCTAATGTATCTAAAACTGAACTTACATGACTGAATTTTTTACCTCGAGCGTGTGCTATACCAAGTTTTAGAAATTGTGTCTTATAAATAACATTGATATAATTCTGAGGTTTAGTAATTGAGTTTAATTTTTGGACTAGGTATCTTATGTTTATTATCTGTTTATTCTTCCATTTTTGTAATATAATCTTTCTTATGTCCTTATTTTCTTTTTATTTCTTTCATGTCTACCAGGATTTTTTTCCTTCCTGGAGTGAGTATTTATATGTATAAGTTTGCTTCTGAGGAATTAAGCTGCTAAAAATTTCCCCACTTTCCGTCTGATTTATATCTTGAAAGACTTTGTTGGAATGCAACAGCATCATCGAGGCAGCAATATAAATTCAGTGACATACAAATGTTGCAGCGGCAAATTATGTTTAAACAGATTCAGGAAATGCAGCGGAGGCAGCAGCTCCAGGAGATTGATGAAGGAAGAAAGCAGAATTATGTAAATCAACTGCCATCACTAAAGCAGGCTTCAGGTGCCCAATTTCCTCATCCAATTAATGGAGCAACCGTTAATGATTCATCGCAAATGTTTGTGGACGTGATACAACATGGTGGATCAGCGACTTTTGGTTTTTCTAATGGATTGGGTCTTTCACAACCTCAGAATCTGTCTGGACGTCCTTTGGGCTTTTCACAACAGCAGTTTGGTGTACCTTTATATTCTCAACTCCAGGGGCCATCTAATGATTCTGCCAATCTAATGGTCATGAACAAAAATAGCCCATTGGAAATGCCCACCATGCAGCAATCGGCCTTCAGTAACTCAGTTATTAGTCAAAGAAGCAATTTCTCTTCAGACCAGATTTGCATCCCAGATGGAGCGCTGTTACCCAATCAAGTGTTTGAGGAGAAGAATTTGTTCGGACAAGGCCTTGTTCAAGGTTTCAATGATGGGAATTTACATGAGAACTACTCCCAGCAGGGGAATACCCAGCAGAGGAACGCATCAGTTCTTGAATCTGAAGAGAGGCAAAAGCAAGCTGGTTTGCACGGGCTTCCTCCAGGAAACATGCCAAAACCAGGCCTTTTCCTGCAGCCTGGCACTTCTCTCGACCCATTGGAACAGAAGATCTTATACAACACAGAGGATAACACGGATGCTGGAGGCTTTGCGTGTACCCTGGATCTCACATCTTATATGGATGAATTACCTTCTATGCAAAGTGGGAGCTGGAGTGCTCTAATGCAGTCAGCCGTGGCAGAAACTTCAAGTGGTGACACTGGGGTACAAGAAGGCTGGAGTGGTTTGAGCATTCAGAACCTAGAACCTTCAACTGAAAATCAGTGCTCTAATTACATTGACGGTGGGAAGCAGCAAAAGAATTGGTTTGACTTGCCAAGTTCAAAACCCGAGCCCTTTTTGCAGAATTCCAATCTGAACTACAGCTTTCCTGGTTTTCAGCAATCCGGTGACCAATATGTCAAACAAAGAGAGGAGTCACACTCCGAATCCTCCCATTCTTCGATTCAGCAGTCCACTAGTAATACTAACAAGTGGTCAGATTATAGCCCTCAACAGAAGCATCCTGTAGAAGGAAGTCAAATGATTCAAACATCTTCACCTGTGCCAAACTTTTGGCTTGGTCAGCGTCATGAGAATTTGAAAAATGATACAGATCAGTCTAGCTTTTTATCATATGCCAATGTGAACCGACCTTTCAGCAGCCTCTCAGGTAAGAAAAATGTTCTGTCTTTAGTATCCTTAAGCATTGGGAATTCAATAATAAACATTCCTGATTGATGAAAGTGTTGAGTATGAAGTTTGGTTGGACTCATCAATGTTTTGGTACTACTGTGATATATGTTAGAATTTTTTTAACTTAAAGCATCATTTGCAATTCTAAGGGAAATCTTGACGAAAGGTTTCTCTCTGATGCAGGGCATGAATCGAGAGGCAAGCTTCATGGCAGTACACCTCAGCACGTGACTGGTGGCAGTCAAAAGCCATTTGATCAGGTTGGTGCCGTATGTTTTTCCTGCTAGCTCAATCCCAATATTTGATGAACTGAATTGAACTTAATACAACCAGATCATCAATGTTTGGTTGTCTGATGTTTCTGAATCTGAGGCAAACATTAAAATGATAAAGAGTTTTTGTTTATCAAAGTTGTTTATATTTTCTAACCTAATCTTCGTTTATATGTACTCCAGTCGAATAATCAAAGGTACTCAATAGAATCAGAGAAGATGGCTCCCGGAAACAATTTTGTGCCCACATCATCTCTCTTTGGTTCTCTCACTCATCTGAACATCCAAGGTGTGACTGCTCAAACAAGGTATTGACCGTTTACAATATGGTGAATTTGTGAAGTTATCTATGGAAAAATGTCTTGTTGCTTGAAGAAGGCAGTTGTATTCCGTTTTTATACTTTAGCATTATTAATGTCTTTGGGGACTATTTCTTTACTTCTTAATCTTCATTATTGTCTTGCTTTTGTCTACTTGTCCTTTACCTTTTATAGTGTGTAAATCCTTCTCTGATTGATTTTTTCTATGGCAGTGAAAGTATGCTCGATCTACTTAACAAGGATGATATATCCGTGGAACAAGCACATGGGAACTTGAACCCAAATGACTCAACTCAAAAGGAAGAGCCCCTAAGTGAAACTTCTGCATCTTTTGGTAAATCACACAACATTTCTTCTGTATCACAAGGATTTGGCTTACGATTGGGACTTGCAGATCAGCAGACACCACAGCCATACTCTTTCTTTCAAACTTCGTCGGTGAGTAAAACTTCTGTTCATGTGAACCTTGAGCTTTTATGGAAGGGTCCACTAAGATGACACCTTCGTTACATTTCGCAATTTGCAAATATAGTATTTTTGAGTCGATTCAATATTTCTTTGCCTGTCAGGGGAACTCAAGTGCAACATCGCCTTCAAGTCATTCACAGCTTCAAAATCGTCATCCTTCAGCTCCACCTGTGACTATGGTGAGTCATTTAGCAAGTAAACTTCCAGCATATAGCGCTGCTGCCTCCCAAGATAATGGTCCTCTTAAAAGCGGCCATCTTTATGATCAAGAATTACCTATTTTGGGATCTGTTCCAGTCACTCAGCCGTCATTGACATCAGGTGTGTCTCAGCATGTGGGACTTCCCATGGGGCTATCCAATGTGTGGCCAGCTTTGCTCCAATCCTCTGATTTAGCTTTGAGCAGTCCACAGGATACCGCAGGGCATTCACATGAACAGCATTATCAAAATTATTTTAAACAAGAAAACAGTGTGCAAGAATATGGTGCCCATTCAGGAAAATCAGATCGTCGTGAACAGCGGTTGGGGAAAGAGGGGTCCCACCAATATGGCTCAACTGGGGTAGGTACCTCAATTTCACAGAGTAGATCTATTCATGAGCACGAGTCTATGGGAAAGCATCAATTAGAAGCAGATGTTGAACCTGGTTTGTTGATGCAGCACTCTAATATGGCACATCAGAGAGGCAACCAAACCCCTTTATATCCAACTAGAGATACTGGAGTCTTTGGCAATTTATATGCTCTTAATCAAAATCACTCCTTTATGCACCAGGTGCAAATGCCTCTAAAACCGGAGGAAGGTGATTCTAGTAAAAACTTACCAATTAAATGTGAAGGTGTTGATTTTGATATTAACTACCAGCAGCCTGGACAGAAGTCAGGAATCAACGATATGGAGAAAAATGATGCAATTTTGTCTGGAAACAATAAAACACCATGGAACTTTTGTCCAGAAGCCCAAGTTGATCAGTTGGGCAAAACTTCATCACAGACGTACCATCATGATTCCCAACAGACGGCAATGTTCGGCCAAAATGATGCTCAGAGTGCATCCATCGGTAGTAATGAAGGTTCTTACGTTACATGTCAGTCCCAGATTAGTTTGCAAATGGCTCCGTCCTGGTTTAAACATTATGGGACCTTCAAAAATGAGCAGATGTGGCCACGGTTCGATGCCAATACTGAAATTACTGCAGTACATCAACTTTCTGGAAGGACTCTAGCTAACTTGCCAACAAATAGCTCAATTCTGCAGGTGAATTCGGCTAGTCAAGGAAGCGGCATATGGCCAATTACAATAGCAAGTAAACAATTATCTCCCTCTAACGTGTTACCTTCAGATATCACTTACCCAAACATGGAAGTCTCAAGACCAAAGAAGCGTAAGATCGTTGCATTTGAACTCGTACCATGGCACAAAGAAGTAACTCAAACTTCATGGAGGCTTCAAAATATCAGGTTTGAGTGTTTGAATATGTCGCTAATTAAACCATTTCTTGCTTCTACTGTCAATTGCTGCCTAAGAGTACCCCATCCCACACAGCAAGCAATCACATTCAAAAAATAAAAGGATAAGACTGATGTTTCATAATTTTTCTGTTGTCCTCTTATTGTACTGCAGCACGTCTGAGTTAGAATGGGCACAAGCTACAAATAAAATCTTTGAAGAGGTGAGGCAGATTAACGAAATTCAATACTATAAACAATTTGACAATGTGTGCTGGTATAAAAGAATTAAAACTTGTTCATAATAATTTTCATATTAGCAGGTTAAAATGGAGGCTGTACTTCTTGAAGATATTCACCCATTGGTTCGAGCAAAAAGAAGGCTTATCTTTACAACACAGCTTATGCAGCAGGTCTTTCGGCCTGCACCAACAGTCATTCTCTCTGCAGATGCAAGTCCAAACTACGATTTCATGGCATATTTTGCTGCAAGATTAACATTGGGAGATGCCTGCTGCCTGGCTCAATTCCCGTCTGACACAAGTGACAAGTAATAGTTGTTTTTATATATGTTCATTCCATTTCCTTTTTTAACTCGAGTTGGTTTATTTTCAAATCAGAGATGATGGTAACAGTGGCTTTGTATTTCTGAACATCACTTCATAAAATATGTTTAGGTCACCTGAGAAGCTGAAAAGTTTCAAGAGAACTGGCGCTTATGATTTCTCAAAAGTTGCAGAAGGCATCACTAGTCAAATGAAGATGCTCAAGGGAAACATGTCAAGGTAAGAAGATATTTATCTAGGAATCCAAACCGCAGACTTAAGAAAGTGTACAGCAAGGATCAAAACAATACATGTTCAGTAGAGTGGATTTGATAGTACTGAACCGTTAACATGTTACTATTTTACTTTCAATACAATCTAATACTCCATAAGAAACATATGTACCTAAGGTTGGATCATTTCACATCTTCCATGTACCTTTTCTTTATGTTTCCTATAGATACAAGATAAGTGGTACAGAAGCTAGTAAACATATTGTGTAATTTGTTGATGCAGATTAGACAATGCTTTATCGTTTACGGACATTAAGGCAGAAGCCCAGGAGTTAGAGAAGTTCTCGATCATCAACCGTTTGGCAAAGTTTCATGGCAGGGCTAATCAAGGTGTAGTCGATGCAGCATCATCTTCTGGCACAACACCATCAGCTCAGAAACACCTTCAGAGATATGTTGTCGCAGTTCCAATGACAAAAACAGTACCAGAGGGAACAAATTGTCTTCCATTATGATCATTGACTGATCAAAGCCATCCCGTCGGAGCCGTTTGTCCCTACAACACAAATCTGCTGCTACTCGGAAATCAACAGAACAGAACCCATGATGCGCTTACTGCTAGTGAGGCTATCGAGGCTTTAATTTTTGTTGTTTTTGATAAAGCACAAGAATTGTTCTTTCTAATGTGCATGAAATGTTTTGAGTATTTCGGGCATGTAACTCACCTTTTAGGGATCAATAGCCGACTCGTATGGATATCTCTAGTCTCCTTTTAAAGGTATGCTTCAAAGATTGACTCTTTAAGTTTGTGTATTTTAGGACTTTGTGTAGCTGAAGTTTGTATCCATTTCTCTCGAGATAGTGTGCTAGTACCCCCTCTCCCTCTCCCTCTCCCTCTCCCTCTCCCTCTCCCTCTCCCACCCCACCGGCCCACCCTCACCCTCCACACCTCAAAAACCCAACCCAGGAAAAATAAGAAGAAAAATATAACTGTCTTTTGAAAACTTCTTCGTGCCTTCTTAATTAGAGCCTTTGGACGTAGCCGTTAGAATATTTTTTGAAACTTGGCGCTAGAATGTTTGATATGTCCCAGGAATCACATGGGTTTGTTTGACTAAGTATTTTATTGGGTTGTGGAGCAAAATAAACTGTTTGAAGACACTTTTAGAAGCTTCTGACTACTTTTTCAAATTGTTAATTTATTCAGACAAGTACGAGGTTTTGTTCCCGACAGAGATCATCATCATGGTCACAACAAAAAGACAATAAAAATCATGTTTTTCAGTTGGATTACACTTTCATTCATTCAAGGGGCTGCTGCCACGTCACTCAAAATTGAAATCTTTCTCCTATCTAATAATAACATAACTATCTACTTGTCACCATCATCAGCATCAGAATGTGAACAAAGTCCTTAGTCAATTTTTAAATATTATTAAAAGCGTGGGCCTTTTTGTGCTATGGGATTGGTGGACAAAAGAGGTGTATTAAGATTTGTTAGTGATTGGGAGAATGTTGTATGTTTTTGAAACATACGAGGTTTCAAAATCAAATCTTGAAAATACCCTTTTGCATCATCACCCAAACTGAGGTTTGGTGGGGGGCCCAAGAATTCAGCTTGTTGGTATCAGAATCAGGTGTGATGTGGTTGGTTTTATAGAATTTTAGTTGTTTACTGTTGGTGGAGATATCATAAGTTTGGATTATACTAGGTTTGGTGGTCCAATACTTTTATCATGAATTGAATGGAGAATAATGATTTTTTTTTATTTTTTGTTTTTTTCAATTTTAGATGTGGAATTAAGGTTTAGAGGTGGCTAGAGTCAATTCACGCACTTATTCTTGACATAGTAGGAATAATGAGCATATCACTTACGCGTGACAAGGAGCTTGTTATATACTCATATTACAATTTTGGATGTTTGCGAAGTAGTTTTGATACACAACGCATGTTAGTTATATTGAGTTCAAATAATAATGGAGCATTAACAACTTTAGAACACGGATAGCATTTAAATTAGATAAAGTTACCAAAAATCAATTTATAACTTCTATTCTTGTGCTATCCAAAGAGCAACTTAGCTTGGGATTTCCGATTAGACTTCTTATATCCGTTTTTAGGTTGTAGTTTCTTATTTTTAGTACGATATTATGAATAACTTTAGAATCTTGAATCGTATTCTTGACCCAATTCCCTTTCATCATACGCCGTTCTTCTAAACCACGAGCCCCATCATACATCTGTGCATGATTTTTAGATGATGTGCTTCAAACTCTCGATATGATACTGTAGCATGTAGAAGTTTTGAGTTCAATTATCTTTGTCATCCATTTACTAATTGAGCATGCGCCTATATAAAATAAATAATTCGACTTGCATCAGAAGGACAGTGTTGAAGATTATAATTAAATGAATTGATATATTATTTGCACAATTAAATTCAAATAAATTAATTCTTATATATAAAAACTCAAACTTACAGAAAAAGGTGGTTCAGCCATACATAGTATTAAGTGCTTGTTTGAGATCGTTTAAAAAGTTGAGATCAAAATCAACAATTAATTTTAACCACACATCTCGTGTGGGACATAACGTTTCAACTACATATTTCATCCATTTTTATCTAAATATACAAAAAAATAAAATAAATAAAAAATATCATAAGCTTTGTTGAACAACGCTGATAAACTTCTCAAATATAGTAAGTAAATCGAAATGATATTCACTTATTTTCCATTTACTGTGTATGTTAGTTATTTCCTTCTGTTGATCCAAGAAATCCGGGCTCAGTCTCTCTTATTCGACACCACAACCGACACCATCATATTTCCCATGTCTATCTGATGTGAAACTTCTTTTGCTCCCAACAGTGTATCTTGGGCCGGACTAATTATTAGAGTCCATAATTGAAGACAAACAACGCATTTGACCCATTAATGACCCATCTGCAGTGGCGGCCCTGACTATAGGCGGGGTAGGCGACCGCCTAAGGCCCCGAATTTTATAAAATTAATTGGTTGGTTGAAGAGAAACGAAAATTATATTAGTAAAATTATTTAAAATAGAATTGTCATATGCAAACACAAGAAATTAATAAAAATTAAAATTTATACTTACATTTATTTATCATATAAATATATCACAACCATAACTTTCTATTTTTATAATTAATTTGATCATTTATCTTCCAAACATCCTTTTTCTTTTTCTTAACCAAATAGAAAGTTTTTTTTTTTTTTTTATCTTTTCAAATTCCACTCCAATAGTCAACTACTATTATTTTTTAAAACCCAACATAAAATCAATTCTCTCTCTTTGAATTAAACTTTCAAAGATACAATTTAGCAAAAAAAAAAGGTCTATTCAGTCTTCACGTACAAATCAAAAGTTTTGCAAGACCAGCACCATTTTCAAGTGAAAGAAAGAATTGGTAGAGTTCCTTGATCAGAAGAGGCGTCGATGTCGGAACTTTTTACGGGCTTGTAGACAATTTTAGTAGTTCCAACACTTAACACTTTCTAAATTTAGTTAGTAACAAGTGTCTGGAGATTTATTTATCAAGAGAGTGGGCACAACATTTGGCTGAGAGTGATCAAGTGGGCATTTTTGTGATACTGCACGAACTGTCAGGTTTTATTGTTCTTCAACTAATTTAAAGTTTAATATTGTATTTATCTTGTTTTTTGTATTGCTTTAATATGTCTACTATAAAATATTTGTCTAAACATGAAAAAAAAATGAAGAATTTATTCAATCTCAAGTGGGAGCTATGGACAAGTTTCTTGGTAGTAATATTAATAATAAAAGAGAAAGTCCGATGAAAGATTTGGTTGATAAAGAATTTGAAAATGAAAAGGTTCAAAGTGAAGATAATATGAATAAAGAGCATGGAATTTTAGTAGATCATGAGCAAGAAAATCTGGAGAAAATTGAAAAATGTGTACCTTTGCATTTCAACATTTGAAATCCGGGAAATTAGAAAACTATTAATCAAAACTTGATAGACTTGTAGTGAAAAAAGGTCCCCTTAGTCACATGAAATCGCTTATTTCATTTTTTGAAATATACAAAGAAACTGGATTTGAATTTGGCAAAATTACTGTTAAAGAAATTGCTGATCAAATGGAAGTTGAACCTATTTTTCAAGAAAAGCGTATTATTCATAAAAAGAAGCACTTTGATGAAAATGTTAATCATGAGATAACACATTCATCTGAAGAATCATTTAGAATTGATTATTTCTTATATATAGTTGATCAAGTTCTTTTTTCGCTTTAAGTTAAAATTTGAACAATTTCAAAAATATGAAAATATTTTTGGGTTTTTGTTTTATTTAAAAAAAAATGCAGAATGTGAATGATAGTTGTTTGAAGTGTTGGTGTGATAAGCTTGAAGAATTTTGAAAACACGACATGGATTTTGACATTGATGGATCGAAGTTATTTGTTGAGCTACAAATTGTGAAAAATAGTTTACCAGAAGAGACTAAAAAGGAGATTGAAGTGTTGGACTACATAAAAATGATGGATCGTATTTCAAATGTGTGGATTACTTATGGAATATTATTGACTATGCCAGTTACGGTTGCATCTGCCGAGAGGAGCTTCTCGAAGTTGAAATTGATAAAATCTTATTTTCGATCAACAATGTCACAAGAAAGATTGAATGAGCTGGCCATTGTATCTATTGAAAAAGTTCTAAAGCAGATTCATTGTAATAGTATAATTGTTGACTTTCTATCAAAATTTTTTTAGAAGAGTAATATATATATATATATATGGGGGCCTCTTATTTGAAATTGGCAGCCCCCAAAATATTCGGGCCGGCCCTGATGTGTCTCTGTAAAGGTCGGCCCAACTCTGTTAGCCCATAAACTGTCTCCACAATCATACCAAACTACACGGAGCAAAACAGTTTAGCTAGGCCCAGTTATTGTGTAAGATCCAAAATCCGAATCCGGCCCAATTTAGAAAAGGATTTAGAAGCTCAATTCCTCGCTCACATTATCATACCAAAATTCAAAACTTTGAAAGATGTCTTTTTCTTTAATATGCAGTATTGGCCGAGACATGACAATATAATGATTAAAATTTTAACTTTTTTTTAATATTATTTACTAGTTACCAAACATACACTAAACATAATCTACTCTTACTAATAATGATTCTAACGTATATTCCACATTATACTCTCGACCACTTCATCATCTCGTGAAATCTAATAGTATTATTCTTTTATGAGATAATTGATGGGTTACTCGAAGATAACGTGAAGTAAGTTTCTATTACTTATATTCTACTCGTACAATTAGATACATCTAATATCATTGAAGTTCACATATTCTATAAAAATCGAAACTCCATCATTCCATAACACTCACCTCGACCGACTCATGAGAAAGTTCAGTGACTACCAGCCCAATTCTGAAAAGCAATCGGATTAAAAATTCAATAAGCTACTTCTTGATACGAAAAGATCTAATCAATCAAGATGAATATGTCATTAAGTCAAATGAGCTCTCAAACTGATAAATTGAATTTGTTAGCACTGAAAGCTACTATAAAATAAAAGGAGATTATTTTTTTTCTCCATCGTATTATTAAGTCATGTCAAGCACAACACTGTTTAATAATTAAAGCCATTTTCCTTAGGTTGTCACCTCGCTTTCAGATGCCGGCTGCCGGCCGTAGAATCAATTAACTAATAAAATCATGTTGCATAGTAACAAAAGAGCAAGAAGACCATTGAAAACAACCAAGGACGATGAAATTGAAGTGATCATGAATCTCTCCAATAAGAAAAGGTGATACAGACAATAGAGTTAAAATAGTATGTAACAAGTGATAAAAACAAAGATATAATACAAATGAAAAAAGAGCAATGGATATCCAACTCAAACCCAGCATAAACTATGCCCAAATTACAGAACGTTGAAAAGGAAATTGGTTACAAGGAAAAAGTTAGGGGTGGCAAACCGTGAGCCACTTGCTGGTTTGGCTCGTCTTGGCTCAGATCATGGACCGTTCGGGCTTATATTGAAATGAGCCAAGCTTTGGGAGCTGAGCTGGGCCAGCCCACCGGCAGACCCACATGGGATCATGTGGGGTCAAGTGACCCCACAAAATTTTTTAAATTTCTAATTTTTAGTTTTTTAGTAGTTGTCCTTCACTTAGTGCTCCAAAGAGAGAGATGAAAGCTCATTTGAGCTAGGAGTTATTTACAATGACTGGGTACCTTTGTTTGTGTTCGCTATGAGGTGATAAATTATAAAATGTTAGTGTAACTTCAAGACAGACAAACAATTTAGAGATCATACTTGAAAATAGGAGATTAGAAGGAAAAAATAAATAAATAAATAAAGCAAATAATAAAAAAGAGCAACAGCACCTTAGTTAATGAGAGCATGGCAATCATTTGTAGTAAAAAAAGGCCTGCTTGATACATAAACCAAACTCTTTATATGCAGAAACAAAACAAGAAAATGGAAGAATTGATTCTTGATACTCCCAGGAAACCAAGCATGATTGTTGGATATAAAAAGGGTACCCACCCCTACCTTATCATTGGAGTTCGTGTTGTAATTGTCGAGTTATAATTAAGGTTTGTGTTGTCCAGTGTTAAGAGTAAAATAATTTGTACTGCATTATTATAAACGCTATTGGAATGTCTACAAGGCTAGAAAAAGACGTTCCATCACCAATGATTGAAGCCTACCGCCCTTGGATGCTCGAGCGTCCTTAATTTTTGACCCCACAATAGAAAATCTCTGGGTCAGCCCCTGGGCCGGCTCATTTTTTTACTCCTTTTTTTTTTTTTTTTTGCTTATTTTATTAATTTCTTGAAAAATCAAGCTGAGTTTGGGTGTCTAAAGGCTGAGCCAAGCATTCCAGCCCTAGACCAAGTTGGAAGGAAAAAAATCCCTTATAAAATTGACATAAATAAACCCCTTTTTCCATTGTCACCTATATAAGAATAGACCTGAAGTTTATAGGGTGAACAAAATTACAATGGCAACTACTCCACATGTATTAGCCGTACCATACCCAGCACAAGGCCATGTTATCCCCTTAATGGAAGTTTCACTATGGCTAGTAAAACATGGCATCAAAGTCACATTTGTAAACACAGAATTCAATCACAAGAGAGTTGTCAAAGCATTATCAGAGACACAAAACACACAAGAAAAACAAAGTGTAAATTTGGTATCAATCCCAGATGGATTGGAACCATGGGATGACAGAAATGAACTGGGAAAGTTATCCGAAGAAATTTTGAATGTCATGCCTGGGAAGTTGGAGGACCTAATCGAAAAGATAAATGAAACAGATAGAGATAAGATTATGTGTGTTATAGCAGATTATAGCATGGGATGGGCGTTGGAGCTGGCCGAGAAGTTGGGGATTAAGAAAGTAGCCTTCTGTCCGGCAGCAGCTGCCATGTTGGCCTTAGCAGTTAACTGTCCAAAGCTGATTGACGATGGAATCATCGACAGTGAGGGTAAGCCTCAACTCTTTAACTATGTCGTTTCAAAAGTTTAGACGGTTAGACACGCTTTCTAATGTAGGAGCATGCTTCAAATGGCTGCGGGCTCGCTCAGGTGGATTATGGGTGATATAGGGTGGATTGTGTTAGTGCTATGAGTTACGGCTTTGACAAAGTGGTGGTAATACCATGCATTACTTTCTCACATGCAGTTCATTTTTCATTAAACATCGAACGATCTCTATTTGCTCTAATAACATGTTGAACTACCTTATCTAGAAGCTTAAGGTATTAAAAAAATAAAAAATAAAAAATTCTTAACCTGACCAAATAAAACTTTTATGTATGTGAAAACTCCCTGTTTTACAGGAAGAGTCTTGAAGAAAGAGATGTTTCAGCTGTCTCCAGATATGCCTGCAATGAACTCTGAGACCTTAGTATGGACCTGTATTGGTGACTTAGCCACACAGAAAATTATGTTTGATAATATAATGAACAACAATATTTCAGCAAATTTGGCAGAGTGGTCAATCTGCAACTCATCTTATGAATTGGAGCCTGCAGCATTAGCCTTAATTCCAAATTGCAAACCCATAGGCCCTCTTCTGCCCAACAAGCGCCTCGGAAAATCAGGTGGCCATTTCTGGCCGCAAGATTCTACTTGCCTAGAATGGCTTGATCAACATCCATCCCAATCTGTAATTTATGTTGCATTTGGGAGTTTCACTGTTTTTAATGAAACTCAGTTTCAAGAATTGGCTCTCGGGCTTGAGCAAATGAATAAGCCATTCCTGTGGGTTGTACGTCAAGATATCAATACTGTTAAGTCGACCTTACCAAACATGCCAGAAGGGTTTGAAGATAGAGTACGAAATCTTGGGCTAATGGTGAGTTGGGCTCCTCAGCAAAAGGTCTTATCTCATCCTTCTGTTGCTTGTTTCTTAAGCCATTGTGGTTGGAATTCTACCGTGGAAGGTGTAAGTAATGGAGTCCCTTTCTTGTGCTGGCCATATTTTGCTGACCAGTTTTTTAATCAGACCTATATTTGTGATCACTGGGAAGTTGGATTGGGATTAGACAAAGATGAAAGGGGAATAATCAGAAAGGAAGAAATTAAGAATAAGTTGGAACAACTTTTGACTGATGAAAGATATAAAGAAAGGGCCTTGAATCTTCAAGCAAAGACAACGGCTAGTGCCACAAAAGGGTGCTCTCATAAGAATTTCAATAATTTTGTGGAATGGATTAAGGAAAAAGATGATCATTACTTGTAAGATCAGATGATTTCATTTTATCTACAAATTAATTTTCAAACGTTTATTTAGATAACTTTCTCCAAAAGTTTCCCTCCCAAAAAAAAAAAAGCACGAACAAAAGCAAAAGTCTGCCAAACTGCCCTTAGTCTGTTTCACTATTATCATTAATTGCGTAAATGGTTAATTTTAGCCCTTTTTATTCTATCATGAACCCATCAAAGAGAAATAAAGAAGTTGGAGACTAAAAATCTACTTAATTTTATAATAAGTTACTTAAATTGTTAATTTAAGAACTAAATACCAAGAAAGAGCCACCCTTCTTTTCTTTTCCTTTGGTAATGGAAAATTATTGCATATAATCTATACAGCATTTTCACTTTGGTTTTCTCAAGGTTGAGACCCATAAAAATCAATCAATTTCTACAAAACAAAAGAGTAATGATATTTATCCTCACTGGGTTACAAACACAATTTAGGTGGCATTAATGTGACATTAAATGATAAGTGAAATCAAATAAGTCATTTAATTTCACATTTCATTTAACTTATCATTTAGGGCCACCTAGATTGTGTTTGCAACCCCACTGGGGATGAATAACATTACTCAAAACAAAAACTTGTGTATTACGAAGTACAATGTAATCGGAAGGTTCTTGAAATAACTGGTCGGCCTTCATCTCCCCATTTTCGGATGGAATAAAGATTCTTTAAAGCATCCAACTTGTCGGAAACTAATGAATCGGGGACGGTTCTGTCTACATGTAGTGAAAAGATGAAATCTACATTTCTTTTAATGTACAGACATGGATGAATATATATACAGCGGATACACAAATTACTCGTATTTCTTCTAACAGAAAATTGACTCTTAATTATAGCCACAATCTTGTCCTATAATCTTCTATGATTTACAGCTCATGCCAACATTCCCCCTCAAGTTGGTACATATATCTATGATGCCCGACTTGGCGAGCAGTAGAAGTTTTTACTGCATACAATTTTGGTAAATATATCTATCAATTGATCTTCGGATTTGACGAATGGAAATATGGATTATCTTGGCTTCAAGGTTCTGCTTGATAAAATATCGGTCTACTTTCTTCCACATGTTTGGCTCGATGGTATAACGAGTGCGATATGGGGATATGTAAGTGAGTAGTGGAATAATGCCAGTTGTTTGTAAAGAAATTACAACAATACCATTTCGAATATACGATGGAAATACATACATACATGTTTGTTAGTGTGTGTGTGTGTGGGGGGGGGGGGGGGGTGTATATATTTTAATGAAATAATATCATTGGCCTAATTTGGCTAAGCATGCATCATTAAGTAACAATTCTCTCAATTTGGTTGGACATGATCGTGTGCATCAAAGTAGAGCAATAGGTAGTGTATATACTCTCATGGGGGACACGTTTCAGAAATCAACTAACATGTTAGTTACGATATAACAATTAATATTATACTAAAATAATTTATTGGAAGGCATTCTACGCAAAAGTGCTAGTGTATTTTGTGGAAGATGTACGTATTAATATTGATTCTCTCGATTTTAGATCAAGAATCATTCTCTGTCTTGATTGGTACATAGTATCTTTCCATACTGGTCGATAGTGACAAGTGTGCTTGTGAACAAAACAAGATTAACATCTCACTTGACAATTAAGCACGGAATGTGATTGAAAATGAGTGCGAGGAAAATTAATTTTGAGAAAATCAGTTCAAGCTAAGAATCAACACGATCAAAAGGTTGTCCAGTGACAAACAGATCTACACATTCCCTGCATCCAACTGATCTATCCCACCTCTTTCCCCCCTCTACACAATTATTCATTCATTATAGTTAACTAATTAGTCCCTTTAAGAATAATCCGACTACTAGTAGAAGATGAGATTACCCGTGGAGCCGAGGTTCAGTATCCCTTCGAGGGAGAGTGTGTGTGCTCGCAGGTCGAAAGGATTCCAAAAAGGTAGCTTCCATAATAAACAAATCAGTTTGCATTACAATGATCACGAGCATATATACGAACATTAGTATTCCTCTGCCTAATATGTCTGCTCATGTTACTTAGAAAAAGGTTGTCCAGTGACAAACAGAAACGTGCAGGACAAGGCAAAACAGTGATCTCGCAATAAATAGCAATGGCATAATTTGCCCAACAAAAGTACTTAACATACAACATTGTAATGTTATCTCAGTATTGCTATTGCATCTAGATGCAAAGAACAAAAAAAGCATTTCAGTACAGGATTAAAACAGTTTTTAGAAGGGGGGTCGGTATATAGCCTCATGACTAATAGGTTCACCAGTGAACGGATCGAATTTGTAAGGCTCGCCCGTAAAGGGATCAAACCTAACTTGAGAGCGAGTTGCTTGGCGATTAGTATCAGATGTAATGCCAGAACTTATATTTACTCCAACTCTTGGGTAAGTTCTAGATGAAAATGGTGCTGGCTGTGGGGGAGACAGGTGTGTACTGTCCCCTCTTAAACCTAATCCGACTCTTGCATAAGATGAAGTTGGTGTTGCCTCGAAAGGAGAAATGCTTCTCTCCACCAGTCTTCCTACTGATGCTCCGCTTGATAAAACAAAATCTGAGCCTCTCACCTCCTCTTTTTCTACAGCTACATGACTTGATAAAGGATAATCAGAGAATGAATAGCGCGGCATGTAAGTTCCAGACCTGCAAAATTTCAGCTTTAAAATGATGCCACATTCCTCATATTGCAATATATGAAACTAAAATTCCCTCAAAACCGCCAATAAATAGCCCCCTTTCCTTTACCCGGGAGTTCCTAAGCTGAAATGGGGGATGTGGAACAGGGGGAAATGGAGGGTGGGGGAAGAGTGAGTAGGTTGGGGCGGGGGAAGGGAAGGAGTGGTGGAGGTTTGTAACAATGAAAAGATGATGTGTTGGAGAAGAAGACCCTTTTAACAAGGGGGAACTAGACAACTGAGTGCTTGTTTGGGAATGCTTAAATTAAAATTTCAGAAGCCGGCCCCACAAAATGTGTGGATAAATAGTAGGTAATAAGTTATGGGTCCATAGAATGTATGGATAAATAGCCCCTGTTTGGTTTTGATAAAAGTAAATATTTTAGTAGATTTAGATAAAGTTGATGAAATGTGTGGTTGAAAAGTTGATAAAAACTGTAGGTCAACGAAATGTGTGGTTGAAAATGAATTTGGATAAGAAATGGAGCCCAAACAGGGGCACAGTGTGTTCGATCAACTTAAATTGTGAGTAGAATGATCCATAAAATGTGTGATAAAAAGTATGTTTCACCGGCTTAAATTATACTGAGGTGAAAGACGACTTTTTGAAAGAGAAGTTTTGTGGTCACACTTTTTCACTTTGACCAGTGAAAGAGAGACCTTCTGAAAAGATTGGCCATTCTTTCAAGTTTTTAACTGTGCTTTTTTTTATTCGTGTGCATTGGTCATAAATTCATATACTTCATTAAAATTTATATAGCTAAAAGATTTACTTAATGGAAAAGTACAATTAGACACTGGAACCAGAATACTAACCTGGCCACTGGGCGCATGTTTGGATCAAAAGAGTCAACTGCTGGTACAGTTACTCGACTAGGGAAGCTGAATAACTTAGATTCTTTTGCAGTTGCATCCACTACTCTTGAGAAACTTGCTAAGTTTTCACTACGTCCTGCTTTATCAACCAGGTACTACATAGGGACAGAAATGCTAAGAACAAAAGCAATAGCAAATGATAACAGCAATAAAACTAAAGCATGCCTATGCATAGAGGTCACAGTTCAGTTACATACTTTAGAAACTAAACCAGCAAGATATGCTCCCTTATTTTGCAAACCAGCTCCTGATAACATGAACTGCAAAGCAAGACATGGGAATCTTCAAATGTTCCAAAGAATTTGTGATCACAGCATTACATACTCAAGCATAAGTTCTTGAAAGGAAAAAAAAAGCGTCAATAAATTAAATCAGTTATCCAGGAAAAAATAATTAAGATTTCTCTGAAACCTGGTCAAGGACAGATATAGCTGCAGATTCAGGTATTTGCTTGAGACTGCTCAGATGTTGTATGTCTATCTGTCAACAGACAAGATCAAATAATTGAAATTTCAGATAATATTGTAAAGATAAATACAGTACATCATCATGCTTAAGTTCTGAAGATTTACACCAGGAAGAGTGACGCACAAAATAAGAAGGCTGCTACACGCAATGGTCTTCATCTACACCAGATCCATTGGTTTTTTAAATGGACAAGAGGAGAGGACTATATCAAATACATGTGCGGCAAAGCTTTTATTAGATTATAATTTGTGGATCCTACGATATGTGTGGATAATAAGTGAGTTAAAGTAGGCAAATGTTGCGAGTCCTACGAAATGGGATAAAATAGAGTTTGATCAGCTTAAGCAATTACAAGCCTTTAACATACACGAAGTACATCAAGAAATTGAAGAAACAAGGAGGTTTTTGGATTTTCACCAATTGCAAGATGACATGCGACATCTTAAAAAGGGAAGATGTGATGCGCAGAGACCATCAATGCATATAGACATGGTAAAAGGATAAAGGCTCCAAGACCAAGGTGGCTGCATAAATGCAACTTCTCTCTAAATTGTGAAAAAGTTACCACTAATCATATACGAACTTCAACAATGAGTTGGAGTTAACTGAATTTTGGTCCCAAGATATTTTTTAATATCAAACAAACTATGACATTAAACGATATTAATTTTTGAAATCATTGCATTATCACACATACTATTTTATAATGATAATTTGAAACTTACATCAAAACGAGTAGCAATTCCAAGGCGTAGGATCCGGAGTAAACGTTCTTTAATAGATAAAGGTAAAGAGACTACAGCGGCCTCATAAGGGTCAGCAGCATATTCCAATTCCTGGTGGAAAAGAAAATGCTAAATCAAATTATAAGAGAAATATAATACTAGGAAAAGCTCACTATAAATTTCCTTTAGATCAACAAGCGAATGAAATTTAGAACAGGAGGATGGTCAATTTGTATGAAGTCCACTGAACCACAAAGGAGACAACTCATAATAGTGGATAATACAGGCACAAGAACTGAAGCTCAACTGCAGGCAATGCAACATTTTCAATACAAATTTATTACAGGTTTTACAGACTACAGCTACTAATTTTAACATACTAAATTCTTGATAATTGTGTTTTAGTCGAAAAATATTCTTAGCCATAATGTTCTTCCCAGGTTGAAAATTACAAAAAAATTAAGAAACCAATTGATGCAACAAATGACATTAAGAGAGTGCTTCACCTTCTGGACATTGGACTTCTGATTAATGGATGGACTAGCGCTTATTTCCTCCTTTAAATGTTTGGAATGAACCGGAACCATAGCAGGACTGCTGTGTGAATCCTCATGAACTCGTTTCTTGTTTCTGCCTGTTGGCCTTGCAACTTCAACCTGTTTGCAGAAAATAATAACAGATGTAATATTTTTAGTACAAGATTAGAGTTCTTGGATTAGTTTCTGTTGCAAGTCTAATTACCTGGAGTTTAACCAATGGACCTCCATTAGGACCTTGAATTGTTCTCTCGTTCATTGTGTTTATAGCTCTTTCAAGATCCTATACCGAGAATTAAAAGAAATCAGCACCGAACTTACAAGTCAGTTTGCCGGATCAAACTAATAGAGCATTTGGGGGGGGGGGGGGGGAATGAATGTAGGAAAATTCCCTCAGCCTCTCCATATCTCTTACCTTCGCCAGTCCATAACCCACTAAAAATTAGCACATTGCCACCCCTTTCCACTACCACTGTGCAACTCTATAGAGATCAATGAGTTGATCTTCCCCTTCATAATGGAATGTATATTTGAAACAAAAATAAGAATTGATATTATCAGAATGCACATGGATCTATCTAAATCCACTTATGTTGTTAACTTAATGGATCAAATCTGTGACCCAATGCACCAAAATATTTTCAAATATATATCACTATTAACTCTTATAGAACTGCATAACCAGAGTAGCTCATAGTCCTTAGATATTGAGAATGGAGAAGCCTCACGAAACATGTGTTATATCTCAAGTCTCATACTTTCAAGCGTCTCTGGTGCAGGCCCCACCTCACACTCTTCGCAAAGGGATGGACTGGAAAGAAAAAAACACAGACGACTGGGGTTTCCATCTCTTCTAGAGCAACCACTTTGTAGATGGCAATATCCAAGTTGGAAGTTAGAACCCAACACAAGCAGCGCTAATTGCATCTGCCACTTTTCTCTTGTTTGTGTTTACGTGGTAGCTATAAAGTGCAATGTCACTTTAAAGCTTGCAACATTTAGCAGATCTTTCTAATTTACTATGTACAAGAACCATTGATTTACGCTAATTTGTTCAAAAATCTGGGAGGCTGCTCTAATCCATTGAAAGCATGCTAATGTATCCAGCAAACTTGTGAATGAATATGAGCACATCACTATGTGCACAAGTTGTGTTTCTGTCTGCCTAATGTACCTGGCATAGTGGCGTCCTTGTGAATGAATATGAGCATATCGCTGCGTGCATGAACTGTGCTTCAGTTAGTCGTCCTGTGTACCTCTGCCTTAGTGTGCAAGCTGTGTGGTTTAGTTTTGTGGATGGACTATGAAAGGCATCAAACAGTGAAGAGAAGGGAAGGGATTGAGGAAGGACCACAAATGAAATACAGGGAGGCCAAAATGTTTGTATGATGGGTGTAGATGTGCCCATGTGCAGGGGGATAGTTGAGGACGAGATGAAAGGATATAATGAAACAAAAAGCTGTGACTTCATGTCATATGTTCAACCATTTGCCAATTTAAACCAGTAAAATCAGAAATAGAGATTGACTAGGAGGCTACCCTCTGATAAGTTATGACAAATATGAGCAGGTTTAAGACAACTCACTGATCGTTCTGCGAAGTGAATGAACGCAACTGGGGAGGAGCTCTTTCTGGATATCGCCACTTTATCTACCTGTAAGATGGTAGAAAGATGGCATTACATATGATTAAAAGGTAGTTATATAATATAAGCAACGCAAAATCGAGGGTGCATGTGTAAAACCTTGCCGAAATGCTCAAACAATTGCTTCAAGTAATTCTCATCTGCATCAGTTGGCAGATTTCTGACAAAAGCTATTTTTACCTGAGTCAAAGAACAAATTCAAAAGAACAGTGAAAGACTTTAAAAATTGGCATGCATAAGTAATAGAAGGCACTGATAACGAACCTTAGCAAGTTCTGTTGGATCAACTTCACATTCCTCCTCGGCCCACTGAACAGATGGATGCAGCTTTCCACCAAGACGAAAATCCGACTGGGAGCCCACCCTTAGGGCACGTGCAGCAGCCTGTGATTGATAATTTTGAAGAGGCAGGTTTAATTTTGGATTTTTATCAGCCTTCTATTGTAGAAGTAATGATTTATAAAATTGGTGAAGGATTGCATATTGAGAGGCAAAAGTAGATCTGCAGAGATGCAAGCCAACCTGCCGATAATAATGAATTTTATCACAAAGGTGTGTTTGGGAGTGATACTTAGTTGTTATTGTTGTTTACAAAGGTGTGTTTTGACATGGCTCAGTCGAGTTATCAAGTTCATATACACGTGTGTGTGTGTATAGAGAGATTCCAGATAAATATGTTTCCAGAAGTTTAGTTGGTAAATATTCTTTAACAGGAAGAAGGTAGAGAAAGGCTGATAGGACAAACACTGATCAAATGTTGGATCAGGATAGACTTCAGCTGGATTCAGAGTTTGGTGTAACAAAAACAGAGAAAGTTGCACATGAGATTCACAGCAAGGGAACTCGTCAGCAGAACAAACAAGAAGAGTTATCCTATGACAATTTTAGATTACAGGAACCTTTAATACTGGAAAGTGGCAAATAATATTGGGCTTTGCTGAAGAAACTGGAGCATTTTTAGATATTCATATAACACACCACAAGAAGCACCATACTGAAAGATAGTCTCTAGAAAAGAACTAGTATAACAATGTTTTATTACTTGATATTTCTATGGTTTTAATCTCAAATAGCTATTTTGTTATACAGCAAAGACTAACAAATTAAAAGTGCACCAGTTATTTGACGTTCATTGACAATAAATCAGGGAAAAACATTCAAGAAAAGAAACGGCAGAGAAAAAGAATGGTTATAATGAAGGCGCTGAATAAAGAACCAAAAAAATATAGCTGAGTTTCCACAAGAAAAAAACAAGTGTGGAGAACAACGCTATTTAGACAGAACCTGAAACAACAACACACAGCCCTTTATGGAATTAATACAAAAGTACACCGAAAGTTAACTTTAAGAAAAGAAGCACAAAGAGAGAAATTTGTTTTCCATAAATATCAAAACTTTTACCAGATAATGCGAGGGAATCAACATTAGAATGAACAGCCACTAAAACCAACACATCTGTAATGGAAGTTTATTGATTTCAGGAGAAAAAAAGTTAAACAGAATTATAGAATTGGAGGATTATGATTGGTTTTCCACTACTACATTCGTATGTTTGTTTGGAGTTGCATGATTATACGTTATATTGTAAAAATATGAGCATATTTTAATTATCGTAAAATTGTATTCCAAATAACATATAAAACTTTTTTTAACTACTGGAAGTTATTTTGGTTTCTTGTCTTGTCTAAATTGAAGAGGATCATCTTTTATAATTATCAGTCAACCAATTGCCATAACAAGAACCGGAATTTTCAGGATGAAACAAAACCACGAACCTGAGATTTTATCCTGTATGATTTCAAATACAACAGGAGAGTGAACTTAATATTGCAAACAAACTTGAAAAATGATAGTGCAAGATTTAATTAACAAAGCAAACATATTTGAAAACAAAAAGAAACTCACCGCATGAGATGAGAATTTCACAAAACCGAAACCACGGTTCTGTTGCTTTTGACCAGGTGGCATGTCTTTGAGCATTGCCAGATCAACAGATACAACATCAGGAAAAACCTATAGTGGAAGAATACATTATAGAGTGGAGAAGAGAAACAAGGAGCTATTTAACATATTACTTCAAAAAAAAATTGGTTCAACTATTAGAAAGGGAGGGGGGGGGGGGGGGGGGGGGGGGGTGTGGGGGGGGGGGGCGGGGGGGGGGGGGGGAAATTGACCTGGAGAACAAGTTTTTCGAATTCATCAGCACTCCAACCTTGACAACATACAAAATCAAGCAGTCAGGCATGTGTATCAACAAGAAACTGTTCTTCACATCAACAGATAGAGTGGACGAAAGAAATTTACGAGTCAAAACAACAACAGGCGAAGGAAGAAAACTACAGAAACAGAACAACAATGATATACTTTAACAGAAGTTAAAATTAATTAATGCACAAGGGAAAATGGAAAGGGGAAAGAACCACAAACAAGGGGGGAAATATTTTAATGCAGTGCACAGGATTCCAGTGCAAAACACTCAGATTAAAAGATGTACCTTTTAGTCATTGAACTCGAAAACAGACATACGTATATGAAGACTATGAAAATCAATTATATTGCACGCCACTATGAAAAGGTATTTTAGAAACTCAAATAAGAAAGATTTAATTTCTGTATCCAGCGCAGCAGGAAATAACCTACAGATGGCTAACCTAGGAACAGAGTTATGGTACTTGTATGCATTTCTTATTAAAAATTTGCAATATGAGAAGGGATCAACCTTTGTTAAGGTTTCCAAAATGTAAGGTATCCTGCTGGATTGATGGGAGAACGCCAATCTTCTTTCCATCTACCTGAAAGATAGAAACATAGTGAGAGAACCAAAATAGTAGGCTCTAAATGTTACCAATAGATTAAAAAGAAAAAAACCTGAATCGAATCAAATATTCTAACAGAGAGAAGGTTTAGTTTTCCAAGTTTAGAAAAGGCCAAGCAAGAATTCAAAAAAGGGTCAACAAAATCTCACATCCGGTGTAATGCATTCCAAATAACCATACGAGTGAATAAATCACGCCAAAAAAAAAAGGCATTGTCAGTGAAATTCCAAGTCCCTTTCCCCCAAGGAAGAGAGAGAGAGATTGCCCATAGGTTCTTCCATATGGCAGTAAATTTTTCACATAGCAGAGCAAGAAATTCCTTAGTCTAAGGGGCTGAATTAACTTTAAATGGTTAATACAATAAAATCCATATCACATAAATAGCATGTGATTGACCTGCTATTTCAGTAAAATAAGGGTTTTTAGGCGAGACAACTGACACGTTGATAGTGCCTGAACTCTGAACAACTAAAAGCAAATTGAGATAACTAGCAAAAGAATATTACCAAGACCAGATTAAAATATTAATTTAATACCAGGGTGTATATGATCTGCATTTCACGAGAGATATAACCTTAATCCCGTTAAGAATACTCCAGAAATAAGTTGTAGGATAAAGAAAACTGATAGCTAAAGAAGAGTGGATAAATATGTTGTAGCAACTAATGATCGACTCACGTTCAGCTTATTTAAAGCTTGTTTAACATAAATCCAAGAATATAACAAGTTGACATATAATATATTTTTAAGATGCTAATATTTTCAAGGTAGGTTTGACTTTGAAACATAAGCGGAAAAAAAAAAGTTGAGTAATTTTTTCAACCCATTCGCGAAATCAAGCCAAGCTTGAGCAGCAAAGCACAGCTCGAGGTAGCTCTTACTATGAGTGATAATAGGGTTGGTTGACAAAATTTACCATCCTAAGAAATAAATGCATTGGCATTGTGATGATTCGGTTGATCAACCAATTTAGTAGGATTCAGGATACACGTCCTTATTGAGAAGTGGACAATTTTAAGAGCACATTGCCACTGCAATGCTCTGAATTAGTATACATTTGAGTTCCAGGGTTTTAAACAAAATTCACAGGCCGATCATTATAGAAGTAGAATCTCCAAGGAAAAGGGTTCACTAGTAATAAATTATAACCAACAAAAAAATTGAACAATGCAAATTTAATTCTCACCACAATTCCAGATTTTTCCTTCACAGCTTTGTCTGCAGCCTCTTTTGTTGCAAAGCGCACAAAGCAAAATCCCTGTCAACATCAAAAAGGAAGGGACGCCATAAGAAGATGGTACCAATACTTTAGCTTCTTGCTACATTTGGGGAGGGGGATGCTGGATGGTAGGAGTGAGGCAGTGGGAATTAGAAGTAATAAAACCAGAGGAAAGCAAATGAATTGTGTAAGATAAACCTTTAAATTGCCTTTCTGGTCCTTTATCATACGAATTTCCACAATTTCGCCACAACCAGAGAATACCTGAATAGGAGGAAGTTTCAACGCAAAATATTTGAATATATCTAAACAGTGTCCATTTCGCCTAGTCAATAAGTACACGGAAAGTTAAATTGCGCATGCAGAGAGACATCTAACGTGTCAAAAATCCTCGTAATAATTTATTTAGCTCTCAGCCAATAGTTTTAAATCAATGTTGCCAGACATTATGAGCCACATACGAGACAAATTGTATTGTCTTCCATTTCAATGAATTCATTTATATGATCCAAAGTGCAGCCCAAATGCCCAGCTCTAAAAGAGATGGCTAACAAGAGGCTAAAAGAGATTGTTCGCCTAAGAAGACCTAGTTCTTTCCTTTTCTGCTCCTTTACTTAATCAATTTGCTTATGCTTCCTTCACACTACAAAAATGGGTTGCGTGACTGTAACACTCTACGATATATAGCTGCCAATATAAGATGAAGGAAGAGAGAGAAATTAGACCTTGCTGATTTTGTCTTCAGATACTGTAGAGGGCAATCCACCAACAAAAACTTCGGTACCTTTGGCATGCTCTTCTCGCACAATGAACACAGCAATTAAGTTACTAGATTAATATTCATATAGCAAGCTCTTTCTGGGAGATATTAAACAAATCCTGACCGATTACTGAAGAAAAATACTCAGTTCTAACTTCTAAGTTACTCTAAACTGAAACATGTTCATCGGCTACTTCGGCAATCTTGAAGACCCGAATCTAACAATATTAAAAAATATTAGGGAAAAAGAAATTACTTGCATCTGTTGAATGATGCTCTGGCTGGCTCATCTGTATTAAATGTAATTAAAACGTTAAGAATACAAAAATAAATCGAGTTCTCACAAAGATACCAAGAAGGCAATTTTTACATTTGGGAATTCGGATGCGAGAGAAAAAAAAAAATACAGAATTTTTAGAAACTGAAAGAAAATGCTAAAAGAAAACAGTATACTTGAGAATATACTGCCCACACCCCCAACCCACCCAACTGATATGAATTCAAGCCATATCTAAATAAAACATTCACAATGGTGAAACCCAAGGCGTGAATTTTAATTGTACCAAATTACTCTTCTGACTTTCCAAAAAACCCTTTTTCTCATCAAAACCGTGGAGCAAATTGATATAAACGCTTGAATTGAACGATAAAAATGAGTATACCATCAGAAGTAATATGTACCTGGTCGATTGAAATAAAAATGGCAGAATGGAGGTATTGAAATCAATTCGAAACCCTATGCGTCTAGACAGTAAAATTATCTGCGTCGAAGTTCAACGACGTTTTAATTGTACTTATATTGATTCATTAAATTACTAAATTGCCCTTCAAAAAATTAATAATGTTACGATTAAAAAATATTATTATTTTAGAGGTGTTTTTTATTTATAATAATTTATTAATTTATAGAATAATTTATATTTTAATAACTTATATTATATTTTACTATAATATATGTAGGAAGTTTTAAAAAAAATATTGAATGTGGTGAAATAAAAGATTTAATATGTAAGCACACATATGTATAGAAATTTTGACAAATATTTTTTTACAAAATAAAATACACACATCGATCAGTAGTTGGATAGTTAGAAAAAAAAATGCACTCATACATGTACCGTCAACGCAACATCTATAATCGTTCTATTGTTCAAATAATAATGTACATGCATGGCTTCAAAGTTTAACCCCCGTTTGGCTCCGTTAGAATTATAATATATTTTTCTCTTTTTTTCTCAATCACACATTCTCTAATAAAATAATATTACACGTAAATTAAAAAAAAATCCTTATTTTACAACTATACATTCTCCAAAAAAAACTATTATTCCAAAAATTATAATACCAAATAATGGGGCCAAAGGGAGCTTAATATCTTGAATGATTAATCGTTTAAATTATTTTGTGTACACATGTAACATAATTTATATAGTCACTAGTTTTAACTTAAGACTCCCAATCATTTCAAATTTCATACGTTTTTCTACCATGGTGTCTCATTTCAAAGGAGTTAAAAAAAAATAAATCCACATTAACTTATGAGAAGAGGAAAGCGTTGTGTGAACATCCCTCTCCTACTCAAAAAGATTTTGCAAAAATGGGTTCAAGCAAAATACTAAAAGATACATATATTTACAAAAAGAGGCGAATTGGGAAAAAAATGTTTTTAAATTAAAAGTTTATTAATTTGTATTAACGTGAACTTTTATGAATTTGAATATATATTATTTTATATATTCGTTGGAGTTTATAGCAAAAAATAAAAAATAAAGAAAATTAGTGTCTTATGCATTTAGGGGTAATTAGTTTAGTACACTAGTCCAAGTTGGAATCCAATTTTTTTTTATTTAAGTGGGATTATTAATTTATTGAACAAGAGGTTTCGTTGTACCCTTTTAAGTTTATTATCAAACTTTGGTGTAAAAAAGGTGCACTCCCGGTTAAATTAATTTTATATTTTAATTTAGTTTTCCATAGCTTCTTTAATTATTTGGCCCATGTTTGAGTCAAATTAAAATTTATATTCTTATTCTTCTACTCATTTTCTACTACACATTCTTCAATAAAATAATATTTTTCATCACATCAACAACTTTTTCTTTTTTTTCAACAACACATTCTCTATCAATTTACTAATCCGGAATACATTCTTTTAAAATAATGTGGCTCAAACACATCTCAAATAGGGCAACTATGGTTATTCTGGTTTACACATGCAATGCTAGACATATTTTTGTTCAATTATAAAGTGAGGATATATAACATTTCTAGCAACGTAACAAAAAGACTACTTGTAGCATTCAAATATGCTTTGAGCAAACTATTTGCGAGAAATTTGAATGATTGTCACATATTCGTGCATCGGGTTGTCATGCCATAAATAGGTGTTTTTGGAATATTAGAAGTAGATAGAACAATTATTTGTGGTACAAAAAAGGGAAATATTCATATTTAAGGTGTATTCTTTACCTCAATTCAAAAGTAAGGTTAATAGTTTGAAAATTCAAAAAACATGTATAGATTTAATTAATTAAAAACATTTATTAAATAATGATAATAAAGTCACATTTTGTGATTAATGGTCACATATTCATAATTATAAGTTACATATTTATTTAATGGTCACATATCGTCAAATTTGATTATTTCGAGTTCACAAATCAAAAAAATTGTACGTCACAGATTATTTTGAGGTCATAGATTTTTAAATTAGTTGGTCACAAATTATTTTTCAGTCACGTATTATTAAATTTTTAGGTCACGCTTGAGTAATTGATCACAGATATTACCAAACATTTGGTCATAGATTACCAAACATTTGGTCACAAACTACCACCGCTACCACTATGACAGCCACCACCACCAACAACATGGCACCATGCCCAACTATTTGGTCACAGATGAGCAAATATTTGGTCACACGGTTTAATACTTGGTCACATATAACCAAATAATTGGTCACATGCCTGCCGTGGCTAGCACCACACCACCACCGTCAACACCTATACCTGTACCTGCACCACCATACAAAATCACAGCCAGATCCACCATCATCGTTGCCACCATCGCCTCGCCACCAACGCTAGTAGCTCCACCACCACACACATAGCCATTGCATCCTGCTTCAATAGCCACCATCCACCACCACCTACAATTAACCACTGCGCCACCATCGCCTGCTAAATCCACCATCTCTCCCAATACTACCACACCACAGCCACCATCCCACCAATAAAAACATCAAGTCCGCCACCGCAACTAACATCACAACCACCTCTTCTTGTGACCACAACCACCAGTTCTACCAAACAATCTCCAAATCGTCGTCGCCACCAAACTGCACGATACCACCGTCTACATCGACTATTCACCACAATCTCCTCATATCAGAAAGATAAAGAAAAAACCTCAAATCGTTCATGCTGTGTGAACGGCAGTAGCTACACGAATGGCGTCTTCCCTCCGTGAACCGCAACA
The DNA here is from genome assembly GCA_019097785.1 of Fraxinus excelsior. Taxonomy (NCBI): domain Eukaryota; kingdom Viridiplantae; phylum Streptophyta; class Magnoliopsida; order Lamiales; family Oleaceae; genus Fraxinus; species Fraxinus excelsior. The sequence goes on along the minus strand of CM032628.1, from coordinate 2,081,502 downwards.
GCTACTGTTGTCTTTCCTCCGTGAACCGCAGCAACGCTACTATGTGAACGACAGAGTTGCGATGCTGCCGACATCAGCGTCAGATAGTGGAGAGAGGCGAGAGAGATAGGGGCTACTGCCGGTGGAGAGATAATAGAGGAGGGAGAGGAAGAGGGAGGAGGGAAGGGGGAGGGGAGATGAGAGTAGGTGAGAGAGAGAGAGAGGTAGGTGAGGGTGTTGGGTGTGGTAAATTAGAGTCAGGGTTTTAATATATTACCTGATTTTTGAATAATGAAATTTGGTCCCTGATTTTTTAATTTCAATCTTTAAAATCCTGATTTTTTGTAATTTCCCTACCAAAAATTCAAACTCTCTTCATCCATCTTTTAAACCCTAAAACGAGGAGTCCACAAGAAATAATGAGCCAGCAATTTTGAGTCCAATCGAACAAAACGGGCCAAAGCCCACAAGTAAAAGAAGCCATTAACGGGCCATTGATAAATACCCAAACACACAATTACCCATTCAGCAAAACCCTAAGTAGCTTCATCACCATCGTTTATAGGAAAGCGGTCTTGGTAACTACAGTGTTTCGAGATCTGCTGCATCAATGGCGACTGCCAAAACTGTGAAGGATGTCTCTCCGCACGAGTTCGTGAAGGCTTACTCCGGTCACCTGAAGCGCTCGGGCAAGGTATTTTGTGCAATTGTATTTGGTATTTATTCGCGCCAATTTATTTTTCTATATTTAGACTTTTTTTTTCTGTGTAATTGTATTTTGAGTGTATGCAACTGTTATATACGTTGTTTCTGGAAATTTGATATTTGATTTTACAAATATAGAGACATCAGGTTGATGCTTAGGAGGTTTAAAATGGAAAAGAATGTAAAATAATAAATTTTGAATAGGTTTGAGTTATTCCATATGAAAAAGTCCATGTCCTTCGTCGATATGTTGCGTGATAGTGTGATATTGATCTGTTGTTTGGATTGCGATTATAATGCACATAAAAAGGATTTTAATTTGTTTGGAAGTTTGATATCAAGGGTAGTATGTGAATTTTCAATCGAGAACCGTTAACAAGGGATACGAAAATCAGGAGATAATAAAACAGAATCCTGCCTCCGTCCAATAAGAGTAGAAATGCGAAGGAAATAGCCAAAAAGAGAAGGAAAAAATCAACACATGATACTTTATCTACACTAGCATGTTTAGCTATGACTAAAAGTCACTTTATTAGCCGAGCACATTTGAGATTTTTATAGGTTTTTTTTTTTCCAAGTACAAAAGCTTATCCAGGTATATTGTTTGAATGGTCTCACTGGACAAAGATATGCCCTTTGTTTTATGGATAACTACTTGATCTTAAGAAGCTCTCGAGCAATCCGAGTATATTAAGCAGAATACCTCAGATTGCATGGTTTTTGTGTGTTTCATTTTATGAAAACAAGTGTATATCTGTAACCATTAATATCTTTTTGCTCTCTGTCTTACATTATTTTATTGTTTCTGAAATATAGATGGAGCTTCCGGAGTGGACCGATATTGTGAAAACTGGTGTGCTAAAAGAACTTGCTCCTTATGATCCTGACTGGTACTACATTAGGGCTGGTAACTCTCTCTCTCTCTCGCTCTTTGTGATATTTTTTTTCCCGTGGTGTGCCCAGCTGCTCAGTTTATCTCACTGTCCATGGTTATAATTTGTCATGGTTCCCATTCGGGTGTATGGGCACCTAAATCCCACATCAGAAGTTTAAGCTTCCTTTGTGTGGTTTATATTGGCTTGGGCTTTCCAACCTTAAAAGCTAGCGTTTGGGGTCTGGTTCTTCCAATTGAGATACGTGACATAATTGCACCTTAGAAAGGAGTAAACTAAAGTCCCCAAAATGTTTGCAATGACACAAGTACTCAGTCCAACTAGAAAACAAGTAAATTATATCATTTTGTAGTTTGTCAATCCTTCTAGATTAAGATCCAAACCGGTAAAGATTATGACATGCCTGGAATTTCTTGTTTCTACAATGCATAACTTTATAATATGTGGAGAGAGGTTTTTTTCTTGAAGTTAGCATTGATAATTTGATCATATTCTTGATTGGAATTCTTGATTCGGTTGCGTCTTTCAGCTTCTATGGCTAGGAAGATATATTTGAGGGGAGGTATTGGTGTTGGTGCCTTCCGTAGGATTTATGGTGGGAGCAAGAGGAATGGAAGCCGTCCACCCCATTTCGGCAAAAGCAGTGGTTCTGTTGCTCGCCACATCCTTCAACAATTGCAGACTATGAACATCATTGACATGGATACAAGTGGGTGAGTTTGATATTATTGCTTCCTGGAATAAAATATTGTGCTTTTAATGATTTACACGTCACAAAATGAAACCCGTTTTCATCAGTGAATGGTGAGTTATATTACCGTTCATAATTGGATGAATGGTGAGTTATATTACCGTTCATAATTGGATGGGATGCGAGAATTTGTTTGCTAGTATTTACTAGCACCAGTACAGTACATATGTTATCAATCCGATTTTTCACTCTGTTTGCAATCGGGAAGTATATGTCTTTAGGAGTTCTTTTTTCTATGATTATATACTCACTTCGTTACAAAAAGTGTTGTGAATATTTTGGGTTCTTTCCTCACGAACTGTTTTCCTTTTACAGTGGAAGAAAAATCACATCCAGTGGCCGCCGGGATCTTGATCAAGTTGCAGGAAGGATTGTTGTAGTCGCACCTTGATAGGTTATTCGTGAAAAATGTAGTCCTGCGGTTTTTTTTTTTTAAAGCATTTCGCTAAGCAGAAATCTTCGAACAATTTTTGTTTGCAAATGTTAGCACTGTTACTGCTTTTGACTTTAAGTAATTTTGGCTATTATAAAAATTTGCCCCATGTATTTTCTTGGAATGAGTTTTGTTTTGATATGGGGATATAGATTGCAGTAAAAAGTACATCTCCTTAAAATGCTTGCTTGACAAGGTGGAGGATGAGTGCGCTAGACATCTCAATTTAATTTTTATAATTATGCCCTATTTGGATTTCATTAAAATTTTAATTCATTTTTCTTTTTTTTTTTTTATCAATGCATTCTTTAATAAAATAATATTAAACGTAAATTCAAATTTTTTCCTTCTTTTTTAATTACATATAATACTAAAAAGTTATTATCTCAAAATATCGTTAAAATGGAGCTCAAACAAGAGCTTCATCTATTTCCTCTCTTGTACAATTAGTGCAATTCAGGGTCCATCGGAGATGTTCCTTTCAATCTCTTATTTTGCTTGTCACGTATACTACAATGAATGTTGTTGTATTGGAGATGCTCTAAGTAGATTAAACTCGTGTTTGAGACGTATTTTTGGAAAGGATGAGTTTTGTAATAATGGATTTTTTGGAGAGTATATGATTTAAAAGTAAGAAAATGTTTGTAGTTTGTACGAAGTTAGTAAAGTAAAGTTGATTCAATCATTGGAGGTCACTTAATTTTTACTTCGGAGCAATCACGCTACTGAACTAAAGCCAAGGTTCTAGAAAAGGCATTTTTTAAATTATAATATTATTAATTATTTTAAGGCATTAAATAATAAAATAATGTATATCGAATAATTAAAATTATAAATACTATAATCACTTATAAATTTGGACAACTAAACAATTCATAGCCCCTATTTGATGGTGATTTTAATCCAGATTTTTTTAATCAACAATTAATTTATAATCACATATTTTATTGGTCGACAACTTTTCAATCACGCGCTTCATTAAGGTCTCGTTCAATAGTGATTAATATCCAATTAAAATTAAAAATATGATTGTTATTGAGTCTCACTCGTCTAATAAAAGTCAACAATAATGACTAATTTTTCAATTTTAATCTGATTTTAAACCCTACCGAACGGGCCCTAAGTTTTATCATAATTTGCTAAAAATTTAATTTTAATATCCACCAGAAAGAGGTATCATTTTTCAAAAACTAGACAATTTCTACGAGATAGAACATGGGTCGAATCGCTAATGATAAAAATATTAAATATTTGACAAATTGTAAAAGAATATTGTCATGAATAGTTGTTAAACAAACTAAAATCTCAACTTCAAAAGGGCCCATGTTCACTGCAACTGTGTATATACAACAAACAAGTTATTTGAAACATTCAACACTTGATCTTCTCGTGTTTATGCATTCGCCTTTGGCACCGTGGACTCATTAGCTAGATGCTTCACCGACCTGATACAACAGAGACAAAATAGAATTGACAACTTCCAAATTCAGTATTCAGTTCAGTTTAGAATATGTGCACATTGTAAAAGAACAAGGTTACATTGCCTTCTAGGGACGAATGGCCTGTCAAAATATGGCATCGGTTGAGCTTTAGGAACGAGCTCCTTCCTCAGCCTCTTAATTTCTTCTTCTTCAGCCAACTGCCAACACAGTCGTGTTAGAAAAATACAACATAAGAATCAATCGTAAGTTTAGCCTCAAATTTTTTGTTCACCTTTCGCTGTCTCTCCCTTTCCATCTTGTATTGTTCAATAAGGCTCATTTTATCGGCCACCTAAATAAATACAAAGAAAAAAAGTTATGCCAGGGTATGAGAGTAAAAGTAACCAAGCTTAGTCGAGAAGGAAAAAATGTACCTGATGATCAAACTCAGCACGTTCAACAGCCCTAATGTCACTGTGTAGCACGAGATCAACAGGCCTTGTATTATCTTTGACTGAAGGCTTCATTAAACACTGAGATATGACAAGTTAACCCAATTCAGTCAAATCCTGAAACAAATGAATGTTTGGTCTGCATTTAGGTACCTAACCAACCACCATAAGGTCAAAAACATTTGAAATTAGCACTGACTGTTTTCCAAAGACAGCATCATGTTATGTTACCAAACAATTGTATCAAATTGTTCTACACCTTGAAGGACAACTGCCAAAAATAGCGTGCTGAATTCTACTGGGAAGTTACAAAAATGGCGTAATAATTACTTGTAAGGAGCATCATGTCTATTAAGCTAAGGATCAACAAGACAATGTTCAGCACACAATGCAAAAGTTTTCGTTAAGCTTCAAACCTAGGTTGTGATTAGTGAAAAGTGTACTACGTGTTTCTTAACAATCGATTGACTTGTGGAAGCAACACAAAATGGTATCATTACGTCAATTGGCAACTAGTTAGGCCACAAGTTTTCTTTTGACGAGAAGTCCATGATTAACTGTTGAAGCCAAAACAGAGTTTCTTCCATGCTTTTGACGAGAAGTCCAGAATTTCTTTTGACGAGTTACTACATTCTTTGGTAATGAACTTTTGCCTTCATTTCCAAACAACAAACTTGCCAAAAATGATAATTAGAAGTCCTATAAATCTGGTTTACCTAAATATCTATCCCCAAAATTTTGTAGAATTAATATTGACATGAATATTAGAATTTTGCCGCCCTGGAATGGAAAAAAAAAAAAAAAAAAGGAATGAAGGAAGATCTAAACATCAGAAAAGAATTCAAAATTACTAGGCCTATTGACAAAAAAATTTCGTACTAATCCTGATTCCTAATGTTTCCGAAATAGAATTGAGAATTCTTTTCTCCAGGTTAAAGAGTTACCTCTGGTTGATCTGTTGTCCATGGAAGACCTTGCGCAACTGGTATCCGCAACTTCTCCTCTTCCTCCATTATTTTTTGCACCTTTTTCGTGAATTCTTCCTCCTTACACCTTCCTCTTTGCTGCGGTAGGTGCAATTTATATAATTTCAATATTTGAGTTAATGTAAAGTCGTAAACAATTGACACCTCTTGGAGTTCAACCTGCTCCACTATTGTAATAATATCTATTTCAGCTGGCTGAATGAATTTTCTTTAGGCTTCCAACTCTACCTTAATAAGTGTCTTTGTTCCATTATCAAGTGTTTCTCTCAATTTGTTGCACAATTGAAATAGTTCTTATCTGTAAGAGTTTTATATTTAAATAATCCCATTCCTAACTTTATTATAATACTATTTAAAATGGCTTCAAAATGAAAGATATACATCTTACATCCATAGGCTTACATTATTTTCACTATTTCAATAGAGAACAATATCGTTCCCAACTTTGTTAGATCATTCATAATAATGGATATACATTGGCTTGAAAATGCAGGTTGGTGTTATGGATTTCATAAAACTTGATTAAGAGTGGCAGGGTATCTAACTGTTGCATCCTAATTCTACATATAGCCATTTACGAAACCGCCCGCTCGCCCCAATAGTATAAAAACCTTTTAACATCTACCTTGAACTAATTGGGCATGTGAAGGGGCATACTGAAGACATGATCTAAAAGTTTGTTTAAGCTTTTAGATGAGGTGGTTAGGCAAGAATGTAAACTAGATTGACATTTTTGCAACTATCCTAATGTTACCGCTATATTAAACTGTAATAATAACCAGTCAAGTAATGCTCATATAGAGTCAGATTTATATTGAAAACGAATATGTGAAGTGATGAAAATTCCACATCCTAGAGACACAACATAGGCATGAATGAAACACACCTCTGTTCTGAGCATGAAGGGCTTTTGAGAAGTTGCTGTTTTAAGCTGCCTTCTCCCATGTCTTCTCACAGAGGTTCCAGATGATTCGAAGCTCTGCAGAATTCGAAAAATAGATATGATAATCTAAATGAGAAACAATTTTACTCAAAGAAAGAGAAGTATGGATAAAAAATCTCACTTTTCTTCTGCTTCTTCGACCACCAGCAGAAGTTTTACTTGAAATGCTGAAGCTTCAAAGTTATAGAATGAACACATTTAGAACCAACTTAAGAAGATTTACCAATTGTTTGATTATGTCAAAAATCAACACGGTCGCTGTTCACATTACTAACCTTCCTTGGCCGCTGTCTAGTGAAGAAGAACGGTGTGAAACTGAATCCAAACCTAAGCTCTCCAATGTGAGGAAAACATCAGAGGGACTGAATGAAGATGGAGAAACCTGTTTTTCGGCAATCTCAATAGGTTTTCTCATTTCCGTATTAATATCCTCCACTTCGTCCACCTCCTTTTCCTTAGAATCGCTCGATTTTGGAATTGAAAGAAGTTTCTCAAATGTCTTCACCAAATGCATCACCTTGCCAGACCCTGGCTCCGGTGCACACTCTCTACCCTCTTTTAACTGCCTCCCCCTTCTTCTCTTAGTGCCCGTTTCACCATTCGCCTCGACGTCATCTACATCATCCTTACTCATCACATTAATCTCACATAAATCATCATTTTCTTCCACTTTACCACAAAACCCTTTGGCAGTCTCCGGGTTTTGGCTTATAGGCTTAACTTCACTCTCTCCATTCGCAGTATCATCATCACATAACTTCTCCAAATCGACCTTATCGTCAATTTTACTGCTATTTTTGAAGAACCCTTCCTGAGAAGCCCTCAGGCTCTCATAGGCTACACACAAACACTTGGATTTTCCCGTCCCCTTCTTACACTTGTTACATTCCACTGATGCTGCTGTCGAAGAATTCACTTCACCCTTTTCCGATTTCTTTTTTGCAATCAAGAACTTCCTCTGCCGAATTTTCTTCACCGGTGAAGGTGACTCCACTTGAATACTACCAGTAGGGTAATGGTTTCTGGAAGTAGGTTTTTGGGAGCGAACACTTTTTGCAGACTTTATAGATGGAGAATTAGATGATTTAAAACCTGGAGACGACACATTGGGATTGAAATTTTCTAATTGTTTTGAGATTTCATTAAATTTTGATCGGTTTGATTCTTTTGCAGGCGTATTTGCTCCGGCGGTTTTAGAACCTGAATCCATTAGAAATCTCGCCGGATAATGGATGAAACTAGGTTTCTAGAGAGGGAAACAACAAATTTTTAATGATATTGTCGCGAATCACGATTAGAGTTTCATTGATTGATGGAATGAAAGGGAAATAGATGACCGTTGAGTTTTTGACGCTCGATTGGTAACGGCTAGTTTGCAGGTCGGGTTTTTGGAGCGTCGGATATATTGTTTGAATGATTCTATTATCTGGACCGTTAGATTTATGCTTATCGAGAGAGAATGTTTTGATTGGCATTGTGTGCCGTGGGCTAATTGGGTTTGGGATGGTTATATTCATGAATCAGCGAACGCACATGCTGTAGTTTTTTATATATATCAGCGAACGCACATGCTGTAGTATAGTTGATTATGTAATAACGTTGACTGATTTTTGGTTATTTTTGAAGACATCATTAATTAAACCTTATTTAGCAAAACTTTACGAAAAATACACAAATAAATAAAAAGGAAACTAGCGAGTCTTAATTTTTTGTTGTTTAAATCTCAACTTGCCTATCTAGTTTTGGACACTGTCTATTACACTTCCAATGAAGTGAACCATGTCGCAATTGCTTATTAATTGATAGGTAGCATAAACCTCATTTGGAGAATTTGAAAGTTCAAATCAATGAAACTCAATTGCTTCTTCAATTTCAAAATCAACCAATGCACATATTATATACTAATTGCATGATAGTCGTCATACCAAATTGAACTGCAACTCATCATAGTCAACATTTATCTCATGAGTTCGGGACAACGCCTTCAATTGTTATTGTAGGGGTCCGGGGGCGACGCCCCTAACAGCGATCGATCTGACCGTCAGGTCGCGGGGTTGAAGGGGCAGTGCCCCTCGTGGGGTTCGGGGGCAACGCCCCCTCGTGGAAAAATAAATAAATGAAATTCAATATTTGGTAAAAAAATAAATAATAATAATTCATTAATAATTTCGAAAATCGCCACATGTGTACAAAGTGTTTTGTCCGTAGCGATGAAATATAGAAAAAGAATTTTACATAAATATAGTTATCAATTATAACATAATCAAATTAAAAAGAGGAAAAAAAGTGTAGACTAAATTTACTTATCTTATTTCATTTCTCTCAATGTACCGAAAAAAAAAAAAAAATCGTGCGCGCACGAGCACGGCACAGAGACACGCACAGTGTCTCCTTGCCTCACGGGGATAGCCCTTTTTTTTTAGTCAAAAACAACGATTTCTATAAAATCAATTCCAATTCAAATTCAAATTCACAACAACTCCTTGAAAATTCATCATTATTCCAATTCATAAATCACAATCAATCTGTAAAAATATATAAGTCTGGAATTTCGAATATCATCTCTAGTGGATGAATTATTGTTCTTTTACTTCTGGCGTCTCTGCAATTTTTCATGAGATTTCTGGGCGGCTGCTTCGATTTTACATGTTTGATTGTCGAAGGAAAATTGAGAATTCTGATAATGAAATGAAAATAGGCAAATGAAAATAAATGGGAAAATCTGATTGTTCTTATTCTTTTGTTGCATATAATGCGATTTCACAGATATGAGGGAGCATCTCGTGCAAGGGGAGAAGGCAACGAGATTGCGAGATTCCGGTAAGGTAAAAAGCGAGCCGTAAAACAATGCTAAATTGAATGCTTAAGTCGAGACGACGTCATTTTGGGTGACGATAGGAGAACGCGACATGTGGTAAAAAAAAATTGCATCTTTTATATCATATAGATATAGATAATAGATACACCGTATTGAACTTTTGTTCATTACCATGCTTGCATAAATGTTCTTTTGCCCGCAGTGAAGAATTTCGTTTTACTTACTTAGAGAGAAACGTACTTTCGATTCTCACATTTGGAAATAACTGTAAGTAAGATTCTCATGTCACATCAACACGTGGACAATCTTATCATCTGCTCACTGTGGACATGAGAATAATTTCGGTCATACTTATTTCATTAATTTTTTCATCTGATTCTTATTTTTTAAAATTCATTGATCAGAAAATCTTATAATTGATCAAGATTTTCGTTTAAAAATATTATTAACGTACTTTAAAATGAAGTCAAATATAGTCGTATTTTTTCATTATTATTTATTTTGATTATTTTAAATACAATGGACAAATGATTTTCTTACTATATCTTAAAGAAAACATAGTTAATTTGAGAATAAGTCATGTTTGATACACATTAAAATTTTTATTATCATTTTCTACTCTGTTGACACCCGACCTCCGAGGTCATTAAATACAGTTTGTGATATACATTAAGCTTGAGCTAATGTGAGCTCGGATATGTAAGATCAGCTCGAATTGCGTAAGAAGCATGTTTAGTTCTTCGAGGTAAAAGAAAACATAATGATTAAAGATCACGACGGAATATATGACTCACCAATCAGCAAAGTGCACATGGAAAGGTCTTACGTCAGTGCCCACATAATTCTCCAATCAAACACCTTAGCTTCCTCCCCTAAGTAATGCATTAATTGTTGGGGACCACTTGTCAGGATAAAAGTCATAATGACCTGACAAGTTGAGCTCGGCAACCAATCAAAAGGTGCCATTGACGTACCTTCCCAGCTCGGTATTAAAGTTGATGTGACGTGGAAGGGCCAAGTTGCTTGATTAGAGCTTATAAATAGAGGCTAATGAGGGAGAAAAGGGATTCAGAGATTTTTGCTTAAATCAATACAAGCATTATCATTCTCCCACCATCCAATAAGCTAAAACTATCTCAGCTCAACCTCATTATGAGTTGTTTTTATCAACTTCAAAGAACCGATGAAGAGTCAACATAGAGCATTGTAAATAACCTATTTTTGGAGGCCAATTGGCCGCTTTGGGAACCTATAATTATGAATAAATGGTTCCCTAATGGGAGGTGAAATGACATACAATATATATTTTACCAGTTTTTCCTTTTAATACATATTTCTTTCTTTTTCTACTATTTCAACAATATACCTCTTACAAATCATCTATTAAGTTGGCTTGAATTTTGTCCATACAATTTTCGACGTCAACATACTCATTTTCAACTACACGTCCTTCAATAAAATAAAATTTTACATCACATCAATAACTTTTCATTCTTTTTCAACTACACGTTCTTCATCGATCTACTATTCCAAAATAATGTGGATCAAACACACCCTAAGAATGAGATTAAAAAAAAAGAAGCTCGAAGTATAAATCTGATAATGTGTAAAGACTATGAATCTTTCGTGCAATTACAATATAGTATAATTATTAAAAATTGTGGTGTTGATATATGTAGGGATCGTTTGATATGACTTTTGCTTTTGTTTTCCGTAGTATAGCTTTTGGAGGATACTACCTTTATTTTTGTTTAGAAACTAATTTTTAAAAGAGTTTCATTTTTCGTAAATACTTCTAGAGAAAGACACGTTGTACTTACTTTTTCTAAAAATTCTTCTAATTAGAAGAAACACTTTCATAAAATTAATCAAACGAGTTCAAAAGTAGCTTTTGAATCTAGAAATCTCATTTCAACTTCTCAAAAGCTATGTCAAACTAGTCCTTAAGCTTGGATTTATAGAAACAGTCATGCTCATTTTCATCTAAACCCCTTCAACTATGAGACATTGGCATTTGGGCCCATACAAAGGAAAAAGAGGTAGAACTTATAAAAAAATTCACTTTTATACTCCATAAATGATTTTTGAAGACAAAAGTTTTTGTTAAGCGAATTAATAATTAGTATGAAATTCCTGTTACTCCTCATACACGAGGCGAATTTTGTACAACACATTGTTGGTGTCTCTCATTTCTTAACATAAATAATATTTTTACGGATATTCACTTTCTAAACCCCTATTTGATCCACATTAAAATTTTTATTTTCATTATTTTACTCATTTTCAACTACACATTTTTCAATAAAATAATAGTTTCCATCGCATTAATAATTTTTCTTTCTTTTTCAACCACACATTCTTAATCAATCTACCATTCCAAAATATATCATTTCAAAATAATGTGGCTCAAACACTATACAACGTTTTGACAAGGTGAGTTTAATAATTTTAACCACAATTACTAGAATTAGGTCCCAACGTTTTGGCTACGTAATAAATTCACCACTGCTCATAAATGCATAAAGACCATATAATTATTTTAATTATTTTTTATAATATGTTTATCTATCCGTAGAACATATTCACTAGATTGAGAAAAATTCTGATACATGCAAAATTTGCATAAATAGATACTAACAAGAATTGAACTTAGGGTCCGTTTGATAGAAAGATGGAAAATGGGTGAAAAGAAAATGTTTTATAGGGAAAAGATTTTTCTAGAAATTGTTTTGCTGGGAATTGTAATTAATTGTGTTTGATTGGTATAATTTTTCATGAAAAATATTGAAAGATTGGAGTCCGTTTGACTTTATTTTTTATGAAAATTGTCAATTAAAGTGATAATGTTTTCTACTTTTATGTTTAGAATTTGTTCTAATTGCAAAAAATAAAAAAAATAATAATACCGAATACCATTCATTTGGCTTTGTTTTGCATGAAAATTGTCAATAAAAGTGAAATTCTTTTTTACCATTGTGTTTAGAATTTCTTCCAATTGTTAAAAAAAAATGGAAAATATTTTCTCGCCAAAACATCAAGAATTTATTTTCCTCAAAAAAGTGGAAAATTTAGAATGTTGGAAAATATTTTCCCGAGAAAATTTCGTCAATCAAATGCTACAAAAGTCGGAAAATGGAAAATATTTTCCATGGAAAACGGTGCCTATCAAACGCAGCCTAATTTATTTTCCTCAAAAATGTAGAAAATTTAGAAAGTTAGAAAATATTTTCCCGGAAAAATTCCGTCTATCAAACACTGCAAAAGTTAGAAAATGAAAAATATTTTCCTACTTTCCTAAAAAACATTGCCAATCAAACGGGATCTTAGATCTCATGTGTTGAAAGATCTCGTGTAATTAATTATTTAAATCTTGTCTTCATCAATTTGTAGTCAACTCATTAAAAACATGACAAAATCTAAATCGAAAAATGAGAAATAACATTACAACACGAGTTACTCGTGGAACGAGAAATCTTCCTCTTGTTAATTAAATTAGGCTAAATAATAAATATATTTACATTGCAGTTTTTAATAATTAGACTATATTCTAATTGCATGAAATGATTCATAACCTTTTCACATTATCACATTTATATCTCAAAATTTTTCTATTACATTTTTATTTTCAAATTAATATAATTTGTTTCTGATTATGATTTTTTTTTTCAAAAATTTCTTTAAGATGGAGTAAAGAGACTCATTTGTCTATTGTATTTTTTAAATAAACTAAACACATAATAATGCAAAAATACAAATTGATATTTGACATTCGTTTTGAAGTACGTTAACAATAATTTTTAATGAAAATCATGATTAAGACAATATTTTCTAATCAATGAAATTGTAAAAATAAAAATGTGACGAAGAAAAATGTTAAGGGTATAAACATAATAATGAATAAAGACTAATAATATATAATGTAATTAAAATGTGGCGTGTGAAAAAATAATAATAAATAATGTTGGAGGAGCCGTTGGATTACATTACATTCCAACGTCCGGGCGGTTTGAGCCAAAAATATGGGCACCATCCGGGAAGCGCACGGTACACCCTTGTGCCAGCTTGACAGTGACGGTGCAGTCAAAACGCGTAAAATTATACCATTTCTTCCCCACTACCAAAATTACACTCCAATTTCTATTTTATTTATTTCACATTTGGCCCTCGCCAAACCACATGGGGATTTAATTGTCATTTCCCCGGGTAGATCTTGGTTCCCAACGACTATATAAACAGGTGCCCCGCTTTCTCTTCTCTCGTATACTTTTATCTAACGCATTTCACTTCACAGATCGGTTTTTTGGAAATCAAAAGGTGCAATCTAAGAGGTAAAACACCTTTTATTTTCGTAATGTGAATTTCGGTGTTTGTACGTGTTGGCAGACATGTAAATGAATTGATTCGGTGATGTGTTGGTATAGTCTTATAGAAATTTGAATGAGTTATGTGCTTCTTACGTTTAATTTAAATTATTTACTTCTGTTCTGAATTGGAATTGTCGGCATATTTGATTTGATACTAGTGATTCAAGATTAATTGATTTGATCTCTTTTTGTTGCGTAATTGTAATTATTGTTTGATTATGTGATTGGTTTAGATCTACAAGTGCTTCCTGATTCTGTTGTTTATCTGAATTCCTGCTGGTTGAGGTCTGACTTAAGTTGTAAAGTATCGTCTTTGGAGATCATTGCATGTAATGCACAGTGTTCTTGTGAGATCTGCTCAGAATTATTATAAATTTGCCATATACATTGCTTCTTAGGGTATAATTCCTAAATTGTTATACTTTGTAATGAGATTTTAGAATTTTTTATGATTTTACCAGTTCTTGTTCCATGTGCTCGCATCAGATCTAATTCCAAAGTATACGTGTTTTATGTGTGGATAGTGAGGGCTTGAATCTTAGAGTAGGAACCGAATCTTCTACCTACAAAATTCATACCAGATTACCTGCTTAATGTTCTCTTTAGATTTAATGGAAACAAATGGGCCACTAAATTCTTCCCTTTCTATCAGAGTTTTGAATGATTGAATCCTTTCCAAACAACTGTGTAACTGACATCCGCATTGTAATTTTATTTATCCAATTTTAACTTTTCAAGGGTATCTTGTGAATTGTCATGATCCTGTTACAAGGATAATACAACCAAAATGTTACTTGTGCAAAATGATAGGCACGTTCTTTCCCATAAAGTTACATTACATTTTAGTGCAAGTTTTATAAGATACTGCTGCCTATTTTATGGTGCAATGAGTGCTGGGTTAATGGATGGTTTGGTAGTGTCTAAAGATGATATTAAATTATATTTTTCATATTAGGGTGGTAGTGCCAAGAGCTGCCTATGAAATTCAATAGTATATTACCATGATGGTTAACTACATGTTCCCCACATTATAAATCTCGCTGTGTTTGTGAAGCATGATCTGACAAATCTTTGTGAAACAGGAAAAATGGTGAAGATTTGCTGTATTGGCGCTGGGTATGTTGGAGGCCCCACCATGGCTGTAATAGCACTTAAATGCCCTAATATTGAAGTTGTCGTCGTTGATATTTCTGTTCCTCGTATCAATGCCTGGAACAGCGATCAGCTCCCCATTTATGAGCCAGGCCTTGATGATGTTGTGAAGCAGTGCAGGGACAAGAACCTCTTCTTCAGCACAAATGTGGAGAAACATGTCGCTGAGGCTGATATCGTCTTTGTTTCAGTTAATACTCCCACTAAGACTCGGGGACTTGGAGCAGGTAAAGCTGCAGATTTGACATACTGGGAAAGTGCAGCTCGCATGATTGCTGACGTGTCAAAATCTGACAAAATTGTAGTCGAGAAGTCGACTGTTCCAGTCAAAACTGCTGAAGCAATAGAAAAAATTTTGACCCACAACAGTAAGGGAATCAAATTTCAGATTCTCTCTAATCCAGAATTTCTTGCCGAGGGAACTGCAATTAAAGATCTTTTCAACCCCGACAGAGTTCTCATTGGAGGCAGGGAAACCCCAGATGGTCTAAAGGCAGTTAAAGCACTGAAGGATGTTTATGCCCACTGGGTCCCTGATGATCGCATTCTCACCACTAATTTATGGTCTGCAGAGCTCTCGAAGCTTGCTGCCAACGCATTCTTGGCTCAAAGAATCTCATCAGTCAATGCCATGTCTGCTCTCTGTGAAGCTACTGGAGCTGATGTATCACAAGTGTCATATGCTGTTGGTACAGACACAAGAATTGGTCCCAAGTTCCTTAATGCTAGTGTTGGCTTTGGTGGATCTTGTTTCCAGAAGGACATTCTGAACTTGGTTTACATTTGTGAGTGCAATGGTCTTCCTGAAGTTGCAGAATACTGGAAACAAGTGATCAAGATTAACGACTATCAGAAGAATCGTTTTGTCAACCGTGTTGTTGCCTCTATGTTCAACACAGTTGCTAACAAGAAAGTTGCTATCCTTGGATTTGCTTTCAAGAAGGATACTGGTGATACCAGAGAAACCCCTGCTATTGATGTTTGCAAGGGACTCTTGGGGGACAAGGCCCGCTTGAGCATTTATGATCCTCAGGTTACTGAGGATCAGATCCAGAGGGACCTTACCATGAAGAAGTTTGATTGGGATCATCCCCTTCATCTTCAGCCGATGAGCCCCACCACAGTGAAGCAAGTTAGTATTGTTTGGGATGCCTACGAGGCAACTAAGGATGCACATGCTGTTTGTATTCTCACTGAGTGGGACGAGTTCAAAACTCTCGATTTCCAGAAGATGTATGACAATATGCAGAAACCAGCCTTCATTTTTGATGGACGGAACATTATCAATCCGGCTAAGCTAAGGGAAATTGGATTTATCGTGTACTCAATTGGAAAGCCACTGGATGCTTGGCTCAAAGACATGCCTGCTGTTGCATGAACGCGTCTCTTGGATTGAGTGCAGCTCGTGTTAGGACCAAAGAGCATAGTTATGAGGCACATGCTGAATTCTTTACTATTTTTTTTCTTATCAGTTTCTGATAATTCTTATACTCCTCTTTATAGTCCGAAGATCATCGAATGTCGCTCTATGGTCTATAGTTAGGAGCATAATGTTTTCTGTTTTCAACTTGTCTTCTTTGAGGACCCAATTTGTTTTTTGTTGGTTTATATACTGGTGAATTTTTTAAAATTATTTGTCTTGTTATATATAGTTTATAAAATATCCAGTCCTCGATTGGCAATTTCTTCTGGTTGTCCCAAATTTAATCCTACCCTATAGATAATCTAATAGCATAACTTCCATAGACTATAAAGCCATTGAATATTAGATGCATAGTTATCAAATTCGAACGGTTCAATGACCACATTAAGGTATCACATCGTCGGGTTAGTAGTCAAATCAGTGACTCAATGATTCCATCATCACAAATTTAAATGAAAGAATAGTTATAACTGTGGGTAGATGATCAAATCAGTGAGTCAATAGTTCAATCGCTCTCGAGTTATTTGCAAAATGATCCATCAACACGATCCAAATTGGACAAGTGGCCCAATCGTCAATTATCTAGTTGAACTGATCAATGTAGTTCGATTTTAACAACTATGGGTAGATGTAGATGTTCATAGCAATTTATAATTTATCTACCTTAGTATCTTCATAATGTCTATTCAACTCATCTCGTGTCCGAATTAAATGAGTGATTTTAAAGTGGTGTTAATAGATTCTATGCATATTAATTAGGCTTCTGCTGCAAAAGGAAATGGGGTATAGTTTGGTGTTGGGTCTCGTGATACTACTTGGAAAACACATCAAGTTGGAGACAATTCATATACTTTGTAGGATTTATTCGTACGTTTTGAAAAATCAGACTTCATTTGCAAATTTCATCATTTTATTGTTTTCTTTTATTTTTTCATTATTTAAAGAGTCACAAATCTATTATTTCTTACTACAAGCCTACAATGGAGCGAGGGACGAGTTTTGTTGCATAATTGAAAGGTTGACGATGAATGATGCAAAATAAAATAAAATTTGAGGATATAATTATTATATTTCGATAAGATGAAAAAAACAAATTTTCCTAGACTTAGTGAGTGTTTGGTGGAGATTAAAATTATATTTTTAGTAAATTGTAATATAAGCTTTTGAAATGTATGGTTGAAAAGTTGTGGGATCCATGAAAGATGTGATTTATATTGATTGTTTGACTTTGACTTATATTAAAATTTGATTTTAATTCAAAACAAACAGGACCTAAATAGTACAAGACAACAATAAACAAAATTTCACCATATATAAAAGGTAAATTTAATTAGGGATGGTTGCCGGTCCTACCTGTTTATTTATTTATTTTTTTATATAAAAAATATTCTTGTAAATTCTATAATAGGGTAATTTGTGAATTGGGCCTGAGTCTTCCGTTCGTATTTTGGTTATGGAACAATACATAACTCCTAGTTTTAAAGATCACATTTCATAAATAACAAACTCATTAAAATATTTTAAAAATCAGGTGGTAAATAAATTTATTAAATATTAAAATAAAATATAATATACATTAATTATTTCTACCAATGTCACCTCACCTTCTCCATCTTATCACCCATGACCTCACTACACCACCTTCCCTCCAGCTCTCCATAGAAGACAGCCATCGACTCCGACAGTCGCTCTGACGATTGTTTCGAAGATCACTCTGGCTGCCGTTTCAGCGACTGTTCCGACAATCACTCCGGCGTAAAAATTTTCAGAAAATTAAAAATTGGAAATCACACTCCCACCCCATGGATTCACCTACCATCACCCCCATTCGTTGATACACGTCATCCGTGACTAATTGTAACCAAGTTTGTATTCAATGTGACTAACTGTGATCAAATTTGTGTTCAATGTGACTGTCTGTGACTAGGTCAATCTCAAGTCATAATCGGCCACAATCAACACAAAATTAATCACAAACAGTCACAACAAATACATACTCGATCGCATAGGGTCACCACAAATAACCAATGACATCGAATGAAACTGCACATTTGTACCGTTAATGCTTCCTACAACCCAAGTCATACATTCTCCAAAATCCAGAATAGAATGGATATCAAGCTGCACCCTACTTAACATCAGAGAGGAGCTTACCTACACCCCCAGCATTTTTCATGAACGAGTTACCGACTTATATGAACTTTCCAATTCAACATCAACATGATATGGATTAACCGTGACCAACTTTGTTTTCGGTATGACTAATTGTGACCAAATTTCTATTGAATGTAACTTTTTGTGACCAAGATAAATCTCAAGTCACAATTGGTCACAATCAACACAAAATTGGTCACAAACAACCACGACGACCACCAGCATACCACACAACCGCCACCACGTGAAGATCCCATGCTCATAGCTGCAACCAGCATACCGTACCACCGCATATAACGCCAGTCACCACCGCCAAAACGCCAACAAAACACCCTACCCCACACCACCGAACAACACCTACTACACACCGCACACACAGTAGCCCCCACAACATACACAACACCCAACCACCGAACATAGCACTGCACACCACCACACCTAACCTCAACCGAACCCAACCACCACTAAGCACCATCGTACCCAACCACCATATTAAAAAAAAGAGAGGATTAATGGATCGTATTGTACGCAACGAAGATGAACAGTCGCGCACGGACTGACACTACATCGACGATGAATTACCGCTGCGCTGTGAACCGTAACCGGCATCAGTAGTTGCAGCGTCGCCCAGTTCATCGCCACTAGCATCGTCACCGTGATATACCACCACTGTCACCTCCTGTAATGCACCACCACCACAACCACTGGAAGCCACTAGTTTTCACAACATCTCCCCACCCCCACCATCTCTGGCACCATAGAGAGATAGACGAGAAAAAGGGCTACATTACAGCCCCTCTCTAGGAACTATGTACCGCCACCACTGTAACCACACTAGCATCTCGTACCGCCACCACTGTAACCACGTCCAACCTTATCGCATCTTGAGAAGACGGTATGAAGAAGATTGTGGTTTGAGGAAGACGATGATGATGGTTGAGAGAAGACGGTGGTGGGAAGAAGACGACGATTGGATCTATAGAGAAAGTGTTGTTGTATATGAAGAGAGAATTTTATTTTATTTTTTAAAGGAAAATAATTGAAAGAATGGGAAAGAAGAAGACGCACCTGGAATGAAGATGTTTACTTGGGTGGGTACAAGTGTGGGGTGGGGTGTTAGAGAGAGAGCATTTAACGAATAGAAATGGAGAACAACGAAACATGTTAATATAATATATATTTTATATATAATAATAATTTATTTAGTACCTGATTTTTGAATAAATTTTTAGTAATCTAATTTTTAATAATGAAATGTTAAATCCATGTTTTCGTGTAATTTTCTCTTTTGGTTATAAGAAAGTTAAGCTATATTGATTTAAACAAGTTTTGATATTCTCAGAAACAATTAGAAACCTTCCCTACCGTGCCGTGGGGCTCCGATTTTGCAGGAAAAAATTGTCATCCCTAAATTTAATTTATATATATATTTTAAATTTTATCTTATGTTGTTTACTACCATGCAACCGTGCATAATCCTCATTTGAGGTTAAAAACGTTATGATTTATATGGGTAGACGATGACATAGCCATATTATTTATAGATTTATTCTATATGTACATCAAAATTTACTCGGGTGTACATATGTCAAAGTGACATTTCATCAATATTTACTTGACCAATGATGAAATGCCTCTTGGACATTATGTACACTAGTGTAAACCCTAATTTAACCGACCGTACACGATCACAAAGCACCGAATTTACTTATGGCAGTTGGCTCCACTGTTGAAATGCACATTTGCAGTTTAACACA
The DNA here is from genome assembly GCA_019097785.1 of Fraxinus excelsior. Lineage (NCBI taxonomy): Eukaryota > Viridiplantae > Streptophyta > Magnoliopsida > Lamiales > Oleaceae > Fraxinus > Fraxinus excelsior. The sequence goes on along the minus strand of CM032628.1, from coordinate 2,061,271 downwards.
AACCAATTTCCCCTCGCTCTCGTCTCCAGTGTGTATTATACCGCCAATCACTCGCCACCATTGAGCAAATCTTTTAATTCCAAATAAAATTTTCTCTTTTCAATCCCAAGAAGTCACCACAAAACACAAATCATGAAATTACTTTCTCATTTCCAGGTCGTTATGACTAGTCCGCGGGTCATTTCTTTGCTTCCATGCAAGGCTTCAATTCTTCTATTACAAGCCCAAAGCTACCATCAATATTCAAGATTTTAGAGGGGGAGGGGGAGAGAGAGAATTCAGTACGTGTCCTGTTTTATCGGAGCATACATCACTGCCAAACAGCCCTTTATCTCTTCACTTGGATATTTTTCTTCGGGCGAATGAAGAGTTCAATCGAGTCTGAACCACTCTTTTATGAGAGTTCCCTTTAACACCTTTCCAGTTACCGGATCTCGTTCCTGCTAATCCATTGTGGATTTTTTTTCCTGATCTGATTTTCAAGTAATTCTCTGTTTCTATAGAATTCTTGGGTATTTTCCTCTTAATGGGATGTTGGATTTAGCATATTTTTTTTAAAGAAAAATTGACTTTTCTTGAATTTGCTCATCTGATTTTTTAGCTCTAGCAATGGAAGAAGTGCAACAACAGAGATATGTGTGTAAGATATGTAGCAAGAGTTGCGTAAGTGGTAAGTCATTGGGAGGTCACATGAGGATTCATTCTGCCTTGATTTCAGCTATGAAAAAAGCAGCTGAAGTGGAATTTGACAGCCAAATGGATTTGGAAGGGGTCGATGATCAAGAGATTCAAGAGGGTAGTTTTCAGAACTCGAAGAATCAATCAAACAGCACATATCTAGATCAAGAAAAGATCAAGAATTGTGGGACCAACATGGGCTTGGGAGATGATGATCCAAAAAATAGCTACGAATTACGGGACAATCCAAAAAAATCTTGGAAGACTTTTGCTGTAAAACATGGAGATACACCAAGGGATGGAACTTGTAAAGAATGTGGCAAAGTGTTTCCCTCTTTAAGAGCTCTGTCTGGTCATATGAGATGTCATTCAATCAAGAAATCCGTGGCGAATCAGAATCACTGTAAGGAATGTGGCAAAGGATTTGATTCAATGAGAGCCCTGTTTGGTCATATGAAGAGTCACTCCAAAAAATCAAGAAGAGACACTGATGAATCTGCTGAGTGTTCATCAGACTTGGGTAATTTGTGTCCTCTTCGAAGAAAGCGATCGAGGATATTGTATAAGACTGATTCTACTCCATCATCAAGTGGAGTTGAATTTGGGGAAGTAGAAGAGGTGGCTCTGTGTTTGATAATGCTGTCTAGGGGTGTGAAGAATTGGGATAGGTCTAATTCAGTTACAGAATCAACTGGTAATGATTCTGCATATTTTAGAGATGAATCAGTATGTAAAGATAAAGAAATTGATATGAATGATGGTGGAGATTCCTCATTTGATGTCAACAAGGTGTGTGCGATGGAAAAATCGGTAGGAAAGCTCGATACTCGCGTTCTTGGCTCTGGAATTGCTTTTTCTGAAAAGTACTTGCCTTGTTCAGATGATTTGAATTTGGGTTTTTCTGGTCAAAATGAGATGAAAGTTGATTCAGAAATTTCTGATGATGGTGTGTTGAAATCTAGTTCTTGTGACAAAACAATAGTTGATGGTCATGATTCTAAAATGTTAATAGATTTTGACGAGAAGTTTGGCTTGAAAATGCTTGGTGGTACCTCTTCAGTCGAGGTGGACACCTGCTCATTAGCTGTTGCTGAAGCTAATTCCAAGATCGAATGCAATGTTATTGCAAGTTTTCAGTGTCCAACATGCTCGAGGATCTTTTCATCTGGCCAAGCTTTGGGTGGTCACAAGAGGGCTCATAACACTGGATTTACAGGGAACAAAACCATTGAATCTGTGGCAATGGATGGCGATTTTGATCTTAACTTACCTATTACTATTGATGAAGGTGAAAAGGACAGTGTTAAAATCGATCAATGGTGGTTCAAGACTTGGCACGAGTCCAAGGAGGAGCTGATTATTGCAGATTGAGAAACTAACTCGATCCACATTTTCCATGAGATGATGCATTGATGAACATATTCAGTTGATCAAGATTCAATTCATATTTTAGATACATCTTTTGAATACCTTACCAGTTTGCAGATACTCATATTAATCATAGTATAATGAATTTCCTTTTAGTTTCCATGTCTTTGTCTAGTATCAACAAGATGAAACATTCTTCATGTCATGTCCTATATCATTCGAATTGAATCGAATCACTTGTGCTTATTCATATTGAATCTTGTAAATTTTCGTTGCAAGCTATGCGTGAACTTTATAATGCACATTTTGTATGTAGTACTACTTGAGTGTACAAGGCTTGTGACTATATTGTATCAAAGGGCTGTTGAAATTCATTAGTCTGTTAAGTTGGATGGAAACATGATTAATGTTCCTTAAAACTATTTAAAAATGCAGAAGAAGATGGTTGTTTAGTCACCTTCCATGTACACATCTCAGTTCCAACTCCTTTCCTCCTAAAAAAGTAATGTCATGTTGTAGACTTGGCTTGAGTGTTGGAATATATCTCTTGACCTGGCTTTATTTTAAAGTGCATAAATCCTTTTGCATGCAACTTGTCTATCAAAGGACAACATGAGTGCTCAAATACCCCAAAAGTTAAAGCTTAAGAATTAATCTACCTATGAGAGTTTAGTCTTTGTTTCGGTTAAAAAATGGCATTTCCTTCGTCAGCTTCCTGGAATTATATTTAAGGATTGTTTGGCAAGACTTTTGCTTTTACTTCTTGTAGAAGATTTCTTGAAAAAGCTACTTTAGATCATTTTCTTCTAAAAGCTCTTTTAACCGAACAAATAACTTTAAAAAATCATCAAACAAGTTCAAAAACAAAACGGTTTTTTAGTTTAAAAACAGCTTTTGACTTTTCAAATGTCTTTCCTAACAATCTCTTATTTGTGTCATCATTTTCGTCTGCTAGCAACTAGTGGCTGACTAGATCTATGTCGTCTGGCTATGAGTAAAAGTAACTTAATAAAGTTAGTTATAAGTAATTTCTTTTGCTTTAAAACTTATTTAGATAATTTACTATTTGTAAACTCTTTAAACTTAGTCAAACGACCCTTTAGGCAGGCAAGTTCCATATGTATTTTCTTGCTCTAAGCTTATTTGAGTCCGTTCTTTAGCTTAAAAATATAGAGTTGAAGCTAATTTTGTATATTCGTTCACCTTTTAGTGCTTTCTTTTGGTAAATTTTGAATTGTCAATGACAATTTAGCAATGGTTAACACGAGTCTAATAATGTAAAAAATTCCCAAGTGAGGTAAAAGGCAAATAATGTAGAAAGATGGTATCCATATAGAGATTTTTGTGTGTAAATGTATAGTACTATGTTTAGCTTATTATTTCCAAGGAGAAACGCCATAATTTGGAGCTTCGCTTACAATTAAATAATCTCAACCTTTCGAAGGTTGAATGTGAGGAGCAACAAATGGTTCAGAACGTCCAATCATTTTTCTCATGCGACCCGAATGCTTTAATATCTAATATAGTTTTTCTTCAAGAAGTAGGCATCGATATTGCTCCGAGGAATAACAACATAACGCAAATTTCATCCCACCTCACTTGTAATTTTCCCGTCCCCTGTCCTCGCACCTCGCACCATCACCACTTAAAATATTAATTAATTATATAAATTAAGTTAAATTAAACTATAAATATATTTATAAACTATCTCTATGAAAAGCACGGTAAAATATTAAACTGTAAGATTTATTACTTGGGGTAAGATGAGAGCAAGACGATGACCAATGTCCCCGTCCCATACTCGGGCAAGGCAAGGATTTTGATTCCATCTTCGACCCCATCCTTTTAAATTGATCCTCACGAGGATCGAAGAATTCTCATCGCACTGTCATCTATATTAGGATCCGTTTAGCATAACTTTTACTTTTGTTTTATGTAAAAGAATTTTTGGAGAAAGTTACTTTTTTTTTATTTGAAAATTAATTGTTAAAAAAATTTATATTCTAGAAGTGCTTTTAAGAGAAGTTAAATTGGACTAGCTTTTGAAAATACTTTTAAAAGAAGTCACATTGAATCTCAAAATCTCCTTTTGACTTTTCAAACGATGTGCCAAACAGACTCTTAGTTTGCTCTTGCTAACTTATCTAGCGATGTCAAAAAGGTTCGGGAGTGGAAAAAAGAAACACGAGCCGACTCGATTTGGGCTCAGATTGGCCCACTAAGGCTCGGGCCGAGCTTTTGCTCCACTCGGCCCCAAAAAATCTCGGATCGGGCTAGGCCTATTTTAGGGCTTCAGCACGAGTCCATTTTTTTTTTTGAGAAAAATTCATAAATTCTACTTTAAATTTACACCATTTCAAAAATAACAAAACATCTTTCACATTTCAAAAATCAGATTTTTGACACACACACACACACGTGTTATATAATATATATATATAATTAACCCACCCACCTCCACCACCCCTGCCATTACGACGATCGTTCCGACGACTACTCCGATTCCGACAACCATTCCGACGACTACTTCGGTGAGCGTTCCGGTAACTGCTCCGATTTCGACGACTATTTCGGTTATCATTTTTCGGCGACTTCTCCGAATCCGACGACTATTCCGATTATCGTTCGTTGGTCACATATTTGAAAATTAGTTGGTTGCAGATCAATAGTTTTATAGGTCACATATTATTTTATTGGTCACGGATTCAAAAATTACAGGTCACAGTTATTTATCAGTCATATATTTTCAAATTTATTGGTCACAGATTAATTTTTAGTCGCAATTTTAAGGTCACAGTTAGATTTTTTTGTGATTACCATCAACTTTTGTGACCACTCCCCGAGACCACCAGCGACTTATGTGACCACCCCCGTGACCATCATCGCCGTTTGTCGCCAAAACCAACCGCACCACCCCCGTGACCGCCACCGACTTCTGTGACCACCACGACTCTTGAGACCACCCCCGTGATCACCACTGACTTCTGTGACCACACCCGTGACCACCACCTCACCACTACCACCAGCCGCATCATCGCCGCTGCCAACACCATCGTTGTCGCTAACAACCACACAAATCATCCATTGCAAAACCACCTCATGGCCGCTAATATCCACCACCAACATCACCAATGGCACCTCCACCACCACCTACCACAAAACACTGTCAACACCACCACAAGACCACCGCCATCAACACCGTACCCACAGTTGTCCACTGCCATCGCCACGACCACAGTTGTCCACTGCCATCGCCACGACCACAGTTGTCCACTGCCATCGCCACGGCCACAGTTGTCCACACAGTCTCTATAAATTAAACTATAAATATATTTATAAACTATCTCTATGAAAAGCACGGTAAAATATTAAACTGTACGATTTATTGTCCCCGTCCCATACTTGGGTAAGGCAAGGATTTTGATTCCATCTTCGACCTCATCCTTTGAAATTGATCCTCGCGAGGATCGAAGAATTCTCATCGCACTGTCATCCATATTAAGGTCCGTTTAGCGTGACTTTTACTTTATGTAAAATAATTTTTAGAGAAAACTACTTTTATTTTTATTTGAAAATTAATTTTTAAAAGAATTTTCTATTCTAGAAGTGCTTTTAAGAGAAGTTAAATTGGACTAACTTTTGAAAATACTTTTAAAAGAAGTCACATTGAATCTCAAAATCTCCTTTGGACTTTTCAAACCACGTGCCAAACAGACCCTTAGTTTGCTCTTGCTAGCTTATCTAACGATGTCAAAAAGGCTCGGGAGTGGAAAAAGCTCGAGCTGAGGCTCGGGCTCAGCCCATTTTGGGGCTTCAGCATGAGCCGATTTTTTTTAAAAAAAGAAACACGAGTTGACTCAATTCGGGCTCAGATCGGCCCACTAAGGTTTGGGCCGAGCTTTTTGCTTGGCTCGGGCCCAAAAAATCTCGAACCGAGCTGGGCCCATTTGGGGCTTCAGCACGAGCCGATTTTTTTTTTTTTTAAAAAAAGAAACACGAGCCGATTCGATTCAAGCCCGAATCAGCCCACTAAGGCTCGGGTCGAGCTTCTCGAAACTATTTTGCTCGAGTCGAACCCGAACTTTGAGTTTCGGCTCGGCTCGTTAACATAATTAAGCTTACCATAGCTGAATCGATTATTTATCATATTTTTATTTCACTTATAATTCTGGGATATACTTCTTAAGTCATTATCTGTTTGGATTAAAGTCTGTTTAATAAAATAAGGGGTTGTTGGACAAAGTTTAGATAAAAGAAAATTTAGCAAATTTTTATATAAATTGATGAAATGTATGACTCAAAAGTTGATTAAAATTATGATTTTTAACCATAAAATATACAAGTAAAATTAATTTTTCAGTTTAATCTCAATATTTTAGCAAACTTTAAGCTACCGCAAACAAGTACTACAGAACTATCCGCTTCGCAAAACACCACTTCCATCTCTTGTACGAATTTTCGTTTTCATCGGTTGGACCGAAATGCAACACCCTCCTCCCATAAACCCTAACACGAATTCGGACCCGTATTTCACCCATGCCTACCCAGGTTATTCCACAAATCCTAACCCTAATTCTGATCCCTTGAAACTACCCGTTTACACCGGAGTAGATACAAGTAGTACATTGGTTCAACCGTACCCTCCTGGGGTTGACCCCCCATATGTGCCCACACCTGTGACTCCAACGGTCACATACTCGCAGCAAGCACACAGCTTTGACCCACGACAGTCTGTGGTCGCTGCTGACACTCCCGTGCCTTATTATCCGGACCTGAATGCCGCCGCCGTGCAGAATTGGGTGGCAGCTATCTGGCAACTCGGGACAAGTCTTGGTGCAACTGTATGTGGATTTTTGTTCTCAAGTATTATTTTCATTCGAATTTTTGATGCGTTGAATTGATCCTAAATATTCATTTTGCTCAATTTTGATTAATGCTGTTCAGGTTATATAGACTGGTATGATCTGTGTGTGTAACTTTGTGTTTGGTTATATGTATGTGAATGTAGACTCGTAGGTACATCGGCTGGTTATTTATCCTGTTGCTAAATATTGTTCCTTTGAGCATAAAGAAATTGGAGATTTGTTGTTTGCTGTAGTTAATTTTTTGCTGGATTTGCACTTCTGGAGCCATTTAATGTCTCCAGATCTGGGGGTTTTACTTAATTAAGCATTTCTAGAACATTAACACCCGAGTTCTTGAAGATAATGTATACGGAATATTTTTTTGAAGATAGAGATTTTGATTGGATGATAAGTTATAATATATATTTTTTTTCATATTTGGACAGAGTTCTGAATCAAAGTTAGCGTTTTCAACCATTTGTTATCTGTCAATTGATTGCTCACTGCTGTTCAAATGCTTCACAATTGTATTTGAAATTACCGTTGGTTTTCACAAGTCATCTTTCTTTCCGTTCTCTTTAAATTTGAGTTTACTGACAACTAGGTTTGATTACACCACATAACCAATGAAAGGAATTGTAGAACGTAAATATATTGAATAAATGGAGATACCATGTAAATCAGTCCACAATACAGTTATTCTTTTAGTTTCAACAGTTGCCTCAGCTACACGAGAATCGTGAGTGCACAAAAATCTATTTCTTTTTTTTTTGGATATATCCAATATTGCTGATCGAAATGTCTATTCACTGTCAATAGGTGGAATCACAAGCAAGATTTCTTCTCTCTTTGTATGCTGTTGCATTTTAATACCATTTTATAATAATTCAATACCTTTATCGAGTGGGGGGGAGTATCAACCACGCCTTGTCTCCTAAAAATAAATAATGAGTTCCTTTCATCACTGCAGGGTGTAACGGTACCTTCCAGCGATACACAAAATTCTGTTCCTGCAAATACCAGTTCTACCTTTTGGACTAATCCAGAAGTTCAGTCTCAGAGAAATAATTATTGGAAAAGGAACCTGAAGAAGACGAAGGTTGTACAATCTGCATGGTGTGAGGTTTGTAAGATTGAATGCAACAGTAAGGATGTCCTCGAACAACATAAATTGGGAAAGAAGCACAAGAAAAATTTGGAAAAAATAAACAGAATAACTAGTACAGTTGTTGCTGCATCTGCACCGTTAATTGGACCACAAGAGAAACAGGACAAAGACAAAGCTACCGGTGGACAAAAAACACAGAAAAGGGCAGCACAGCGAACGGAGGATTTGGAGACAAAACGAAGAAAAGTTCTGGAAGGAGGTGCAGCGGCTGATGCTGTGCGTGCATGTGTTTACTGTAATGTGGTTTGCAACAGTGAGACAGTGTTCAACCATCACCTTGCTGGTCAAAAACATGCTACTATGGTGAAGAAGCATGCAGTTGCTGGTGCTACATGAAAAGCGGATAGTTGGCTAACATTTTGAGTCAAATGTATATTACTTATTTTCCTTTTGATTTTAGAACTTTTATTTTATCGTTTTCCACATTCTTAGTTGTATGAGATGATATAAATGAACTGCCATTTCACTTCAATAATTTAATGCAATAATAGATTTTTGTCTAAAATTCATTTGTAAACATTGTTTCTTTGCTCTTTTGGATCATTCAACTGTATGTTTCTAGTTTTAGAATGCACTCGTTTTCCTTCTTCAGGTTTATGATGCTTCACACTCTAGAAAGGTCGAGAGATTTGTAGCGATTGAGGATAAACAAGGTCAGTGCTCTTGCTGATATTCTCCTGCTTCGCAGGATTTTTCTTCATCAAACCCTTTCCAGTTTTTCTACTGGTATTAGCATTCTCTTGCTATAGAATCTTTTCTTGGTCAAGCTCTTTCTAGTTTGCTTGCTGTAGAACAAAATTCACTTAGTACATAGTTTGGTTTTCTTTGATTTTGTTTGATGAAATCGTACATTATGAGCACATCAAATGCAAGAGTAAATTAGCTCCTTTTTTTTTATCATTAATGCAGAATGGCAGATGCATGTCACATAACTTGCTTAAATTTAACACTCGAAAAACCAGTTATAGAAAGTGAAGAAACATTAGCAACATAGCAAGTGAATGAGATTTAAGGACACAAAAAGGTTGAAATGCATTTTTTTTTTTTTGCTTATTTGAGCGTAAGGATTACTGACTCTAATGCCTGCTTTTGATACAATAACTTTGACGTGCATTCCCGTTTTGCTTATTTGTTTCATGGTTAAAGCTAGTTTATTTTGGCAAGTCCTCCAGTAGTTCAAGCGTCTGAAATAGAGCATGCCATTACTCTCTCTCTCTCTCTCTCTCTCTCAGTGTGCGCGCGTGTTTCTTTTTATGAAAACAAATGCTTTAGTTGTACTTTTATGCAATTTTTATATTTCCCAGCCAAAACTCTAAAAGAGAGAGCAGTTTGTTCTGAGAAATAGATGGAGCTTCCCGAGTGGACTGAAATACTTGTACAAATCCATTGATATCACAAACCAACTTAAAATTTTACTTCAAAGGTATTCACTAGTTTGTTATTCTTCAAACCAAGTTTAAGCATGACTGTGCTATATAATTCACCTTATTAAACAACACATTCTATTGCCTAAAAATAAAATAAGGCTCAAAAGACTTAGTTCCGCACCTCATTGTGCCTGCTTTTTATCTTCTCGAGTAGTTTACGGTCTCTTTTGTTTAAAAATTGTTAGCATGCAATAATTTATTTTTTGTTCAGTGACAGACTTTACTATGATGTTATTGTGCATAGTTTGCCCTGAAATATATATCGATATTGGAATCTTCCAATTTTCAAATCAATGTTTTGAGTTTGAGCCTCTAGGTAAAAAAGAAATGTGGTGAAGAAATTTTTGACAGTTTCACATAAAAGTACCTAGAAAACATATTCATTGATAAATGTAATATTTTCCATCATTATTGAACTGACACATCTTTCGGTCACGGGTCATTCAAGATTATGAGATAACATTTCTTGAACCCTTTGTGCTTTCACCATGTTTTCCTTCACAAGCCTTCTCATTATCTTTCTCGAAGGTGATTTCGGGATAATGTCCACAAATTGCAGTTTCGAATTCGTTTGTAGGTACCAACATTAGATGCAACAAAGTACATAATATCCTCTTCGCTTTCTTTTGCTTTTGAGCTCAACGCATGCTGCTGTCTGGTAACCTGCAAAACTAGTCCATTTTCTTTGACGTTAGTTCTCATAGTAAGCCGGGAATTAAAGTTTGTGATAGATAATACCCTACAACGGCCGTGTCTTCAACTGAATGGTGAGATAGAAGGATTGCCTCGGAGTAACCTGTCGAATATATGTAAGAACATGCTCAGATTTTTGGTTTTTGACTATGTTTCTATACACAACTAAGCTTATATGTCTTGGTTGCAAATGCTTGATCGAAAGACCAATTTTCGCGTTGATTTGAATGACTTATTGGCAGAGTTATTTGGCCATTTTATGATACTTGGAATCCTTTGTATTTGATCAATTCTTTGATGCGATCCACAAGAAAAATATCTCCATCATCATCAATGTAGCCAATGTCACCTGTGTGGAGCCACCCTTCTTTGTCTATAGTCAGAGTAGTCTCATACTCATTCTTATAGTACCTGGAAATTTTTGCATAAATCCTTGAGTTGGGATCACTAAAAAGAATAAAAGAAACAGTAATCATTGTAGTGGCTGGCTTGTACCTTTCATCACATACTGGCTTTTAACACATATTTCACTTGGGCTGTTCTTGGGGAGAGACCGACCCCTTTTGGGATCGATAACTTTACTTCCGGATTTGGAAGTACGAATCCCACTGAGTTTCTCTTTGAAATTCCATGGCCTTTATTTGGATCCCCATGCGTTAGTGTAATGCAGCCGCGCTCTATCATGTCATTCCATTTGCCCGGTAGTGAATAGTAAATGAAGTCAAAGAACTCTCTCTGGCAAATTTTGTATTTGGTCTCATAGAATGTAAATACCATAAAGTGTGCGTACCTTCTTGTACCTCAACACCTGGAAATTTTTTCTCAAATTCTGTAAGAATTTCTAGGGCCAGCGGAGCTGCTGCAGTCATGACGGACTTGCGCTTGAGTTTACTGAGATCAAATTTGTCGACTATGGGGTTCTTAACCAACTCCAAAATGATGGGTGGTACAATTGGTGCAAACGTGTAAATATTCAAGTTCGGAAATTCACCTTGAACTTAGTCAATCGAGCTCAATTTCATTTCAAGCAAGTTCATGCATTACACGTTCACTCTCACAATATTTTTTTGCTTGTAAGTATTCGACATAAATATTTACGAATTTGTTATCGTTAAAGTTTATGACTATATTTATCTCAATCAAGTAATTTTTAACTAAAAGAACATTCACTCGTTGAGATTGCTTGCTCAACTCACCTTTATGACCCACCTGTCAAAAAAGCCTAACTAGGTATATCACTAAGAAGATTTTAAATTTATTAATATACAAATAACGGCTAATTTCCAGTTGAAACGGATTGCATCACTAATCCCAAGAAAATTATTATCACACACCCAACCCCCAATTTTGAAATTTTAAACCTAAAATGAGTTGATTTGGTAGAGCTACTGTTTGCTACAAAGCTAATTAAAATGGTCACATTTAATTTTTAATCATGCATTTCATTTTTATCGCCTTTTTACCTATTTATTTTATGGAATCCACCAAATTTTATCAATTTTATTTGTTAAAAACCTACACATTCCCATTCCAATAATAGTAGGACCCACTAAATTTAGCTCCCAAAATCACCCTACTCGTGAGAAAATACGATCAATACATATTAGAACTATTCCTTCGAATCATAATTTCTTTGCATAAATTATATTAAGTTGGTTGAGATGTCAAACTACTTAAATGGTTCACGTTATCCAAGTCAACCCCAACCTCACCCCTTAACCCGAGCTCCATGGGAAAAAAATTGAGTAAGATAGTTATATATGCACACGTGTTTGAACAATTTACTTAAATCATAATATATCTAAAAAATTAAGTTAGAACGTTAATTGGGTCGAGATGTCGACAACTTAAATGTTTCACCTTCTCCACGTCAACTCCAATACTAATCCCAGCCTCTCTGTTTGTAGCATAACACGGTTTTGACCAAAAAAAATGTTATATTATTAGTAATAATTAGTGTGATACTATTTTTGAAAATGTTGCACTATTTACCCAATCTATTGTTTGTATAAAAGTTAGTCCTACAACATTTTAAAAAGAACAAAATAATCATAAGACCTTTCACTATAGTTGTCAAATCTCTTCTATTTCATTGTTAAGTGGCCCTTATATTTTGAACTTTATAAAGTTAAATTTATTTTCAACTCGTGTTGGTGTTCATGATTATGAAGCGAGTCATGTTTTTACGAGATTCATGTGCCATTTAATATAGATTTGAATGATTTATGTCGTTGGAGGTTGATTATGCAATTGTAATTAAAGACTGATGACTAATTTTTTTATTTTATAAAGATTGAGGACTAATTTGATATTTTAAGAATATATGAGGACCAATACTCTGAAATTTCCTTATATTTTCAATTTTGTTTATAAATTTATTTTTTATAAGCGTTTAATAGATTCGGACATTAACTCAAGGGTGAACGAGAAACACAAAATATACATTCTCTCCATTCACTCACCCGATCCAGAGAGATGCATTCAATCATCAGCCATTAATCTGTAAAGGCACAAAATTTGGTGAATACGTATATAGTATATACGTATAAATTTGCCAGTTGGAAAAGTGTCTGAATCTTTTACCTTCTTTACGTTCATTTATTGATTGATCGATTTTGTGTATACGCAGATGTCTTTGATAGAATTAAATTGAAAAAAGGAAACCCTTGGTTAGCCGATTGGGCGGGATTTATTGTGGGGCCGTAGAGAATTCAATGCCGCGGAATATATTGAAGGGAGGAAAAAAAAAACTGGATTCTTGAATAGCTGTGGTGGCGGATCTGGTGGTCAAAACTGCATCATTGTTTACAAACAATTGTTCGGACCGAGTTTTGGAGAGGAAGAAAATTATTGGTTTTAGTGTTGTAGGTAGCTGGAGGTGTAGTCGTGCAAACGGTAATTTTATTGATTTGAGGAGAGGGCAAGAGTGGGGAAGTGGATAGTATTGTAAGAGGTGGCGGAGAAGGAAGATGCAGCTGCACTTCTCGCCTAGCATGAGAAGTATAACGATATCATCAAGCAGCAACGGTGGAAATAGCAATGGAGGTGGCGGGGATTTGATGAAGATCAAGGTCGCACCTCGCCACATCTCTTATCGCACACTCTTCCACACCATTCTGACTCTTGCATTTTTGTTGCCTTTTGTTTTCATTCTTACTGCCCATGTCACCCTCGAAGGCGTTAACAAGTGCTCTTCATTCGGTACTTACCACATTTTACCCTTAATTTTTAATAAACGCTTTTGTACTTTTTATGATTGATTCCGTGATCTGTGTTACTTAGATCTCACTGGTATTTGTTGTTTATTTATTATACAGATTAGGGTTCTTTTGCTTTGTTTGTCAGGATGTTGCACTGTGTTGTTGGAACCGCTTCTGTAAACTGGGTAGTCATAGATTGATTTGTTCACAAATTTGTTGAAGTTTCTTATTCGTGATTGTCCAACTATTTTGGAGATTCATTTACTCTGGTTTTTCAGTAGGTGGATCTAAATGATTACGGACAAGCAGCTGATACAAATAGATTTTGGAGAATTTAAAAAGTGAATTGATTTTGATTATGGATTCTATTTTAGAAATGCAGTTTATTGAATATTATTCTAGCTGTTAGCTATTGCAACCACTCTTTGTGCTCCTGTGCTAGCATTAATTTTTTTTTTCAAGCCTATATCTTGGCATGTTAAAACCAAATTTATGACCAAGCGCAAGTATATGATCTGGTACTAGCTCAAAGCTGTTGAAATATTTTGGGTGATCTACTGTACATTTGAGTGCAACTTTTGGACATTGTTATGGTTGATATAGTGGTGTCTCTGCATCTTCTAATTTGTGTGTATATATTTTCCAAACAAAGTGCGCCTTACCTGCTATTTAACTACATGTTTACTTCTTCCGTTATGCTTGTTACTGTTCTTTTGGTTTTTCCTCTTACAGTAGTCTTCCTCCATTTATTTTTCTCTCTTTTTTGTAGATATCAGTATTCTTCTGTCTGTCTGTGTATCTTGAACTCCAATTATCAGCTCACTGTTTTGACATTGTTATAATTATGGCGTGCCACATGGGTGAATATGTAGAACTCCAAAAGAGAATAAGTTAGTGGGTGATGCGAACTCACGTAGCAATTGAAACTACGAAACCCACGAAGATTAGATCAAACCCAAGAGAACCAAGAATCAATGTTTGAAAAACTCAACCCAATAAATTATTGAACCAAAGAACTAAGACAATCGCCAACGATATCTTGACCCCGTGATCACAAAACTTGTGAACCTTAATTAAATTGTTGAACATCACAAGAATTTTATTCTTGATCAGTTAGGAATTAATTCAATGAAGAACGAGCTGAAAACAATATGTCTCGCAATAATATCTCTCAAATTGTATGTTTTTGCAATGAGAATAATAATCATATTTATATGGAATTCATAAAACCTAGTTAAAAACGGAATTGCTCCTAAAAGATATAAAAAAAGATACCATTAAAGAGTTTTAAATAAAATAGAAATCTAAGCGAAATTTGGAAAATCGCATCCTAGTTTTGAACTATGCGGTTGCATAGGCGTAGAGCATGCGGTTGCATAGGCCTTTCTTCAGCCTTTAGTGTGATTTCGGTATGGAGGCATGCGACCGCACTCAAGTTTGTGCTATGCAATCGCATAGTAGTCCGTCTTGCCTCCAAGTTTGAGTTCTTGATTCAAATGCATTCCAACTTGTTTTCGCGTCTATGTCCAACATAGAACTTGAATTTGACTTGTTAACTTCACCATCTTGGAATCCGTAGCTTGAACAAGTGAGTGCATGGCTTCATCGACTCTATTTGATCTCAAAATTGCCCTTAGCCTCTCCTCAACGTACATCGAACCCTTGATAGCTTGTTACCCTCCTTGGATCCTATCAGTAGGTATTAGCGTCCTAGTTGCTAATGTGGCGCTTTTACTCTTTGGTGATGTACATTCTTGTCTTTTCTCGTGTCGTATGATTCACATTTTCAATTAAATGTTTCGGTGCTAGCTTTCCATTTATATATGAAGATATATTTTATTAGTGTGTTTTACAAAACTTATGTGTTTCAGTTTTTTGATTTCTTCCATGTCTCAGATTGTCTAGGAAGACGGTTGGGGCCAAAGCTTCTTGGTCGAACTGATGATTCAGGGGTAAATTTTATATTTATTTTTCTTTTGTATTTGCTTGTATTGATTTGTTTTTGTCTAGGCTTCATTTAAATTTGATGCTGGTAATTTATCAATTTGTTGTTCTTGTAGCAAAGGGTGGTTAAGGATTTCGTCAAGATCCTCAATCAAGTCAACTCTGAGAAAGTCCCTGATCGCTTGAAGCTCCCAGGGTCTTTCAGTCAACTTGTTACTGAGATGAAAAACAACAAATACAGTACCAAGGAGTTTTCTCTGATCTTGAAAGGAATGGTACGTATCACCTGAAAAATGTTACTGTCTCTTGCTCTCTCTCTCTCTCTCTCATGCCATTTGACCGGCCTTATTTATGAACATATACCTTTTTGCAAGGATAGGCTTTCATTTGAATTTTGAGTTGTACTAGATTTCTTCTTTCCCTCATTTCACCTTTTCTACTCCAGAAGCCCAAAAACATTAGCATGCTAGTCTCCATATGTTTGACTTTGACTTTTCTGTGGTACTAGTGTATCAACACAATTCTTTACAGATTGGAAAATAGGAAAAGAGACTTGGCATAATTTTAATGCTTTTAAATATGCCAAAAGATGATCTTTGATACCAGATAATATCTGAACAAACTTATTTGATGAGACTGTTTATCTGTTGCATGTCAAAAACTGGATATAAAGGACTATAAAATCGGAAAAGGAGCAGTTATCATCATATATAGGCAATGATCTAACATCCGACTACAAATTTGAAATCATGTCGCCCCAGTGCGGAAAAATATACTCGCCGTTTATAGAAGACCCATTAACTTGTTCCTCACCTCAAAAAAGAGAAAAAAAAGTAACTTGTTATTTTACTATTTAATAAAGTAGTTAACTGTATACTCCCCCATCCTTCCTCACACTCTGTTGGTTTTCCTGCGGCCCAATGATATTTCCACAAGATCTGTATTACTGGTAACTGCGAAGAATTGAGGTCTGGTAAGCTCTTTCTGCTATCAAGAAGGTTTATGAAATATTGATTTAATGTTGAGGAGAGAACATTATTTGCAGCTTTGCAGTGGGATAGAATATGAAATATTGCAAATGCAATGTCTCTTATTAGCTGAATGTTTAAGAAACTACAATCTGTGCTTGACTGCTTGTTTCAGCTAGAAAATAAATTCATTATTAGACTTGTGATTTTTGAGGAATTGTCCTTGTTCGTTTTCTATATCCTACACGGAATGCAATCTATAGTCTATCTCCAAACTCAGTAACACCTTCTTCCCCCCTAATGAAAGAGGAAGGGAAAGTAATAACTGGAAGCAAAAGGTAAAGTTAAAGAAAGCTTGGTGTGTTTTTGGCATGTTTTGCAGAGGCACATTTATCTCCATGTAATTAATTTCTCTTGCTTCATTGAGACAAATTTAATCATGATATTAAATGCACAATCTCAAAATCCTTTTGTGGTTTTCAAAGTTAAAATTTGTTTGGCAAACAAATCTTCTGTTTAAGAGTTTTCTTGATTTTGCCTGGCAGTTAGAGAGATCTGAAAGGGAGATTAGGGAGTCCAAGTTTGCGGAGCTAATGAATAAGCACTTTGCAGCTACTGCAATTCCTAAGGGCATTCACTGCCTTTCTTTGAGGTTAACCGATGAATATTCTTCCAATGCTCATGCACGCAAACAGTTGCCTTCACCAGAGTTACTGCCATTGCTTTCTGACAATTCCTACCATCACTTTGTATTGGCCACCGACAACATTCTTGCTGCTGCAGTCGTGGTCACATCTGCTGTCCAATCATCTGTGAAGCCCGAAAATATTGTTTTTCATGTCATAACAGACAAGAAAACATATGCAGGCATGCATTCGTGGTTTGCTTTAAATCCTATCTCTCCAGCAATAATTGAAGTGAAAGGTGTCCATCAATTCGATTGGTTAACAAGGGAGAATGTTCCCGTGCTTGAAGCTGTGGAGAGTCACAATGGGATCCGAAATTACTACCATGGAAATCATGTTGCTGGGGCAAATCTCAGTGATACCACCCCACGGACATTTGCCTCAAAATTGCAAGCTAGAAGTCCGAAGTACATCTCATTGCTCAACCATCTACGCATATATCTTCCAGAGGTATTCATCGTTGAACTTATTTTCTTCCTTCAGGTGTTGTCACCCTTTGTAGTACTAGAGAGAATTAAATTGATTTATGATGGTTGAGAACTCTTGCTTAGATAATGGATATCACATGCCATTATCAGCCCGCAACATGTTTTCAGTTGCACCTGCTGTTTGTTTGAAAGCTACATCATAAATCAGGTATGTAAATAAATTTCCACAGACTATCCACTAATTGGAAGGGGAACATAGCAAACATATGATCTGGTTGTAACTGAGCATGCCATGGAAAATAAATGGTTGCTCAAGTTGCACCAAAACTAATTAGCTTCATCACACGGTGCTTGGACTTTTCCATCTCTATTATAGAGCTCTAGTTAAGCAAACGTAGTGCTGATTTCTATGATCAGTTCTACCATGGTATTAGTCAAGATATTTATGTTGTAGAGTAACTTTTGAGTTATTTGTCAACCGTTTTTCTCAGTATTAAATTGGGAAAGGGGGGGGGGTCGATGGACCAACATTTGAGTAGATAAACTTTGTCAAAGCATTATGAGTACACTTTTGGTTTTGCAGGGATGAGTGGGATTGAAAATTGTGTTAATCGTTATTCAATCAGAATTCTTTTTCGTCCTGTTCATTTTTCTTTTTCCTAATTTGACACTGACAATGTTTTACCGCTATAATGTGCAGCTATTTCCATACCTTGACAAGGTTGTTTTCTTAGATGATGATGTTGTAATTCAGCATGATTTGTCTCCTCTCTGGGAAATTGACCTCAATGAGAAAGTTAATGGAGCTGTTGAAACTTGTAAAGGTGAAGATGAGTGGGTAATGTCTAAGCGATTTAGGAATTATTTCAACTTCTCTCATCCTCTTATAGCAAAGAATTTGAATGCTGATGAATGTGCTTGGGCATATGGGATGAATATATTTGACTTGGGTGCATGGAGAAAGACAAATATCAGAGACACTTATCATACCTGGCTTAAGGAGGTAACACTCAGTTTTTCCTTTTATTTTTGTAAGTAGTTAGTTGTTTGCTTTAACTCTTTTTTCGAGTGGGTTTGAATTTAATGGGGTTATGAACCCTTCCACTATTAGTATGTTGTAAAGCATGTTGTTTCGTATATTTACTTATGTGGGGGAACTTACAGCTCTTTTGAATGTTTGCATAACCTGAATACTTTGTTTTAACTCATTAGCTTGAGCTAATACATCGTGTTTTGATCTTTTCATGAGCCTAATGGTTGTATTTGTGCTTGTGCCCTCCTAATGCCCTAAAACCCCTGTATGCTAGCTATATTGATGTGGAAAAAATAGATGAACTTCATGCTTTCTGAATGACCATAGACTAGGTAACTGGCAATATCAAACTTTTGATGAAAAGACACTTAAGGCAGATGCTCCAGTTTTCTGGAATATGCTTGTTTTATTCGGGCTGTTGGTTGTTGCAGAATCTGAAGTCTAACCTGACATTGTGGAAGCTTGGAACTCTACCTCCTGCTTTGATTGCATTCAAGGGTTATGTTCATCCAATTGATCCATCCTGGCACATGCTTGGATTGGGCTATCAGCAAAAAACCAACATTGAGAACGTGAAGAAGGCAGCGGTGATTCACTACAATGGCCAGTCAAAACCTTGGTTGGAGATTGGCTTTGAGCATCTCCGGCCATTTTGGACCAAATATGTTAACTACTCCAATGATTTCATCAGGAATTGCCACATCTTGGAGTAGTAATCAATTAATGAATGGTGAACTAACGGATGAAGATGGAAGCATTATGGGTTTTGCTCAATGTCTCAGTATATTCTGTTAATAGAGATGAGGAGAGACACAGAACCTGGCCAAGATTGTTGATATTCTGGAGTTGCTCCCTTTTCCCTACTCTTGAAGGATAGGACTTGTATCACTGGCCTGGGCACGAGTTTTCTTCATTCAGTTGTAAATTAGCATTCCATCACCAATATTCTGATTGGACCTAGGATACTATTTTTGACCTCCATAATGGTTTTTTCCCGTGGTGCTTAGATGGGAATAATAGTTCGCAAAATTGGCAGAAACTGCCTATGATCGCCATCTATCATGCAACTTGCTGCATGAAAGGACGATGCAGGTCCTTCTGTAAGGCGCTACTCTGTCCCCATTGGCCATAGAGACTATTCTTTTCGCATTACTGTGTTTATTTTCCAATTAGTCTTACTGGTACCCCCTCCATTTTTTTTTCTTTCTATTTTGCCGATTTATATCTTCACCGTGATTTTAGTTGGTAGGCTGTGTATGGTTCTTACATGGCCAGATTGAGTTTGTAGAACTATTGTAGGTTACATGGTATTCTGTGGTCTGTATGATTTCATGATAATCATTTAAAATTTGCAAATTATTCTTTTGTCAGATTCTACTTTAAGCTCATTTGGCCCTTTCTGTTGATGCTCACAAGAATGCTTGATTTTATTGTCGAAATCTACTTCACATTATGTTAAAAGTATTTACTTTAATTCTTGGGTGAAGTTGATTTATTGTAAGGGTCCATTTGATTGCAAGGGTGGAAAATGAGTGGAAAGAAAATGTTTTACAGGGAATTGATTTTCTTAGAAAATGTTTTACTGATAATTGTAATTAATTGTGTTTGATTGGTATAATTTTCCATGGAAAATGTTGAAAATTTGGTGTCCATTTGACTTCGTTTTTTTATGGAATTTGTCCATTAAAGTGATAATTTTTTCTACTGTTGAGTCTAAAATTTGTTCTCATTGTCAAAAAAAAAATTTACCGTATCGAATATCATTCGTTTGACTTTATTTTGCATGAAAGTTGTCGATAAAAGTGGATTTTTTTTACCATTGTGTCTAGAATTTGTTCCCATTGTGCATCAAATGATTGTACCTAGAAAAAGGGAAGAAAATATTTTCCGTGGAAAATTTCGCATATCAAACAGTCAAAAAAGTGAAAGTGGAAAATATTTTCCTACTTTCATGAAAAATTCCGCCAATCAAACGGACCCTCAAGTGATTGTGGGAAAGGTTATTTTTCGGAGAACGTGGTTAAAAAGTGGGAAATTTATAAAGAAATGTGAAAAATGATTTCTTTTTGGAAATTGTGGGGTTGAAAGTGAGCGGAAAAAAGCGATTTCTGAAAAAATCAGTTTCGGTACCGAAATAAGTAATTTATTAATTTTGATGCCGGATTTTGTTGTTCTTGTAGATAGTTGTGTTAAATTATTGCTGCTTTGGTTGAAACTGCTTTGCCTCTTTGCTTGCTTGCAAGATTCTGTGCATATAATTATAACAACATGATTGCCACCAAATTTGTCCTAATCAAATCACATATATTTTATTGCCTTCTTTTTGTTCATTATCGATAACTCACATAGAGAAACCTAAAACCCTTTATCTACCTTTCAATAAAAGGCTTAATTACTTGTATGATTTTACTTGGTTCTTGTGATCCTATGTTAAAAATGCTGTCGAAGGATACCCGTCCTTTTATTCATCACTTAACTATCGGCCTTGAATTCTTCAAACTTTAGAAATTACTAGTCGAGCATGGTAAGACATTACATTTTTTATAGGTAAGTATGTATGACTCATATATTTCGATTGTAATGCACATATTTGATCTTCTGTCCACAATGAACATGAATTATAACCTATGACATGGCAACACATTAACAATGAAAATTATAACTTCTGCTCATCGTGGGCGGGAGATCAAATCCATTGCAATGCAATGCACATCATGGTGGCTATAAAATGATTATGAACACAACCGTTTGGCCTAAATATTTTGGGTTATAATTTTTGGAATGATGTTTTTTTAGAGAGTGTATAGTTAAAAAAGAAGAATTTTTTTGCTTTGAATTTACGTATAATATTATTTTATTAGAGAATACGTGGTTGATAAGAATTGGGGAAAATAGATTATAATTTTAATGGGTTGGGCTTTGAAAACCCCGAATAGCCTCATTTTCACTAGGCATTTCTTTGTACTTAAATCCCACCCTCTTCCTTCTTGCCGTCATTATTAATTTATTAATTCGCTAATTTATTAGCTATTCACCTAATTTACTAATTTACTAATACTAATGCATATCACGCTGTGGTTGCTGATTCTTCCTCTTCTATAACTTGATTTTCACGAAAAAGAAAAGAGGAACTCTTGGAAAAACAACGAAAGAAGAGGAGAACCCTGATCAAGTAAGTCTATACAGCAGATTTTCATCCCATTTTTGAGTAAATATATGGGCTTTTGTTGAAGTATGAGAAGATTTTAATATTTTTTTCTGCTTGTTGTATTTGACTATTTGATTGATTTGGAAGTGAATCTGCTAAAAGAAAATAATTCAGTGGATATTCGTAATTTTTTACGGTACCCATATATTGGATTTTGAAACAGTTGAAGATTTTATTTCTTTTACCCAGTCTTATTGGTTAAATCATGAAATCATATTCCAATTTCCAGATACAAGCATAGCGAGGATTTGGATGTATATTGTGAAGCAAATAGGAAGAGCCACTTTTTGTAGTCAAGAGAGTTTATTGATTGCAGAAAAGCCTATAGGGGTACTAGGATTGATTGTATATCTTGGTGTTTTGTTGTTTATTGTTCTGGAATAAATTGAAGATGTCTGGAGCACAAGATCAAATGGAGATTAAGTTTAGGTTGATTGATGGATCAGATATTGGCCCGAAATTTTTTCCTGCGGCTACAAGCGTTGCAACCTTGAAGGAGAATATTATAGCTCAATGGCCTAAAGGTTGGTTGAATCTTTTGACTCAATATGATCACGCAAACCTGTGTTGTTTTCTTTACGGCAATCTTATATTCATATGACACACTTAGTAAGCAGGATTAGATAGCACTTATCGTATTTAGGAAGAAAATGAAACTAAAATTTTGTCCATCGTACTTTCCATTCACGTCGAGTACTGTGTATTAAACATGCACCTATTGTTTGATGGTTGTAGTTATTGAATTTCTGTGACTATGAGTATCCCTGTTGTGGAATGAACTAGTCATTACAATGCTGAATGATGAACAGGATTGTCGTTTTGTTTTAATTTAAAGTCCAAAGAAACTGGCATGTTTTGTGTAGATCGGGTTTTGGATGTGGCCCTTTAGAGGAACTGGTTATAGCATTTTACACAAAGCTGATACAATGTTTGTTCAGGTGATCTGTCAAATAGTGAAAATCTATAAACGTTGATTCTGCACTAGCTTACATTTTCCCGTTCATATTAAACTGGAAGGGGAAAAGTAGTCTTGTAACAACTAATGTTTGACAAAGTTATAGTTCAAGGGGTTTGAATTTTTCGCAGTCTATTATTTCTGTAGCACCAAAGATTTTAAGTATGTAAGACTGTGATTGTTGAGCCCCTACAATAGAAGCAGCCTTACGTAGAGTTTCCTTCATCCCCAACCTGAGGGCATGTGAAAAACAAAGGAAAATAACAAATTGCTTGTAGCCTAAACTCGTGTTCTGACTTTCTGATTTTATGGCATTAACTCTGCCTTGGGAAGTATATTAAGGCATACGTATTTTTGTTGCTTTCGCTTGTTTTTAGCATATTTTTAATGTTTAAGCCATTCATCCAAGCATGCATTTTTGAGCAGAGAAAGAAAATGGTCCACAGACAGTAAAAGACATCAAGCTAATTAGCGCAGGAAGAATATTAGAAAACAACAGAACTGTGGAGGAGTGTAGAAGCCCATTATACGACATTCCAGGAGTAGTCACGACCATGCATGTCGTGGTTCAACCACCAGCATCGGAAGGTTTGATTTACCTAATTTGTAATCCTTTTCAGTGAATGACGTTAAGTATCAATGGATTTTGCCTTTTAAGAACTTATGACCATAGTTATTATTCAATTCATGGCATCGGTTCACAGACTATAAATCATTTAGCTTATTTTCTCTTTGCCTCCTTTTTCCTTTTTACTGCTTGATTTAAAGTGGGAAAAAAATTCTGGGCCAATTAATATCTCTCTTTTGTTTATTCTTCTATTAATCTTCAGCTTACTAAAGCTAGGTAATCTTTTTTGACGTAGCAGTAAAGAAACCGTCAAGTGACTCGAAGCAGAATAATTGCGTCTGCATTATATTATGAGGCACAGTTCCTGAAGCAAAGTGATCGACATTTGCAGGTTTGTAAATGTAGCTCCTCGACGCCAATTACTCAAGTTGATGAAATATGTGTGTAGTTTTCTTTGTATTCATCGTTCTTGTGCAGATAACAGATTGCTCGATACGGTACAGTTGAATTGGTGGTGTCTTGCTCTAGTTCCAGGTGTTCATATAGTCAGTCAATTTCACATCCATATATGTTTGTTTTTTATTTACTTTAAAAATTCCATTGTTGCATTCTTGAATTGTAACTCTTCAATCGAAGATCTATGTCGTGGTTTGAAATCAAATCAAATCAAAATTGCAAAATCAGAATTATTGTTTCAATTCAAATCTAATGGTTTTCAAGATTTTCTTGATGAAGTACGAAGAGTTCCATGTGAAGAGCCAAAACTAAAGAAACTGTTGTGATAGGCAAGTCGTGGAACATTTTTCTTATAAGTAAAAAGCTACTTATTTTGACAGTAAAGCAAAGAATAATATGTTTAGCCAAATATGCACTTAATTCGCTTTAACAACCATCTCCATAGAAACGAGGCACCACTTTGCTTTTTTCTTGGAGGTTTGCAAGAAACCTCGTATAAAACATGGCATTACCACTTTTTTGACAATGGAATATTTGTGCAAGTCTAGTCTTGATGTTTAATTAACCAGGACATTAAGGGAAGCATCTTTAGTTGCAAAAGAACTAATATATAAATAGCCTATGACTGCTTTTCAACTTAGCGTTTAGTCTTTATTAAGATTATACGACGACTTCATATTGTTATTAGGGTTGGTTCGACTGAAAATGTGAGGCTAAACACGGTTGAACCGTGCCGTATCATGTCATCAAAACTTCAAGGATGATACTTGAATTACATTTAAAAGTAAAATTAAATTCCAAAGACAATTATCTGATAGCTAGATCAGGATTAAACAACTTCCAATTCAATCCCAATTAAAAGAAACAATAATTTGTAAGACGAAATAAATTTCAAATTCAAGCAATTGGAGAGCCACAAATTTCACGTAAAACTAATGCCACAGTGAACTTACAAAACTACATTTGGCTTGCGTTGAATGTACTTATCCCGTTATCCGTAGCTTCAAGAAGTCGAGTATTATCCACGCCAGCTTTAGAGAATATCCGACGAGAAAACCCATTCTTCTGCTCCAAAAGAGCCTTCATCAAATGCTCCGTCACCACTATCTGATGCTTGTTTTCCTTCGCCACTTCTGGCGACGATACAATTGCTTGCCAAGCCATTTCCGTGAATTCTTGCTGCGTAATCTGCTATAAAGAAAAATAACCCTGAACATTGGATTACAAAAAAATCAATAAAGAACAATTCTGGATAAGAAAATCAATAATAAACTTACCTTTCCACTCGAAGCATCACACGAACTACTAATGACCCCGAATACCTGCTGATTTTATCACGCTTCCCGGTGAAACATGCATCCCTTCGCGTCAACTTTAATGAATTTAGAGTTTTTAGATCTCCTGGTTTCGCTAAAAAGTTCACACAGAGCGGTAGCTGGTTAAACAAGCAGAACTATTCATATCATTAAACGGCCAAACACTCTGAAAGCCAGCAAGCGCCGTCGATGCAGCCATTGCTATAAGATTTCTATCAATTCTTTCAGTAATTCAACGGATTTAAAAAAAGCTTGGTTTTACCGGAAATTAATTTGTCTACAGAAATGGTGGCTTTGTGTAAGAAATTAGAATTAATCTACTTGTACCGAATTTGTTGACAACTTTGTAGACATAATGCCACGGGGCAGCCCCCTAGGGGGGCCTGCGGGGGCTCCCTCGCCCCGCCAATAGGGGGCCGCCACGTGGCATTATGTCAATACTCTTGTCAACAAATTTGGTACAAGTAGCATGGTTGAAAATTTACAAGCTAGAAGCTGTCAGTATGAGTGTTGTTTCTGGTCACAGAATGATGGAATTATAAATTTTGAAATAGTCCTCTATTATACATGGGATCTTCATTCAATTCTTTGCGCAGGATGTTGACAATTTTTTTGATGAATCTGCAAGTTAAATGTCTACCTCTCATCTGCACCTAACTACATTTTGGGTATGTTGATCTGTGGAAAAATACCAGGTTCTAGGCGAGTCAGCTGGATCAATGTTTGGAAGAGATCTAGAAGGGCTTATACAGCGAGCCAGGGAGTTCAGGAAAGAGTATGGTGATTCCTTCGCGTCAGTAGAGCATTTAATACTAGGCTTTGTACAAGATAATCGGTTCGGGAAGCAACTGTGCAAGGATTTCCAAATTTCTCTGAAAACTCTGAAAGATGCTATTCAGTTCATAAGAGGGCTCCAAACAGTCATCGACCAAGGTAACAACTGTTTAACTTGTTTGTGCCGATACTTTGTTGATTTGTATTTCCTTAATTAATCCATTCAGGGAATGTCTGATGTGGTTTGGCTCATGAGATGGAATCTGTCCTTTGTTACTCGGGGAAGGGACATGTGATTGAACCTCGTTTTCCATTTTTTTTTTTTTTTGTTTTTTTTCTTAATTGTGATGTATTTTATTAATACTTTACTCATGATTAAGAGGCTGCAACGAGGATGAACAATGTGGTTTTGTTACATTCCACGTAGGAATGCTTTGGAGGTGTGACCATCTAGCATGTTTGTTACTTGTGAAATTTGTCAAATCTCCTCTGCTGTTCAAAAATGATTGTCGATACTTCTATTATTATTTGACAATGATTAGTTGATTTCTGAGATTTTTTGACATAACATCTAATTTTTTATATTTACACCAAACATGGATAGAGCAAATTATTAATCCATAACATATAACTAGCCTGTCTTTGGAAGTATGGTGAGTTGTAATTTGCAATGATAAGCTGTGTTCAAATTTGTTGAAGTATATTGTAAATGGTAGCTATACATATTCAAACTATTTGAAAAATTCAAAAGACTATCATATATCCATTTTATATCCAATTTCCTTTATATATTTACCTTAAAAGGCAGAGATCTTGTTCTTTTGTTCGTAGAAAACAGTACCTCCAAAGATTGTTTGTCAAAACTGTTTCACTCGTTTCTTTGAATATAAATGGTATGTTGAGTGATTATATCCAATAGAGCTTTATTTGTGGTACCGTGACATCTCATAGGATTAGACACACTGATGTTGTTTGATGGTTTTTGTTCTTGGGCTTTTAGTTTTATGTCATAAGAATTGTATTGGTGATGTTTTCTTATTCAGTATAGTACCAAAAATGAACAGATCCTGAGGGGAAATATGAAGCACTAGAAAAATATGGGAAGGATCTAACAACGATGGCAAGAGCAGGGAAGCTGGACCCTGTTATAGGAAGAGATGACGAAATACATAGATGCGTTCTGATTCTTTCTAGGAGAACAAAGAATAATCCTGTTCTAATTGGTGAGCCAGGTGTTGGAAAAAGGGCAATCTCTGTAGGGTAAGCTGTAAGGTCCATCTACATTGCGTTGTGCTTTTGGCAAGCCGTAGGTTTCATATGCAATCGGAAGGTAGTTAACATACTGAATTGAGTATGAATGTGTAACCCAAAAATAAGTCGCAGCATGTAAACTGTAAAGTATCAACCTGGCAGTCTTGTCAGTAGTAGCCTAACTAACATCAGGATATCCTATTTCTCCTTTCCTATAGCGCTTCTCATATTAGAATTTCTGTTCCTTTGACCATAATTTTATCCTTGTTTGACTGGCTTGCTGAGAGGACAGGTGTAGAATTCCGCTTAGAAAGTAACAGACGTTTAAACAATTCCCTTTCTTTATGCAGCTGATATCCCTTGACATGGGTGCACTCATATCTGGTGCAAAAATATCGTGGAGAATTTGAAGATAGATTAAAGGCTGTTCTCAAGGAAGTGACTGATTCGGATGGCCATATAATCCTTTTCATAGATGAGATCCACACAGTGGTTGATGCAGGTAATGCCCGTTTCTGATTGATTACTTTCTTTTTATATTGTTTTGTATATTATCTTGTTCTCTCTTTCTAGCACGATGTTCTGATTGTGCAATTGCCCCCACCCCTTGCCCATATGTGTGTGGATAAGATATGGTATGTGGTTGTTTGTTAATTTCTTTCAAATCAATTGTCCATGTAGTCAAAAACATATGTCATGATTATTTTCAGGTGCCACAAATGGTGCAATGGATGCTGGCAATCTCTTAAAGCCTATGCTTGGTCGTGGAGAGCTACGATGCATTGGTGCAACCACTCTGGATGAGTATTGTAAGTATATTGAGAAAGATCCAGCCCTGGAGCGCCGGTTGCAGCAAGTTTATGTTGTTCAACCTTCAGTAGAAGATACCATATCTATTCTCCATGGACTGCATGAAAGGTATGAGCTTCACCTTGGAGTCCACATTTCCGACAGTGCCCTTGTTGAAGCTGCAATTCTATCAGACTGTTATATCAGTGGACGATTCCTACCTGACAAAGGTACAGTACTGAATCTAGTGGTCTATTGTTAACTAATCTGTTTAAAGAGTGACTTTTTCATGCATGCAGTTCATCGGATTGTGAAGTAGTTTAAACTTGCAGCTGCACTAGGCATTGTGCCTTCGTCTCTGAGAGTTTTTTTCTTTCACATTTTTGTCAATAAATGTTTTGAAGAAAACCCGAAAATTTGCTCTTCTATTAGTGTGTCATATTGGTTGGATGAAATTTTCTTCCTATGGCCTGTCAATTTTTAAGTTCTTTTGATTTATTTACTGCATGATCATGCCAGCTTATTACATAAAAATAAGCCTTGCAAGTTGGAAGTGTTATTTTTCATTATAAATTAACTGCGAGGATGATTTTTCCAGCAGAAATTTAAGTTCCAGAGACTTGAGTGTTCTCTGTTCACCGTCTCATGGATCTAATCAAAGCATCATAAATAACTGCAAGTACTAATTTGCTTATAAATTGCAGTTTGAAAAGGGAAATTACTTCAAAACCAACTGCCCTTGATGAAATTAACCGTGCTGTTCTGAAACTTGAGATGGAAAGGGATAACTTATCAATGACAATGATAAAGCATCAAAAGATAGGCTAAATCGCCTTGAGGCAGAGTTGTCTCTCTTGAAGCAGAGACAAGCTGAGCTGAATGAGCAGTGGGAGCATGAAAAAACTGTCATGACACGCATACAATCTATCAAGGAAGAGGCATGTACTTTGTTTGAGTACTCCTTAGGCTATAAGTACTTTCATTTCAGATTGTTTTAAGCATGGATATGTTTGTCAGTTCGTATAAATAAAAAAAATGTAATTCTCCATTTGTTTGGAAGAGGCTATGCAATAAGAATGGCAGTATCTAAATGAATTTTTATTTGACAGATTGACAGAGTAAATGTAGAGATCCAGCAGGCTGAAAGGGAGTACGATCTCAACCGTGCTGCTGAATTGAAGTATGGGAGCCTAAACTCTCTGCAGTGTCAACTTGAAACTGCAGAAAAAGAACTGGTTGAGTATATGAAGTCTGGGAAGTCCATGCTTAGAGAAGAAGTTACTGGTAGTGATATTGCTGAAATTGTTAGTAAATGGACAGGTATTCCTGTTTCCAAACTACAACAATCAGAGAGAGAGAAGCTGTTGCATTCGGAGGAAAAGTTACATAAACGCGTGGTCGGTCAAGATCCTGCAGTAAGATCTGTGGCGGAGGCTATTCAAAGATCCCGGGCAGGCCTTTCAGATCCTCACCGTCCTATTTCTAGCTTCATGTTCATGGGTCCTACCGATCTTGGAAAGACGGAGCTTGCAAAGGCACTTACTTCCTATATGTTCAACACTGAAGAAGCTCTTGTACGGATTGATACGAGTGAGTACATGGAAAAATGTGCAGTTTCACGGTTGATTGGAGCCCCTCTGGGATGCGTGGGATATGACGGAGGGCAGTTAACAGAGATTGTTTGGAGGAGGCTATATGCAGTTATTTTGTTTGATGAGATAGAAAAGGCTCATTCTGATGTATTCTACGTATTTCTTCAAATCCTGGATGATGGTAGAGTAATTGACTCACAGGTGAACCGTGAGCTTCACCAACACTGTAATCATAATGACATCAAATATGAGTTCTGAGTATATACTTAACACAGATTGTGACACCTTGCTTAAGGAGATGGCTTATGAAACGATAAAGCAGAGGGTAATGGAGTCTGCAAGATCAATTATCCGCCCCAAGTTTATGAACCGTGTTGATGAATACATTGTATTCCAGCCTCTAGACCGTGAA
Source organism: Fraxinus excelsior (assembly GCA_019097785.1). NCBI lineage: Eukaryota > Viridiplantae > Streptophyta > Magnoliopsida > Lamiales > Oleaceae > Fraxinus > Fraxinus excelsior. The sequence goes on along the minus strand of CM032628.1, from coordinate 2,031,513 downwards.
CAGATAAGCAGTATTGTCAGGTTACAGGTAAGTTCTACAATGATGGTTAGGTTAAGCTGTTGTTTCTTAATATTTTATATACATATAGTTAATGAAGCTACTCCCTATCAGGTTTTTTGACAGTTGGAACGAGTACGAAAGAGGATAGCAGATCAGAAGATGAAGATTCAGGTGACCGATGCTGCAGTTGAATTCCTTGGAAGTCTCGGGTATGATCCAAACTACGGTGCCAGACCAGTGAAGCACGTGATCCAACAATATGTTGAAAATGATCTCACCAAGGGAATCCTAAGAGGAGAGTTTAAGAGGATAAAGTATTGATAGATACAGAAGTCAGGGCATTTGGCAATGGTCAGCTTCCACAGCAGAAGCTAGCATTCAGAACATTAAAGTCTGGTTCAGATACGTCCTCTGAAAACTGAAAAGTGTTTTGTCAGACACGATGAGGAACTGATGATACGCCTCTTCTACATGGTGACACCTTTCTCCATCCACCCCCGTCATACCATATCTCAGAGAAAAAGGGAAGGAAAGAACAATGCTGCGCAGAAGAAAAAGACACGACTCTCCTCTCCGACTTCAATTAAAGATATCCCCTACTCTGTTGTAAAATTGGGGTTCGCTAGTTGCTTTGGCAAAGCAACTTTATCCATGATGTAATTTTTACAAGTTATATATTTTGAATGAGAAAACAACGAATTCTTGGGCACTTCTCAAATCAACAAATCTAGCTTGAAAGAATTGTGTTGCACGATTATGCACCTTACCTCTTTTCTCAACGTGTTAAGATTTCAATATTTTTCACTTTATTTAGACGCAGGATTACAGTTGGTTTTGTTGTGCAATCATTCTTGTTTGTAGCACTTGGCTAAGAATATGGGCGTGGGTTGAAATCATGCAATAGCTATTAGTTACGCAAGGCCTGTTTGACATGATTTCTATTTTTGCTCTACTAGTAGTAGAAGAACTTCCATCATAGTTTATTTTTTAAAATTGATCTTCGAAAGAGCTTTTAGAGGAAGATGCATTGGACTCGTTTCTTTTAAAATCTCTTCTAATTAGAATAAACACTTTTATAAAATTAACCAAATAGATCAAAAATCATCTCCTAAATCTTAAAAGTTCATTTTGACTTTCCAAAAATCACGTCAAATGAGTCCCAAACTCATTTTCATTTCTTGATGTAGAATTTAATTGAAGGGCAGTGTGGATCCCATAATAAGATCAAAGCACACTAAAATTTATAGTACATATCTTGAAATGACACTTGTATAAAAAGAGATTTTATGCAAGTATCATGTACGTATCTAACTTTTTCACATAGGGGGAATGTTAATTTATTTTATCCTTAATAGCTTTAAGGGTGAACGAGGAGTGAGAGTAATTTTCTCCTGAATAATGATTTTTAAGTACTTAGCTCGTGTTTGGTACATATTAAAATTTTCATTTTCATTATTCTACTTATTTTCAACCATACATTTTTCAATAAAATAATATTTTCCATCAGATCAATAACTTTTTTCTTCTTTTTCAACCACACATTTTCTACCAATATATTATTCCAAAATAATATGGTTCAAACACACGTCTAAGTTTCATTGGGGTTTATAACTTACAATTAATTAAAATTTGTAACTATTTATGTTAATCAATTGTAGGCAGCGGACTCCAGCGACAAAGACGTGTGTTTAGCACCATTGCAGCTAAACAATGTTACTCTTTACCCCTATTCATGACGGTTGTGCATGATATACATAACAACTTATATAATAATTTACCGATGTAACGAGATTTAATCGGATAAAAATCTCATCAATTAAATAACGTTCCCACTTACTTTTTGACACCTCATCATTATGTAAAATATTATGTAAATAGTTATATACAATGTGCATTTTCCTATTCCCGTGAGCACTACAGTTTTTTCAATCCTTTATAGACCAGTGTGGTTCCCAGAATAAGTTGATTAGAAGAGAGAAATGAGTTGAAATCATTTATTCATGCTTCCATGTTTTGAAGCATTGTAAATTGTTTCCTGCATAACTAAACAAAGAAAGCAAAGTGATCTGTTGCTCTTCCTAATAACCATTCGAAAGACACAAGGATACAGAGCATCATAAGCAGTGTCGAGCTTTCCTTGCCACAAAATCTGTATTATTCAAAAACTAATATAAGATTAGATGCAGAAAATAACCATGTTATAAAAGGAATAGAATCTGTAGACAAGTTGACACCAACCTGATCGTTTTCTCGGCTGCATACTGTGATTAGATAAACATTTGACGACTATAGGAATAGGTATTTCACAAACATGAATGTAAATCATTTCTGTCTCCAGCCTTTAAAATTGACCATCGGAAGATAATTCGAAGAAATCAGGTATTTAACATGGTAATGACAAATTCCCTTGCAATTGTTATGTTAACCAAACGAAATTCCAGAAACCTTTTCCACTCAATCTTTCGGTAAGTGCTGCAACATTAAAGCCCGCGTTTTTCCATCAGGTTTGAGGCCAAGCTCACGAATTTTGATGTATAGTTTTCTGGCCAAGTCCGTATTGCTCGTTAAACACATACCTTGAATAGCAGCATTATATAGAGATCCATTTGGTTCAGATTGCTGCATCACAAGTAAAAATCATATAGGGTGAAGGAGCAGTGTCAATGCACACAACTATAAATGAACATGAAAACAAATCTAATTGCAGCCTATTCCCCGATCCCTCTTTCTTCTCCCTGTTCCCACAACTCTTTGAATATATAGAAAGGAAAAGTATTAAAGTCCAAGTGAAAAGTGAAAAAAAAAAAAGGATAAAAATAAAATAAAAAATAATCTTAGAACTGAATATGGAAGAAACCCCTTGCTAATAGTGAAAATGTTGTACAACAAATTCCATTTCCAGTTAGGATCCCGATCAGTCAAAATCTCGTGAAATAGTTTTTCTGCAAGATATGATAAGCATATTGTGTACCATGAGAAATCAGGATTCTACTTCAAAGGAGAGAGAAATAATTTCTAAGATCGAGTAAAATATTGTATAAACCAGTAAAAAAAAATTCTATTAAAACACACCTCTTGTCAGAGTCTTGAAAACTGACCAAAAACTTTGGATTCAAACTACTGCAAGGAAATATTGAAAGAAATATAAACAGAAAATGTGGTCCAAGATATGCACACACTTACATTTAGGATTTCCTCTACTTTATTCCAAAGAGAACCCCAAATGCAGCCTCTTATTAGTGACAATAACGTGAATGTGTCTGGAGAGTGTTTCTGCTGAACCATGTGCTCATAAACTTGCAATGCAATTTTTGGCTTTCTTGCAGCCTCACAAGCTCCAATGACAAGGTTATATGATGCAGTCGAAATAGAGAATCCAAAAGCTTCCATCTGCCACAGTAGCTGCAGTGCTCTATCCCATAATGCAAGCCTCTGGCAAGACATCAAAGCAGTGTTATATATATGTAGATTCAGAACAGAGTTGTGCTCTCGCCTAATGCTGTCAAAAAGCAGAAGAACATCAGCATGTCGATTTGCCCTGTACAATGCACAAAGAAGTGCATTCCATGTATATGCATCGGGTGCATGTCCCAACAATTTCAGGTTATCAAAGACCTTAAATGCAAGTTCAACCTTGCCGGCTTTCCCAAGTGAGTTGATTAAAGCATTATATGCTATTAGGTTTGGTTTCATCCCACTGTTTAACATACTCTCGAAGACATTTAGTGCCAAGTCCCACTTCCCCTCATTTGCACATGCTCCAATAATAGCTTGCATCACATCATCGCTTGGATTTAGTTGATTCCTAATCATTTCTTGGTATGCATCAAGCGCTAGCTCGTGTTGACCACAGCGAACGAATACGCAAACAAGGAGGCGATATGTGACCACTGTCCCTACATGACCATTATCTAGCAAACTTCTCCACATTATCTCGGCCTGAACCCAGTTATTAACTTTTCCAAACATTGATATCATCGTGTTATAAACAACTACATCGAAATATTTCTTGCTAATGCCGTCCCTTTCCGCTTCCTCAAACATGTTTAATGCGGCATCACAACCCCAAGAACTGGCAACTGCTTTCAGAACCAAACTATAAGTGTGGCCTGTAAGCATTTCATTCGCCTTCATAAACTCGAAAACTTTCAAGGCATCGTCGAGTCTTCCATTCCTCAAGAGACAGGAGAGCAGTGAATTAGAGGCATGTAAATCTGGAAGCAAACCAGAAAACACCATTGACCTGTACAATTCTAACACGCTTCTGACTTTATTTAATCTGCTGAGATTCAAAATCCTTTTTGATAATATCTCTTCATCTCTTTCCTCCAAGTAATATAATCCATCACCGATCAGGTCCATTGCCCCTTTCAAAACTCTCAAATGACTATCACCATCATTCCGAACATCCAAATTCTGATCAGCTAAACTACCCCAAGGCGGCCATTTTCGCTGTGTACAATTTTCACTAACATCCCCATTTTCTTTCGTAAGAGGCATCCTTTTTTCTTCACAAACTGACTCAAACTCAACCCTAGCAACCTTATTACGCTTAGTGCCTGAATTATCCATTTCCATTGGTTCATACAACCTCACTCTTGATATCTTTCGGTTAGGAGTTCTAGAAAAAATGCCACACCCCTCAGCTAGGGCCATCACAATACGGCCGTGAATTCTAGTGAAACTTTTCTTTGCTTTTGATTCCCCATTAAGATACCCCAAGCAATTCATACACTTAAATTGGGTTCTAAAATCATTCCTTTTTGGACTACCATAAAATTCATGTTGGTGGTTATATCCATCTAATGAAATAGTACATGCAAGTGGACTTCTGAGTACCTCTATCACTACCATATTGAAGCTAAATGCAGAAAATGAATACTCTTATTACCTTAATAAAGATTAGAATTCGTGGACATGTCCAGAATGTTAACGAACAGTTGTACCGCTAAAATTAATTATTGCAGCTCTTTTGACAGATTAAAGAACTAAACAAGAACAATCTTTTACCTGAAAACTGCAGAAATATTACATAAGCAAACAACTTAAAGCTGAATCCGTGAAAGGATATGGCGGCAGGAGAGTTTCATGAGAGAGAGTTTAAGATTAGACTAGAGAAAAAAATCTCGAAACAAACCAAATTTGAGGCCTGTTCAGGAAATTCACCTAAATAAACCTGCACCATTAATGGACAGCCTTTTGGACCCACTCTTCCTGATCTGGACTTCCTTCAGAACCCATTAAATATTGGGCCACTGAATTTGCCCGGTGAGTCATAAGACTGTTATGGCCCAACTAGTTTTATTCACCAGCCCAGTCCTCTCCCTCAAATTTTCACGGGCTAGTATTTCAAAGAACACCTTATTGCTAGAGCGGTTTGGTTTTGATAAAATCAGATTTTTAGTTTTGATGAAATTTACTTAAAATTGATGAAATTTGTGAACCCCATAAAATATATAGTTGCAAATGAGTTTTAAAAAAATGAGGGTCAAACTGTCATGGACAGACGCAGGTGGTGGCCTTGGGGGTCACGTGACCCCCCAACTTTGCTCACCCCCCTATCACCATTAAATTTTTTATGTTTTTATTTCAATTTTCGAAGTTATTATGCGATGTGAAACGAAATTGAAATATTGTATTTTTAATACCATTTCGAAGTGCTCACTGTCTAATTTTCTACGTCGTTAATGGCGTGCGAAACGATCAATCGTAGCAAATGTTATGACTTTGTCAAAGTAGGCCGTTCAAAATTAGTATTTCAAAAATTTAGATAACATGCCAACTTTAAAAACTTTTCGACGATCGTGGTTAATCGAATATGTAAATTGCTTATGTCATCTCAAAACTTATTTTGAAAATTACATTATAGACATATCGAATAGTCTAAACAGATATCTAAAATAGTTAAAAATGCATTAAACGTGAATCTTAAAGAAAGACGTCTAACTCGTATTTTCTTTAAAAAAATTCAATTATTTCATTAACATTTATTATTTTTGCGATACAAATTTCTTAATGTAATTTTCATCATTTTATTAGGAAATTTTATATGGAATATGATATAAAAAAAAATTTGAAATTTTACATCCGAAAAAGTCATATTCCATGTAAAATTTCGGATGCAAAATTACATGGGATATGATTTCTTGGACGTAAATTTTCAATCGTAAAATTTCTCCCAACTTTTTTGCAAATTCGATTGCGCCCCTAACTTTAAATTTAGGGAAAAATTCATAAATAAGGTGTTTACTTTACACCAAATCAAAAATCAGGTTTATTGTTTGAAAATTCAAAAATCAGGTTTTTTTTTAATGAAATAATAAATTATTAAATCAATTTATTATTAAATATTTAATTCTAATATAATATAATTAACACATCTCACATGCATCATCTATATCACTCCGGCGATCATTCCGACCACCACTCTTCTCCGACGACTGTTCCGGCGACTGCTCCGATTCCGACAACTATTCCGGTGACCATTCTGGTCACAGATTTACAATTTACGGTCACAGTTCAAAAATTTTATAGGTCAATTAATTCGTTGGTCACAGATTTCAAAATTAATTGGTCACAGATCAAAATTTATAGGTCACACAGTCACAAATTTCCAAAATAATTGGTCACAGATTTTTTTACGGTCACATATTATATAATTTTTAGGTCACAGATAACAAAATGATTGGTCACAGAGTCACAGATTACTGAATTTTAAGGTCACAGATTATATTTTTGATCACAAAACCAAAATCACAAACTCTTAATCTCATCACCGTCAAAACTACCACCGCCACCGCCGCCAGTCACAGTACCTTCACACTCACAGCACAAACCACCAAAACTATCCGTTTTCTACTAAATTTCAACTCCGCTGTAACCACCACGCAGCCACCCAACAGCAGACACAGAACACATATACACCCCACAGCACAAACCACGCAGCCACTGCACACATATACACCAAAATTGCCACCAAAACCATCCGATTTCTCCTAAACTTCAGCTCCACTGTAACCACCACGCAGCCACAGCACACACACATACACACACACACCACATCTGGTCAAATACCACCACACACACAGCGTCACTGCCACTGCCACCCACAACACACACCCACAACCACCGCACCCAACCACAACACCATCTCACAATAGCAACACCACCACCCCAAATAAATCAACAAATGCAAAAAAACACCAAAACATCGTCGAGCCAGATCGACAGACCAATCGACACCAACATCTTACCATTATCGTTAACTACAGAACAACGACGGTCTCATCTCACATATCTGCTTCGAAACCACCACAAACACACCACCCACAGCCGCCGCCGCCACCACCACCACCTCTTCCTCCTTATCTCCATTTACACCACACGGCAACACCCACAGCAAAACATGAGAAGGGGATGAGGGAGAAGAAATGGACTGCACACGGTCATCGCGAGAATGGGAGGAGGCAGGAGATGAGAGGTGTTGTTGCTGCTCGTCGCGAGAAGAGGATGAGGGAGAAGAGAGGAGCGTTGTTGCTGCTGCTCATCGCAAGAAGAGGATGCTATCGCTGCTCGTCGCGACGAATGTGCACCGATGCTCGTCGGATAGCTGTGAATGATCATCGGAGCAGCCTTCTACTTGTTGTCGACGGATCCGCCGGATGGAGAGGATGGAGTCGCCGGAGGGAGAAGAGTGAGAAGGAAGAGAGAGGAGGAAAGAAGAGAGGTGAAATGGGGAGAAATGGTCAAATGGATTGATAAAATTAGGGCTTTAATATTAATATATTTATTAAAATATAAAACTATTACCTGATTTTTGAATAATTAAACATTTAACCTGATTTTTGAACACTGATCTTTAAACATCTGATTTTTGGTAATTTCCCCTTAAGTTTATGCGTCGCAAACTGTTAATATGATGACCCATTTATAGAAAAATGTATGCTGAACTTTTAATACCTGCCTAACATTCATTTTGGTAGAAAAAAGAGTTTTGAATAGTGATTTTTAGGAGAATGTGTGGTTAAAAAGTAGAGAAGTTTTTTGTATACGTGTAGAATATTTTATTGTGTGAATGTGCAGTTGAAAATGAACATGTCCAAATTATAAAATAAATTAAAGAGTATCAAACATGCACATATAAGTAAGTTTGATTTAAGCACGACAAAATACGTTTTGACTTTAGCCGCTTTACCCTTTCACCTTTTCCTTCACACTCTGTGCACAATTTACTGGTATTTGAGAAAAAATCAAGAATATCAATGGATAAAGTAGTTTTTACGAACGGTTATGTGCACGTGCAAGTATATAACATTTGTACTTTTACTTTTTTACTTGATAAAAACGACCCAACACGATGCGCTAAGTCAATTGTGGTATCTTAAAGTACTCTTTTAAAACACAATCTACCATGCTAAAATCAGCAAAATGCAAATGACGGCCTCTTGAACACAATTTCAGCCACCAAAAGGTCAAATAAATTGTCTTCAGGTAACAACACAAAACCTATTATTAGATCAGTATGAAGACAATATTAAATATTGCACAAGGAACATTGCAGCTCAAGGAAAGAAATACATTTCAACTGTCAATAACTCTTAGTTTTCTGATTCATCTCGCATTTTTGTTGAGGACATCGCACCACCTGACCCAAGATGCTCATCTTCAGGATCTAGAGGAGAAACATATGTATCAGTCCTAGACGTCCCCCTGGATTCGTGAAGCAAAGAAAGCTCACCCCTAGGGGAAGAGAAATCTCTGAAGAAACTTCAGGTGGAAGATTATGGGGCTAAAAAGCTAAGAAATCATTTCTCTTTGTCCCCTTTCCATCTAAAATTTAAGAAAGAAGAAGAACAAACATAGCCTTCAAGGAATGGCTATGAAACCACATCAGAACCAGTCGCAGACGTGCATACACTACTCTCAGGTTGCTCAAGCTTTCTAATTCTTACCTCAACTGATGAAATCTACATGTGTGTCAGAATTATTTTAATCTTGCGAATTTCACTCCTTGTATCGCAAGCTTTTCTTATTCTCCTACATTTCTTTACAATGTCAAGAACATTAGGGGAAATTCGTTTGACACTTATTTGGCATCATGAAAAGGAGGTTTACACTCTTGGAGAGATATCACAGTTTCAAAAGCACCCACCAAGGCTTTAACCTTACTTTTTCTGCTTTGGACAAGCTTGTTTGCTGTTTCTTCAATGACATCATTAAACAAACCTTGTAAATCTCTCTTCCCCTGCACGTCTTGATGCTTTAAAGCGATCTTGTCGGAAGAACGATCTGCATCATTTTTATCATCATTGACCATGCCATTTTTAAAAGTTTTCCTTCTAAAATCACCATTGCCATCTTGGTCTTCTGCCAAGACTCTTCCCTTTCTAAATCTGAGTCTCCTAGGATTGTTATTATCGGACTTAAGGTCCACTACCTTCCCCCTCCTGAAATTTAATTTCATAGGAGTGCTGTCTCCATCGTCAGAACCAACTGCTGTACTCTTCCTCAGAACCTCAATGTTTTTCTCTTTCACCAATTTCACTTTGCCAACTTCTGCAGTGTCATTACTGTCGGAGATCAATTCATCTACTTCATTTTCATCATATTCAGCCTCTTCCTCTTCATGACACAATAACGATGGTGATTTTGCAACCGATGAAGACACAATTATCGATGGAGATGGACGTGATTGAATGATATGACTATCTGTCCTGATAACATGCAAGGTTTTCTCGGGAATCTTCTCGTCACTTGAGCTTTCAATCTGAGCCTTGTGTATTCTATTTCGATCCTTTAAAGGAGACAGAACTTTTAACCTTATGATTTTTCTTGATTTCAAGGATTGTGTTCTACGGAGGTAGATTTTGGGGGACACAGAAGCAGGCAGAGGAGCCAAAGCTTTCTTTACAGATGCTATGGAAGCCAACATCTTTCCGCCAGTTTTGATATCATTATTTCTTCTTCCTTTTCCATGAATACCATCTGAAGTGTTAGGCGAGGATGATGCTCTTACCATTACAGATTTCAACTTCACTGATGGAGAATGTTTGTTGAACACATTCTCTGTCTTTTTCTCACTCTCCAGGACCTTATTATGAATTGAGGAATCTTGTTTTGGTGGGACTTCAACATTTTTAGATGGAAACACGATTTCCCTCTTGATAATTTCGGGGGTATAAGGTGAAGTGTTCCTGGAAGATGAGGGCTTGTGCCTTCGAATATGTATATTATAACCAGGTGATGCCTTTTGTTCAGCGGAGTATATTTTGGTATACAAGGATGGTGTTGGCTTCGGTGAAAAGGATTTGGCATCTGGAGAAGGCTTATGCTCTGGCAAACGGGATTTGGTACCTGAAGGAGCCTTGTGATTGACAACTATTTTCTTCTTTTGCTCCCCTGAAACAGTTTTCTCTACAGAATTTTGCTCACTGGACGGAGGTTTGGCTGTTCTCTTTGGTATACTACGCCTTTCCTTCGCTTCAAATGCAGGTTTCCTGCCATATTTACAGAAATCATGGCAAGAACCTGTGGATGCTCTGAGATAATGGGGAATCGATTTTTGACTATTGTTTGCAGAATCTAGTTTCTCTATAGAATTTCTTCTCATACTTTCTCTAGCATAGTACGCTCCTAGGGATGCTCTACGGTGTTGGGAATAAATATTGCTTCCATTACTTGGAAAACTTGATTTTCCTGAAGAGATTTTGCCCATGTTTCTCCCGTCAAATTCAACTTTTTCTGGAGTTGCCATCGTACTGATGCTTCCTTAATCAAAATGGAAATTGGGAAGAACTTGTAAAACCAAAATCTGAAAACAAAAGTTATTTATTAACCACAGATGACACTAATTAAACTGTCAATTTAATTTAAGAAAAAATCGCGTCATGTAAGAAATTATCTCTGGAAGGAACTCAATTTGAAAGTAAAATACTCCATTTCTATCATGCATTTCCTATAATTAGTTGTTCGAATCAATAGAAGCAATGATACTAATGACCATAATGCACCTCAGCCCCTCCCAGGAGCCAAAGTTCAAAAGTGCAAAACTGCATTATGGAGAAACAAGGCACTCGGCTTGAAATTTGCAAATGTTACGCCTACATGGAATTTGAAGAGATGCAAAAGTGGACACGTCACGAAGATTGCTTTAGAGAATTGCTTCCTCTATATGGTGCCACTGAAGAATTATATAGTAAACAAAATTCAAATGCCAAGCATGGCTTTGCAAAGACAAATACAGGTGGAGATTAAACAACAGTATAACAAAATATGCACTGCCTTCAATTTCAAACAAACAAAATCAAACTAGTAATTCATTGCAGTCGTTCATCTCAAGCAATCCTTCATCCCAACCTAAACCGTTCACGAATCTACAAAAGCAAGAAAACGAGAGCTTGAAAATGAATTGAATGGTGAAGAAAACTGGTCATCCCATTGTTATTCGATAGAAGTGAAAGAAATAAAACTTCTATTTAAGCTTAACAATTTGACGAAGAAAAACTAAATTCAGAAATATTAATTCATATTGCTGACATTTCTTAGTCCCTTCAAAAAAGTCCGAATCTAAAAATTCTAAGCAACCACCATAATCTTGCCCAAATTTCTTTACCAATTAACAATCAACTTCCAAAAGGTATCTAATTTTATCAGCAAAGAAATATCATAAAAAATAAAACAAGAAAGAAAAACAGATAAATATCAAACCTTTTAATCTATTTTCCCCCTAAATTGGGAAATCGCCAATCGAAGATGACCCCACAGAAAATCTACCAGGAGAAAATTCTGTGAAAACCAAGCAAAAATCAACCAACAGATGCAAGCACTATCAAAATCCAATCTTGCAACAAACCCATTTCATAGAATCCCATAACCAATAATTTTATGCACCAGAATGAACGTCTCTAGAATCCCGCGTTTAATAAGAGGGAAAAACGATAGTGAAGAAATATGCGTACCTTTTCTCTTCCCTTCTTCTTCCAGACTCTTATCTCCTTTATTTATACATCTGCCTTAACACAACCCGTAGGAAAAGCATTAACAAAAAACAGGATTGAATAAGGAATAATCAATAACTAATAATACTATTGCATTAAGAAAGCCGAATAATAAAAAAGAACCGACCTTTTCCATCTCTACTTTCTTTTTGTTTATCCTTTAGCTTTTATAGAGGGGGAAAGAGATCGTGCAAGCAACGCCTTTTAGTTTTGCCGTGTTCTTAGGGTTTCTACGAGGCTTTTTTCTGCAAGTTTGCACGTTTTGTTTGTTACAGAATCTTCGTCAGGGAAGAGAAACCAAGGGTTTATCTGCATGTGTGGGAGAGAGTGCCGTGGTGGTGAGGAGATATAAATAATTCCATTTTTTTTTTCTAAGAAAATAAATAATTCCTTATTTAGAGAACTCGGATTCCACGTTCACGGCGTCACCTTGACGTCATAAGCAGAGTTCCCGATTAAGGAAATTTAGGAAGGTAGAGATGAGATTATTATTATTAAGAGAAACATTATATATTCAGAGAAATAAAATAAAAAGTTATTTTTAAGCATAATCAATCAAATCAGAAAAAGCCAATTAAGTCAATTTTGTATGAAGATTTTAAATGCAAAAGGCAATGTCATTATCACCATAGACAAGTTAATATAAAAAATTATTATATAATGTTTACATAAAAATGGTATATAAATTATTACATAAAATAATATGAAGGAAAATTATTAAATGAAAAAATTGATTGTGTTTTAAACTGATAAATAATATAGTATTATTTTACATTATGTAATCAAATCAAATATGAAAAATTTCTAATTAAAGGATCGTAATCGTGATTGATTGATTGATTATATTCACAGCATCAATCGATTGACAAATGTGAGATAAAATGTTTTTTTATATTTCACTATCTTTTTTTAAAAAAAAAAAAAGAAAAGAAATTTCTACTTGTATTATTATCGCGTCATGAATATTATCTTTATTTATTATTTTATTGTAAAATACTTCTCAAAACAAGATAAATAACACCAAGTCATTTAGAATTGTGTGCACCGTTGCTATATGAATAAGAATTTACATATTTGTACAGTTGTGGTTGACAAAATTGATATTGTCAAAATTTGGATCATTAATTTAAAAAATAATTTTTAAAATGGATGAATGTGATGCTGTCAAGTGTGAGTTGTAAATTAAAATCGTTAAAAAAATTGTATTAGCAGCATTATTGAAGAAATAAATACACTTTTGATAGCTTTGAATATATATACATTTTGTTTAAAGTGTTCCACAGAAAATAGTTTACTAAGTTTGACATAAGATCCTTGGTAGTATTTTTATCTTTTGATGATGCCATGTGAATTGCTAGAACATCTGACTTTGATTTATTATTACTTTATTGATTTTGATCTTTTAGAATTGGATTTCAAGTCAGTAACTTCTATTTTTCCTTCCTTCCCTTTTCTTCGTTTTGAATCGAAAATAAAAGAATTGAGTAAATAAAAAATTCAAAGGAGGTTCATGGCCAAGGAGAAAGATGCTCGAGTAACGGTGATTTTGGAATTAAAGAGCTGATCATATCCTATGGGAATCATGACTTATTAGTATAGGCATTGTTGATGGTGTATATCTAATCAAGTTGGTTTAGCTCATTTTTGCTTTTATTCTCGTCTAAAGTATATTCCGTGTGATCATGGGTCAATGTTATTTTTCAACGAATTAAAATATATCACAAATTTATAGAAGAATGTGACAATTACTTTAATACTATATGGATACAAGCTAATAGAGGGAAGCAGTTATTCTGGATTACACTGAGAAGTTTTCGAACGATTAAAGAAGAGTAAAGTTAAATGAACATAATGGATGACCACTTGGTTGACCGAGCCTTTACATGGAATGCGTGGGTCCCGACCTGAATTAAATAATGCCAACATCTCATGTGTGTGTGTTTGTCATCCATGCGGTCATCCATTATGTTTGTGTAGCATAACTCATTAAAGAATGACTTTCAATGATGAAGCACCAAAAGATGAGAAAATCTGAAACTTGCATAAGAAGAAATCAACGAAGGCATATAAATGGATATTCAACTGAGTTTGTGCAGGCCATGATGCAGTACAATCATGCCCAACAAATATTCTTGCCAGACTTACCACTATACACAGAGAATAACAATGATTTGTAAATGGAGCCAATTTTAAAAAACACAACCACCCAACTAGAAATATACTAACCTAACAGAGATGGCACAAGACATGGAGGAGTTCTTACAAGTGTTATAGCAGCAAAACCAGGACATTATGACGTGGTTCACAACTTAAAGAACTGCACGGTTTGGTGGTGCAACAGTGAATTCATAGGTAACCAGGAAAATGCAAAGTCACGGCACCTCAAGTGATAATCTCCCTCACAAGCCAATCCAAACTTGGATATGCGAAGTACAGAATGAGAAAAGATGGGAGAGCAAAGAGAACTGTGATGAGTATGTATAGGGCCAAGATGGCTGCACTTGCAGGTATTGCGTATAAAATGATGATAAGAAAAATGAGGACCAGGGGAAACTTGGCTGTCAAGTGAACAAAGAAAACTAGGGACTTTCTGAGGGATGAATGCAGTCTATCAAAAGCAAGAGAACCATTGAATTGATGACCATCATGACTTGATCCGGATCCCGAATGCTCAGAATGATGAATATACTGTCCCCTCCGGTGGTCAGAGTTCCCTGTATGGCTTCCAGGTGCTTTCGTGCTAGATGACCAAACGGACTGATGATCCCCACATGTGGAAGAGTGAGATTTTACTCTGTCACCATTCATGCTCTCAAGCATCCAGAGAAGAAAGAAGTTTTTACGAGGAAATTTGAGGTTTCCCCTATAAACCAGACGGAGTGATAAGAGATTGCACCAGGGGCAAGATATAAAGAGCGGAAGCTGGACAGGTAAAGTAGGAAATTTCACAACAGCCCATTGTAGTCCCAGGATGCAGTTTTTACATAATGTATGACCACACCATAAGACATAGGGTATGTTTTCGACAAGGTTAAAGGATTCCCAGCATATCGGGCATTCCAGTCCCTCCTCTCTGCTGCTGATGGACGAAACTCCATCATCTGAGCAATCCATTGCATCCTGTGTTGGCTTCAGAACATCGTGCTTCAGGCCCATACTTCCAGCTATACAATTGGATGCAAAATTCCACATGCTGTGGCTAGCTGGAGCCACTACAGAACGAACATTTCAAGTTTACACAGTAGACAACACCAGCACCTGAGGTCCAACCAGGAATGAATTTAAAGGTCGTCATTGAAAGATGAATCTATAAAATAATGACAACAGATTCATTCGATTGAAACATTTATCTTCTTAACAGCTTTTCTTTTAATTTCTTCGGAGGATAAAAATTCAAGCAGTAAATTAATAATACGACTTTGAAGCATAGATTTAACT
Organism: Fraxinus excelsior; assembly: GCA_019097785.1. Lineage (NCBI taxonomy): Eukaryota > Viridiplantae > Streptophyta > Magnoliopsida > Lamiales > Oleaceae > Fraxinus > Fraxinus excelsior. Next base: position 2,016,079 of record CM032628.1, on the reverse strand, counting down.
TTTAGAGCAAAGTATATACATGATAATGGAGAAAGTCAGAATGCTTCCAATCAAAATGAATGACTTTGATTTCATTAATGATAGCGTAGTTTCTGATGCTCTACTTGAAAGAAGGCAGCATGAGAAAAATGGCAGCTCATGGACAATCACACCAATTAGGTTTTCCCCCACATAAGTTCCCAGACATTTATGAAACAAATTCCCTAAAATTGAACTTATTTAAAATAAAATAATCCTGAACAAATTTAATCTTGTAGGGAATTTGGTAGATAATCAGGATCAAAGTTAAATTTGAAGGGCCATTATATCCAAAATATTTAAATAAGAGTAATGGAGATTGAACTTGCCAAAAGAAATGAAGGAGAATGGAGATTGACAAGAATCTTCATATAAAGAATGAAAAAGACCGGAATCAAAAGCTTGAACACCTTGAAGAAATGTTTTCATGAAAGCTTTATTTGCCACCTCTCACCTTTTAAGGTAGCTTATAAGATATTGCTGACAAATAGCTTAATGAGTTTGTGCCAAGCAAACAAGAAAAGATTCATTGAAGAACAAAGAATAAATATGAAACTACATTTCAGGGTTAGAAGGAGTTGGAAGATCAAAATCTCAATGAATACATGTTGCAGTTGTGTTAATCTTCCATAAAATACATCCATTTATAGATGTAATTCCACCAATACACGAAAGGATGTTCCTCCATGAAGAAAGGCATTGTGTCACATTAAGAAATTCAGACCATTGAGTTCCCCGCAAGTTACAGGAGATTCCCGCTCAAGCAGACAGAAGCAGAATTCCTACTTTTGTTCTCCACTCGAGCAGAGCTTCTGTCGGCCGATGCGGTCAGAGGTAGGACATGTCCTGCCTTCTCTTCTCACTTGAGCGAGGAGATATTGCAAGCCATCACCTTGATGCCTTGCTCACTTTTAATGAGCTTCAATCTTTCCTTCCAGATCTCTGCATCGTGCGTCTTGCATCAGCCTAATGTTTTAACCGCAAAGGAATGCCAAGAACAAATGGAAAAAAGAAGGCGTGGAAGGACAAATCTCAAGCTTAATTCAGTCAAATGAACTAATTTAATTAGATTAGCTCAAGACGTCTCACGTGACTTAACAGTTCCCATAACGCCAGATTTCCTTTCATTAATTTTAGCATCAACTGACACCAAACCTTCTCAATTAACAGAAGAACTCTATTAGTCACTTATAATAATTTTCTTGATGATAGCAATGCATCTGTTCCTATAATATTAGTTCTTCGGTCATCATTTACTCACTATATACCCTCCAAATTAGTAATTTTCAATAAACTACACTCCAAAATCGATTACTACAATAACTGATATTACTGCAACAAAGAATACAAATAAACATCCAAAAACTCAAATTCACGGCTACAAGAAGAAAAAAAAAACTATGAGAAACAAATTAACAACCTATCAACCCATACGTCATCACGGATTTACGATTAATATCAAAACAAATACTGGAATTGATAAGCTGTTGTTCTTACCGATTAATAGGGGCCAGATCGGAGGAAGCCGGAGAGAGAATGGAGGGGGAAGATACGATATTTTCTTTCAAACTCTCCAATCTCTGCCAGTCGTTGTGCGCCTGCCTCCTGTGCGGCGGATCTTTAACTTAGACCCAACTGTTACTTTGTCGGGCGTCTGATCCGGTTGGATGAAATTCCCATTGTATCCCTCGACAATTTAGAGCATGTTTGACTAAAAACTTACAAAGTTTGGTTAAGCTGGGTTCGAATCTCGGCGAATAATAATAATAAATTAGAAGGGAAAATTTCACTTGAGTCACCGACTTTCGTAAGTGTAGCACTCATATCCATAGGGATTGCAAAAACAATCGTTAAAACCGATATTCGTGAGGCGTCTCGAATGATGCAGGGATTACTCACTTAATCAGGTAACGAAGCGGGGCAGGTACGGGAAATATATTTGTCCCGTTTAAAGTTAAGTTTTTTATTAAACAAAAATAAAAAAAATTATCATCATTTTTAAAAAGATCATTATTAACAAGTTGGAAAAAAATAATAAAAATATTTACTAACTAAAGACATAAAAAAATAAAAATAAATTAAAAAGAAAAAGAAAAAATAAGTGCGGCACGGACCTGCCCCGTCCTGCTTTAATCGGGGATGAGGAAGAGATAATGTGACAAAAATATCCGACGAGAAGGGGTGGAAATTGCTGACATGTTCGATACCCACCCCATGTTACCTCTACATATCCACGAACTATCATTTGCCGCACCTACATTTCGACATTTTAAAAATTATGACACGTTTATTTAGAACCACTTAGACTTGGATTATAATTCAAGTGAAGATGAATAACATTATTCTTAAACGTACAAGGCTTGTAGGTCACAAGGTAAGTGGGCTTGTATATCGGCCTTAATGAAGTGCTGAAGAGAGCTTCTTTGGCCAAATGAGTTTATAAAGGTGAAAATTTGATGAATTAATAGGCACGTCAATCGTTTAGAGTATTCACGCACGTTTCACTGCAAAATATAATTAATAACGAAAATAATAATGTTATTGATGACTGCTACTACAATAGTCATATATAAAATGTAACCAAATTATACTAGATACAATTCACAAACCAACTAACTTGTCAAACCTGAATGAAGCCAATCAGACTGGCTTTTTTTTTTTTTTTTGGGTTGAAGTTCTATGATTTTTTTTTTGGCAATAACTTGTTAATTATGCAGTTTGTACTGGAAGGACGGTCCAGAAGTAGTGCCAGAAGATGAGTTGGGGGAGATTATTGAGTAAAAAAAAAATGATTGTGTTTTAAATTGTGCAATGATAAAGGAAGTTACAAAATGTTCTTTCACCACAAGAGAAAAGTAAACAATACTTATTTCTTTAACAACAAACTGCATATCTATAAGGAATCACTCAAGAAACTCCACAATCACCTACTGAAATCGCGACTGCAAGAAAACTCTTATTCTCACAGCAATCACTTAGAAATACAGATTACAGAGACTAAAAAATATAGTGATATCAGTTTACAAGTTCATCAAGAGAGATGAACACTAAGATCAAACCTTAATCTACAAGAATAAGGTGTCTATCAGAAGAACCTAGAAGATTGGAAGAATCTCGAAAGGCGGAAGAATAAAAAATCCCGCACCGTGCACGTATATATATCTCACGACAATAAGGCAAGAATCCAAGGGCCAAAATTTGAACACGTGTCATCATCTCGTAAAAAATTCTTCCACTAATAAAAATGTATCAGCAAAATACAACTTTAAGCCAAATTTTATGGAAGCACATCATTGATCAGGGTTCGAGCCTCAACAATCTCCACATTGCTACCAATAATCTGGGTTCAATAAGTGCAGCCAAGAGCAAACATTTTTCATTTGCTCCAAATACCTGTTCAGCATCACAGAGTATCAATAGATAACAACTTCAAATAATTAAGAAACTTGTTTAAATGTATTATCTTAATTCCCATATCTGAGGGGTTAAACTAGGTAGGAATTTTACCCATCACGAAATGTGTGATTTTTGCTTTAGTGTATGACACTTCGATTATCAAAAAATAAAGTTGCATTTTCATCAACAAATCCAAGTTCGTTCAACAATCTACTTAACCAAATGCCTTCTTTAATAGAATCAGAAGTAGCAATCTATTCAACTTCAATTGAGGATAGAGCTACTATATTTTGCAATTGTGATTTCCAGCTTATAGCAGTGTCACAGAAAGTAAAATAATAGGCTGAAGTAGACTTTATATTATCTATATCTCCAGCAAAACCAGGATTAGTAAACCCTTTCAAAGTAATCCCCCTTATATTCATTTTAAACACAAGGCTTAAATTTAAAGTACTTTTCAAGTGTCTTAAAAATCATTTTAATAAATTCCAGTGTTCTTCTCATGGATTACTCATAAACCTACTAAGTATACTAATACTATGAGTTAGGTCTAGTCTTGTACAAACCATTAGATACATGACAGATCCAATTACATTTGCATATGGAATTTTGGACATTCTAGCAAATTCAATAGCTTTAGGACAAAACTCATATGAAAGTTTAAAATGATTTGAAAGAAGCAAAGTAATGGGCTTACAGTAACGGGTTTACAATCAAACATATTAAACTTTTTCAAAAGTTTAATCATATAATCATATTGATGCAAAAATAACACGTCCTTATCTTTATTTCTTAAAATTTGCATACCAATGATCTTTTTGACAGCACCAAGATCTTTCATATCAAATTCAAATTTCAACTTCTGTTTGATATCATCAATTTCAAATTTATTACAAGTTACAACTAACATATCATCAACATAAAGTACTAAAAATATGAATGAAGGGACACAATTTCTGCCTATGGAAATCACTTGCTTGATTTTTGCCTTTTTCCTGAAAATGGAAATCAATCCCCTTTTATGTGTGTATTTTATGCAATTTCTAAGTTGATGATGTGCAAAGAAGAATCAGAATACATTGCAGTCTTGATATAGAATCTTCTTTAGCTTAAATTCACAAGTTGTAACACTTGAATCGAGTACAATATTGGACATGCGTCGAGCTTAATAACTGATCTTTGAATGATATTTCAAGACTTGACGCTCATCAAGAGAACGGTCAAATCAGTTGAATTTGGTTAAAAATCTTTCAATAAATTACAATGATTAGATAATGATCTTAAAAATGTGAATGGCCTCGTAAATAAGGCCATTGAATAAACATCCCAGGTACGCCTAGAAGAAAATATGAAGAGAATGCAAATAGAATAAACATCCAAGGTACGCCTAGAAGAAAATATGAAGAGAATGCAAATAAATAAAGTTCTTCATAGCCACTTATGATGGAAAAAAGTTCAAGATTTCCATTATGTGTAAACAAAACAGTACCACCTAAGCAGAGATGGCACTCTTTGAAATGAAGTCGAAAGATATTCCATTCTCTTTCATACGTTCTTGGAGATCCGTTGGGCCAAATATAATCCCCGGTGTGAAAACTCCTCCCTTTGGCATGTTATCACGGGATTTCAAAAGGATAAGAGCACATTGCAGTAGAATTATCGGAGTGGTAAGATATCCAATCTCAGGTCCCGTTACTCTTGTTATTACTTCAACATCTGGTTTCTTGTCTCCACTGGATGCAAGACTACCATCGCTAAATCCGTGCCCAACAAACCACATCTTAAAGGAAGCACTTGACACTTCGTCCTCAGTAGGTCCTTTCTTCTTGAACCAGCCTAGGCTGAAAAATGATGGAAATTTTAAGAGAAGCCATCTCCCAAAAGAAATTTTACCAAAGAGCCCAATAAACATCCCGACTGCAATGAAACGGAATATTCCCAACATAGATTTTGATCCTAACTTTACTCCAAAGTAAGCTGGCTTCACAGATGACCAGAAAGCTTTCCTTTTTTCAATATGTTCCACACTTTCGTTAATACCAGGTAAACCACGGGGATTTTCTGTTAGAGTTGCTAAAGTTCTTCGCACAACAATGGAATCCGCTGATGGTAGCTTGACAGCCCAAATTCCAAGCTCTTTCTGGTGTTCAATGATAGGTCCCTTTTTTGGCGCAGGACCAGGAATCTAAAATAAACATGTAAATTTCACAAGCCTAGTTTCCCAAAAGCACACGAATGAGACACAACATTTGAACTTTTGACAGTTAACATTAAGGTTTTTAGTCTTGATGTGCAACTTGTGTAACATGTTTATAAAAAATGTGATTTCCCATACCACAATAATAAAGATCTCACTTGGTACTCATCCCACTTTCTTGTAATAAACACAGTTGAGACAAATACAGTAAATACATTGCTGTATGTCAAAAACAAATGGAAACTAGAAAAACTTGCCACCATCCGTTTACAATGTCAGTTAGCGAAAACTGGTTAATGGGTTTGATTCTTTCTGCAGCAAGTTCGTTTTTGAGCACGGTCAAACATACTGAAGAGACTTGTCCTCAAACAATCTATTTGACGATTTAAAATTGCTATTATGTGATTTAGCAGAATGATATTACCTCACAAATAGTAATTTAACTTTTTGAAAACTGAAATAGATTCACTCCAGGACCTCGAACAAATAACATCAAACACATTCAAATAAGAAGCAAGCTAAGAAAACATAACAAATAGCATAGATAAAACAACTTTTAAATTTCAATGGAAGAATCATACCACGGGCCTGGCTCTCCGGGGCCTGGACCGCCTCAATTCCATCAATTTATCAGCATTAGCCACCCCAAGAACCGCCGATTCATAGGTCCCAATATTGCCTACCACCTTTTTATCCGATTCCAAGCTCAAGTAGGCCTGGACCATGTTCGGCACTGAAGGTGGAGCCCACTGCCGGGTATGGAACATCAGCCCCATCTCCGCCGGAACGGAATCAAACCCACAAGCCGAAATTACCAAAGAACCCTTCTCCACTGCCTTCTTATGGTACATCGCTTCCATTTTCTCCATAAACTCCGGCTCCCCACAAATATCCAAGTAGTCACAGCCCGACTCCACGCAGGCCGCCACCACGGGCTCTCCGTAGAGGCGGAACGGGCCGACGCAATTGAGAATAAGTTTCGCATGCCCTGCAAGGCGGGTAAGCGAATTGGGATCAGTAGTGTCGGCAATAAGGAGGGGAATTTGGGGCGGAATGTTAGGATGGGCGGCCCATTTCAGGGCTTGAGCCAATCTTGACGAGCTTCGGCCAGCCAAAGCTAGGGACTTGAGAGGGGAGTTTGGGGTGTTAAGGAACTTGAGGGCTTCCCGAATAACGTACTTTCCGGTGAAACCAGAGGCTCCCAGGATCACAACGTCGTAGATTCTTGGGGAATTGGAACTGTTTTCCGCCATTTTTTCGATTGGGTTTTTGCAGACAGTGTGACAATAGATTCGATAGTTATTATGTTTTCTCGTTTATGGGTTTAAAGAATGAGAAGTGGTAGAAATGCGTGTCGTTTTTGACGACGATGGTTAAAAGATCCGGGTATTCCGTGCAGCTCCACTAGCATGCGAGCCTAGTTTTGTAAATTCCGCAGCTATGATTTAAAAATAAAAATAAATTGTCCAATGCAGAAGGTTCCATGGTGTAGTGGTTAGCACTCTGGACTTTGAATCCAGCGACCTGGGTTCGACTCCCGGTGGGACCTCTTTCCTATCTTATACAATCTTTTACTAGTTTTATTTAAAATTTGGTAATAAATCAGAATGAGCATATATACAGGATATAGATGTGTACAATGTAAAAATGGAAGAAGAACCAACAAGTAATGTTTACACATTTGCTTTCTTTTATGATGGTTGTTTATGTTCGAGGGAGAAAAAAACAGTGTCGAGCAGAATCTTCGCCGATACCAACTCTACAGCTATGTACTCGACCCCAAAGCAAAGAAACTGCGATAATCCTGAACTTAATCCATTGGTTTTCCGCATTGTAAAGGACGGTTTGGATACACATTTGGACATCTCTGCCTTGGCAAACGCTTTGTCCTCTTTCCCCAACCAGTTAGACTCAGTTCCCGACAAATAGATTGCTCTGTTTGGGTCGAACCAACTGCCTTTTTTGTTATAGATATAGTAGCGCGCTTCTTTCCCCTGACAGTTTTTGTAGCATTCCTCAGTGACAAACTTGAATCCACTGAACAGCTTTTAGCTTTTAAAAGCTCTTCAAATGTCTGAAGATCCTCAGTCACCTCATGTCGAGATAATGTAACTAGACCAGGAAGTATGTCCCTCTGGAAATCATGTCTCCCCCTTCTTGCCTGCCCTCTTCGAGGTCTTTTGTGCAATATAGCAGCCGCCGTCTCTTCATCCTCCTCATTATCCAGTACAATTGGCTTACAATGATAGTGATCTTCCTTCATATCTTTCAACTTCAACGTCATAAATTCAAAGTAATCCATACAATCAGGAATGGACTCTTCATCACGGGCTCCAGTCTGATTTCGGGAAAGTTCTTCAACAGTGATCTTGTTATCGCCATACTGAGCAGAAATTATTTCCGCAAACCACTTAAGGGAATCTCTGGATGCAGCTTCTAGAGGTTCATAAGTTTCGTCATCCTCTAGAAACTTCTTACCAGACAATGAAATGGCAATAATAGCATCAGCTGCAACTTTGACACATTCTTCTAAAGGTCCTTTATATTTTCCAAGCTCAACTTCATCTCTTTTCGGAAATGTGTCATCAGTGTCGAAAACTGTCGGAGCTTCCAAGTCTATATCAGTAGTCGCAGTTTTCACAATTGCACCAGTGGGTGCTAACTGAGCCTCCTCTTTGTCCAAAGACAGGTTCAAATCAATATGATGCCTCAAACCAGAAATGTAGTTATTTAATCCCTTCTGTAAAACAAAATCCTCGGTTTCAAGCTGATTCATCAGAACTGCTTTGTCTTCTAAAACTTTTCCGGCACTATTACTGCCAACTCCAGAACTGCTATTTGTGGATGTGCAGAACATATCCAAAAGTGGAAACCCAAGAACTTTTTTAGCATCTGTTCTATCAATGACCTTGATTATCCTGCCCACCTCAGTATCTGCGACAGCAATTGGTGCTAAGGTTTCATGTTTTGTATTGAAAGTCACCGAGGAGTCATCAGCAATTTTATTTCTGTTGAAAAATTGATGAGAATAATCCTTCAAGGAGTCGATATTCATAAAATAAGAACTTTTCCTCTCTTTAGTCTGTTCACCACTATCTTGTGGTTTTCTTAGAAACCATGGTAGCTTTCCCTTGGGGCTCTCCTGATTGATTTGGCAATCAGTAACCATGGGATTATGTTGACGAATCGCCTTCATGTGAAAATTCTCCGACTGATCTGAATCCGTCTTCAAGAAATCTTGGAGCTTTGAACTCGTGCAGTCTGAACCTTTGAAACATTTTAAGGGCTCACTTTCTGCGCATTGATTAGGCAATTTGATAGAAATCAAATCCAATAGAAAAACAGCCATCTAACTCTTTGCTGTTCAATTGAGAACGATAACGAAAATTATCTAAGCATGATTTTTCATTTTCTGAACCTGCATTTGCTCTTTCACTATTGTGGTCATTCACATTTCCTACAGCAAATTGTTGCATTGGTGAATTAGCAATCCAATGGGATTGTTCAGAGGCGACAATCCGATGGTCTTGTTGAAGAGATCTCACTTTCACGCCTGAGGTAGAACAAGCCTTTGTCCAGAGCAAAGCATACAGTGACCCGGAATTGACTAAATCAGTTTTGTGATTTTGATTTGACATGTTAGAAGCTGCACCCAATTGACCGCCATTTCCTTCAGAAATTTCATCACCAAAAAGAGTCTTTTTACCCCGAGCTGCTGAATCATGCTCGTCTGGTCGGCAATGCGTTGAAAATTCATTTCTGGACTCAGCTAAGACTGATTGGAAAGATGCAGGAGAATTACCCAAACAGAAGCTTCCAATGGAAGAATGACCATTAGATTTCATCTTCCCTGGAAAAGACACTGTTACGACATTTATAACTAATATTTACTGACTGATACAATCCAAATTGTTACATTGATCATCTTGCGAACACTTTTATAGCAAAAAATATATACAGCAGGGAAGAAGAATGCACAGAACAAGAGAAAGACGAGACAGAAACTATGTCCCATGTGCTCTCTACGTTTTCATCAAGTACTCTGCCCCAATAATTACTTTCCATAAAATAAAGATGTGACCTCCTAATCAATTAAGAGGTGGCCCAATATTTGACATCTTTGCTTTGTGGTGATTCTTTGAAGTGACAAATTCATTCTAAGAAGCCACAAACTAAGAAGAAAAAGAAAATATACATATATTTGAATTATAAGGTGCTTGAATCAAATTCAATTATGATATCATTTTCTAAAGATTAATAGGTTTATACAATTAGCCTCTTCCAAAAAACAAAAAAAAAAAGTATATTTAATCCATAGGGTGCAACAAACACCTGTAATCTTTATAAATAAGAGGTTAGACCATACATGGGGGAGGAGAAGCACCACCAACAATGATAAAAGATGGAATAGAATCTGCAAAAACAGGAAGCATCGCAGAAGAAAAAAGGGACAGTGAAGGGTATTTTTATTACACCCTTCCTTACCTGCAATGGAGTCATTTGTCAATGGCCCTAAATTTGTATTTGCAGATCCGGCCCTTACATGACACGTGACATTGCCAGGATTACCAACAGAGTTTGAAACAGATGTTCTTTCCACAAACATGCCCGTAGATATGATAGGTTCAACATTCTTCAAACTTCCCGTGTCTTGGAAGGAGGGACAAACAGGCATACTCTTACACGCTATAAACCCGATAGGAGATTGTGCAGTACTCGGGCCTGATGTTGATAGGCGACCAATTGCTGGATACAATGATGAAGAATGAGGGACATCCCATGTTCTTTTGGCATCTTCAGGAGGAACGGGAGAGAAAAGGGGGCTTGAGAGAGACTTTTCTGCCTTGATATGATCTTTATCTAGTCCTCCGCTTTTAATTTCATTCATCAGATCCCTTTGTCTTTTATAAAGCCGGTGGAGTTCTTGGAGCTGAAAGATAAAACACATTCAGAAAATATAAAATGTTGGAAAGTTCTTGACCAATTAAATGGAAAGCGTTCTATTAAAAGCCCCCATGAAAAAGAGGAGTCTCAATTCTGTATTTAAGTTCTTGTCCACGGGTAAACATCATTTGAAGTTCAATGTCACTTCAAATGGATTTATGACATGTTCGGTGAGGATTGGATAGAACTGGAATGTTGAGTAATGCCTACTATACATGCACTTAATTCATACCTGATTTCTAAATATGGATTCATGCTTCATAATTGTTTGCCTTGCTACCTCCAAGTCATATTTGAAGTAACCATTACTTGATTTCTCAGACATGGGTAAACGGTGGTATTGCCCATTTCTCAGCAGCCGGTCGTCCTGATATACAGACTTTGTACAGTTGCTTGAATTTCCATCAAGATCCATCACAGAATAACATTGTGGAAGGCATTTATTAGCTTGTATTTTGGTCCCCATTCCTACAATCAATAGACCAGAACGAATTTGAAAAGCTATCAGTTGAACTAGTAATGTGTTAACAGAACCACGTCATGTACATTAAGATGAATATAAACGACAGTTGGAAAAATCAACACTCATTGAGCCCGCCCCACAAACCCAGCACAAATAGTAAGCAGAATATTTAACCACATAATCAGAATATCCTGAATTTGGCTGTATTTATTATCAAAACCTTTTCCTCTCCTGGAAATGTTAATCAACGTTAAAGTTGTACAGTTCATCATTCATGAAAGATTAAGCTAATCTACATTTTAATGATAAATAAACCATTTTCTGAATGAAGAACAACAACAAGATCATGGGAAGAACCAAAATCCAAAAACATTCAAGAACATAATCAATCAATTTCTAGGAAAAAAATCCAGACACTCAACCACCTCAATTGTGATAATGTCTCAAGAAAAAACAGGATGCAAAATAATTAAACTCATAACTAAACAACGGATTTAAAATCATAAAATTGTCAAAATTATAGACTACACAGATATTACAGGAGTAAGGAAAATTACCCAGCCCAATTTTTTTTTTCTGAAATAGAAATTCCAGAATTTCACCCCCACAAAGCAGAAGCTTGAAAGATACAGTGGAAATTCACTTCCTTCTGTTGGAAGTCTCTGCACAAAAAGGAAACAGAATTAAAAGGTCCCAAGAACAGGACAAGATTTCTTGTACTGCCATTAAAGAACCTTAAACGAAGGCTAAAGAAAAACAAAAAATCAATTCAGCAGGGCTACTTCTTCATCATGAAATGGAAAGATCCAAGATAATATCTCTCACTTCACATAAACAGAAAATTCTTTGCAAAGAACGATGACTTGAAATACCTCGAATTTTGTTCCAAATTATGGCCTTCGATTTAATCATTTCTTGCCCATTTGGCATTAAAAGGGTCTGATAATAGAACATGAACAAACAGACATCTAAAAGAAAATCATAGTTACATTTGTAAAGATTTTCACGATTTTTTTGGAAGTGAAAGATATGAGCATCTTTTGGAATTTTATTACATTTTTTTTAGATTCTCTCACATTCACAATCCATCCGGTGTGGGGTCAATTAATGTTTTAGATTTTTTTACTCTATAGTCAACGACGATTGTTCTTTGTCAATGTACTTATAAGTTGGAAACTTCTTAATTGGATTTAAGGGCGTGTTTGGCTTAACTAATTTTCTATTTCGTTTGAATGTGTTACATTATCTTACCGATGTGATATTACTTGTTTTAAACGTAATTTTTATTGTCAAAATGAATTTATTTTTTATTTCATGTTATTGTCTTTATTAAAAAATCTTCCATAGTTGAAGAAAATACGAGTAATATTTTGAGAAAAATATTATGCCCCTGTTTGGCAACCATTAGCTGAATTTATTTATTTTTCTACACTCTCAATTCAATAACACATTCACACAATAAAATATTTTGCACGTAAATTCAAATTTTTTTCTACTTTTTAATCACGCGTTCTCCTAAAAATCATTATTCAAAATAATATTTTTTTCCTGAATAGCGGTTGTCAAATAGTGGCTAAACTTAGGACAATTACAGACAACTCCCCTCTATTTTAAAAATTTCCAAAAACCTCTCTTGATTTTTAGCCCTTGTTTGATCCACATTATTTCTAAAATACATTTTTTTCTCTAATTTTTTCAACAACACATTTTTCAATAGAGTAATATTATACACAAATTCAAAACTTTACCTTATTTTTTAATCACACATTCTCTGTACATTTATTATTTCAAAATGTATTCTTCCAATAAAATGGGGCTCAAACAAACCCTTACTTTTCAAAATTTGATCCAACGGGACATGTTAAAAAATAAATTTCATCTTAGACAAATATAAAATCAACATAAAAAAACTTAAACTGATCTCGAGTCTTAATATTACCAACTTAAGATACAATTGTTGGGAAAAATTCACAACTCAGACTTTACCTATCCCAAAATCAGGTTTTTCATAAATTAATTAATTATATTTCACAATTATTATATTAAATTAAATATTTAACTATAATATAATATAATTAACCCACCCCCACCTCACATCCATCTCCACCACCCCACTACTCCTACTCTGACGATTGTTCTCCGGTCACGTTTAATTCCGACGACTATTCCGATGACCGTTCTGCAGCCGCTTAATTCCGACAATTGCTCCGATTCTAGCAATTTTTAAGGTCCAGTTATAAGTAATTTGGTCACAGATATCTTATTAAGTAGTTAAAATTTAATTTTTAGTCAAAACTTATCAAATTAATTGGTCACGAATTATTTTGAGGTCACGGATAAAAAAAATTAGAGGTAAAAAATGACTTCATTAGTCACTGATAAAAAAATTATAGGTCACAAATTTTTAATTGGTCACAATTTAAAAAAATTATTTCATATTTGTTGGTTACATGTTATATTTTCAGTCACAGAGTAACGAATTTTAAGGTCGCAGTTACCATGTAGATGGTCACATACACCCAAACACACGTTCCCCAATCTCAGTATACCACCAAAACTTGGTTGCAGGTCACAAATTGACCAAATAGTTGGTCACAAACACTTCATCCCATCTTCCGAACCCGTCCCCTAATCCCAGCACACCAACAATACTTGGTTACAGGTCACAGAACAACCAAATAGTTGTCCACGAACACTTCGTCACATCCGTCGCCGACCTTAATCCCTAAACCACCCCCCAACAATAACACCACAAACAACCACCACCGTCGCCGCCTGAACACCACCACCATCGTCACCCCATCACAACACCACCATAACCACCGCTATAATAATAATAAAAAAACAACTATCTCATCGTCGCCCACACAAGCACACCAAGAAAAACATCATCACCGTCGTCGACCCCGCCACAACACCACTCAACTATCGCCACAACAATTCCACCACACGGACCGCCACACACACACATATCCACACACGACAGATCCATCCCCCACACGCGCGCACCCACACCCACACACAGAGATCAACAGCGTCGACCCACCCAATTCGTCCACCTACCCAAAACGCTGGTAGCAGCATTGACGCGGCTAGGTCGCAACAGTTGTGCGGCGCTGCTCAGACATAGCAGCGTGCTACCAACGTTTTGGGTGATTTAGGGTAGAGATGGGAGGGAGAAGGCAGAAGGGAAAGAGACAGAAGAGAAAGTAAGGTTTGAGAATTGTGTGAAATTTGGTGGGGATGAGGGGTATGTGTGGGTATATAGATTAATTTAATTTAAAATATTGTTATTAATATTAATTGTGAAATTAAAACATGATTTTTTATTAAATAACGTTAAAACATGATTTTTAGAAAGGTAAAATTAAATAGCTGATTTTAGGTAATTACCTCTACAATTGTTTTCATAATTGTTAGAGCTTCTAGAAAATTACCAGGGCCCAAAAGTCCAATAACACTAAGACTACAAGTAGCTATAGTCCAATACCAGTCCCTAATCTCGTCCCTAAGCTGTTCTCTCTCCCAACTACAATATCCATTAAAAAACTTGAAGTCCTCTACTTGTACCATTTCCCTTTTCACCATGTCAGCTGCAAAGCCCACACTCTCTTTCGTCCCGAAGTACAACCCTTTCATTACCTCGTCGAAAACCCCACTTTTCTTAACCGAATCGTTCCCTTCTTATGGAGTTACGAGAAAAGCCCCTTCTTTTAATGGGCCCCAAAAGAATAGGGGCCTATTGGAAAAAGTACTTGATACATCGAGTGCCGATAAGCCCATTTCTTTAATGGACGAGAGTAATGGCTTGTTGAGTATAAAAACAGTCGCGCTTATTGGGCCGGTTGATAAGAGAAGGATCACCGTCTTATGGAAAAAATGTGGACCCCATTTAGCTTTTCTGTGGCAATTAATAGGCAACCTTTTTCGGGTTCGTGGATGGTATGGGCCCATTGGTCATCAATGGTGTCTTGATTAACCCTTAACGAAGGATCTACTCGCTTTAAGGCTCGATCTTTGGCAATTAGTCTCGCTCTAAATGCTCTCCAATCGATGTAAATATAAGGCTTTGGCTCGTCTTGAGAAGATGAGGATGATGAACCCGATTGACAACCTGTAATCAATCCAAGATAGATAGATACAAAGCCCCCGGGCATATCCCAAATGGTAAAGGACAGGTCTCTTAGTTGCTGACAATTCAAAGATCGCAGGTTCGATTCGTGGGGCTCTTGGAAGGCAAACACTCTCTTGAAAGGTAGGAGTTCTCCTTGAAGGTAAGGTGCAACATGTGTTGACTCACTCGCACTTTGGTAGATTAGTGGGGGGGAGCTTTTGGACCCGACCAGTTTGGGGCACATCCTGCGATTTATCTAGTCTGCGTTTTGAGAGACCAAGGCGTAGACCCCAGGATTAATTGTCAAAGGTAGACACTTGGGTATATAAAAAAAAGATAAATACACACAATTTTTTGTTATTTAATCTATAAATCATAACGTATTAATCAACTTGTACAGATAGAAGTTCAGTGTCAAACAAGACTATTGGTGGACAGTCGTAAAGCGTGTAATACATGTAACAATCTATTGCCACGTGTAGAAACAACATATATTCATCGTTCAAATATATGGACGGGATAATCTCAAACTGTAGACCTGTTACTGTAGGTCAAGTAGTTGGCATCAGAACTCGAACCTAATCAATTGATTCACCTACCTACCATGAACTTATACGGAAGAAAAGATGCATAAACAGAACCACACAAAAGGTTTTACGTACTCAAATCCACAAAATAAAAATCTTGTTCTTTTATTGTTTCCTTAGATCCACATTCAACTGTATCACATCCTTGAATTGCTAATGTTCATTTACAAACTTGAAACCAAGTCTTGATGTCGTCGAATCTATTTTTATTATTGCTCTTTTCATTTATCCTTAAAAAATTAAAAATTAAAAGAAAAAAAAAAGAAATTAGTCAAGTATATTTGATCATATCTCTAACCTTTCTAGGTTCAAAATGTATGCCCTTTTTCGGAAATGATTTTTTTTTTTTTAAAATAAAAGCGTTCTCTCTTTTGAACTTCTATTTCAAAATTCAGTTCTAATTGAGGCATTGGAGCATATTGGATCACTAAATTCACTTATGTCGTTACCAAATTGTTCGATCCATACAAAATTTTGTTACCGACGTTTTTTACTTGTTTCGGTCTCAATTATTTCAAGAAGAAAAAATAGAATACAAAAATCAGAAAAATAGATAGCAAACTCACATGCTATAGAAAATGGATTCCAAGATTTTCTGCACTGACATTGATTGAGATTTTTTCTTGAAATTTTTCCTTTGATTGAAGGAAGAACTTCAAAGGTCTTTGTAAAGGAATTTGAAAAGAGCATAATTTGAGGAATCCATAAATATTATTCATTTATCTATCACTCATTTTTATCTATTTTACTGGTAGTAAGCACGTGCGTTGCACGCCTTACATATTGACGCCACTCCATTGAAATGAATATAGACTATAAATACAAAAACCTTTTGGGCTAATTAATATGAGATATAGCCTAGACGTCAACATTTTGACAGATGGTTATAAACTATTTATAAATATTAAAATCACTTCACATAATTCAAGGAACTCATAAATATTATCCATTTATCTATCACTCATTTTATCTATTTTACTATTCGGTTTTGCTAGTGGTACATCAATGTGTACATCGGGGTGTACACCCCCTTCATGTGGGGGTGAGATCCGCTTCAATAAAAAAATATTATATCTAAGTGGGTCCCATCCCATGTGAGGGAGGTGTACACTCTTATGTACAAATCTTGATGTACAAGTAGAATTTTTCTTTACTATTAGTAAGCACGTGTGTTGCACGTCTTATATATTGTATGAATGATATGTATAATATTTTTTTAAGTATTAATAGCATTTTTAAAAGTAGTTGAAGTGTGTATATATATATATATATATAAGTTAATAAAAGTTTCAAAAATTAGATTTTTAATAAAATGTGTGATTAAAAAATTAATAAAAGTTATGAATACATAAAATATAATTGATTTTTCTTTTTTTTGAGAAAAATAAATTTTAGAAAATGTGGATCCACACATGGGCTCAGTTTTTCAAAGACTATGAACTAGCGCTACATAAATTCCATTAGATGATTCATGCATGTTTGAGAAAGGATTTTAATTGATTTAAATTATAAATAAATAGAAATGAGTGATAAATAAATGGATAGTATTTATGGATCTTACTAAATGTGTGCGTAAAAAGTAATCGATTATGTTTATAAATTAAATAGATACCAACCATAACTTAAGAGGGTGGACTTTTTTTTTTTTTTTTTCCCCTAATAGTAATTGGATATTTTTTTTTTCTTTATTCAGGCGAGCAGGCTTTCAATCTTTTTCATATTTTTACTTTTAATTTGTGTCGCAATTTGTATTGTTACTAAACTTAATGCAAAATGGGAACTAATCTATTTTAATATCTCAAGACGCAAAGGGAGATTTACTCTATTTCTTGTGGGTCTATACGTCCCATTCTTGGCAAGCTCAGGACATATATCAACTTGTCATGTTTCTTCCACCTGGAGATATTAAAAATAAAATATCTCATCAATAATCATTCGACCCTACTCTTATTATGATTTAAGTTAAAAATTAATAATTAATTTTAATTACATATTTTTAAAAACAATTTTTCAACGACACGTTCGATCAACTTTTATCAAAATCTCTTAAAAAATTAATTTTAATCTCTACCAAACAGGTGCTCGAAAGAATTTAGTTTTCTACGACAGGTTGCTCTAAATATTATGTTGTAAGGCTTATCTCTACCAAATGGGTGCTGGATGGAATTTAGTTTTTTATTTCGATCATGCTACTTAATGGTGGCAATGAGTTGAGCCGACCCATGATCTCTTTTTTTTAACCTTTGTTTTTTCACTTTTTTTACGAGCTCGTGGGCACTAGTGCGAGCTCAAGGCTCGGCTCGGGCTCGTCCTGAAATGAACCCGAGCCATCCATGTGCCAAGCTTTAAAGGAGTCGAAAACCACTCGGTCATTTTGCCACCTCTAATGCTACTTGTATAATTTTTTTTTTTTTTTTTACAATCTTGGTTGACAATTCATATTTGACAATATTACATTCATTCATTTTAAAATTATTTTTTTAAATCAATGATCTCAATTTTGACACCCCAACCTATCACGATGGGCCGGCATTACCAGGGTCATGATTCTTGTTAGAATCATGCTACTACGCACATCATTATTTACATCTAATTTGACATTTCAGTGAATTGGTAGATTTCTGAATATTAATTTTAACAACACTTATTTCAAACAAAGCCTAAATTTTCGACACATACGAGTATCAAACAAAATGTACGTATTTAAATCTACAACTAGCTTTATTGGCAGCTATTGTGCAAAAATGCACTTTTTCATTAAAAAAAAATGGTACAACCACTTGTCAAGTTGAAAGAGCGGCAGTGTACCTTTCACTTAACCCAACTGGCTTTGCCACGGAGCAACACGAATTTGACCCGCCTGTTATATTATTTGGTGCCGTTTGACCACCATTTTTTTAAAACTCTCATCATTTTCATTTACACATTTACAAAGTTTATCCCCACACTTTTTTCAAAAATTCACTATATAATGACCATTAAATAAAGGCTAGTCTATTTTATAGAGAAGTTTTTTTTTTTTTTTTTCGAAGTATAAAATTAATGTGTTTAGTAGAGATTAAAATCAGATTAAAATTGAAAAATTAGTAGTTATTGTTGACTTTTATTAGACGAGTAGGACCTAATAACAGCTATATTTTCAATTTTAATCGGATTTTAATCTTTACCGAACACGCCCTAAGTGTTATATCCCAATTTAATTATTTTGTCAATAAATGTATAAGAATATATTCAAGGAACTCTCTAAACACAAAATACTTCATATTTTAGATAGTTCATGCTAAAAAAATAAGCTCTAAGAAATTCTCTATTTTAATTTCTTTTAAATAAAAAAAAGTGTTTGGAGAACCAAACTCACTCCCTAGACTTAATTAACAATAATCACATTTAATAAGTTACAAATTTTAATGAGTAATGCTATTTCGTACAATTATTGTTACAATATTAGTTTAGGTGACGCTAAATATCATTAAATAAAAAATACAATTAAATGAATCACATAATTTTATTTTTAATTAAATTTAAATCACATAATATCACATGAACGCTAGATAGCATCATTCAATTTTAATACTTTACCATTTAAATTATTCAAATAACATTTAAAGTAATTAATCATTAACATATAAAAAAAATTACGTTAATTAAGAGATGATTAAAAATCAATAATATTCATAAAAAAAAATAAAGAATCAAAACAAAAAGTATTGTTGGAAGTGTATAAAAAAAATCACTCTCTAAATTTAAAACTCATCTTTTATTGAATTTATTTTTAATAAAATACTTTTGCTAAATTCATGATATTTTTTATTTTTTAACTGTACATTTGAACTTTATTATAAAATAATCTACATCACACGTCATCTAAATTCATTGTAAGAACCGTACCAGGACGTTGGCAGTTGGCAACGAAGATAAGGACTAATCATCTTGAGCCATAAATCCAATGCATTTCTTTTCATCATTTTTACAAGAATTTATCTACTCTACCAGGTTTTGAATCACAAATTTTGTACAGATTATCTCACATGAGGTGGGTCCCGAGCATCCACCTCATTAAAAAAACCGCCCAAAAATATTAAAACACCCATCCACCCCCTCTCACATTGCTGTGCCGATCTTTTATCGACCTAACACAGCAGCTCGATTCTTTTTACAATCACATGTTGTCAAAATCCAAATATGTGATATTGAAACAGTTTTTTAAAATGAATGTATATGACAATACCAAGTAGAATATTGTCAATCAATTTTATCAACAAATACCGTACACGTAGCATCATTCTTTTTCTTTTTATTCTTTTTTTCCTTTTTACAAGATCCATTGTTTCAAGTTTCAACATAAATGGTGTGTTTGAGCCACATTATTTTAGAAGAATGTATTCTAGAATAATAGATCGATAGATAATGTGTGACCGAAAAAGAAGGAAAAATTATTGATATAATGAAAAATATTATTTTATTAAAAATATATGGTTGAAAATGAAAATGAAAATTTTAATATATACCAAACAAGGGTAAAAGAAGTAAAAAATCAAAAGGACCATACTAAATGAATGACAATTTTTTGTTGACAAATTTGAGTTAAAAATTAAGGATAAATATATATGTACCGAATGAGGGGTATCGAATGGATTACCCTCTCTGACAATGCACACAAGCCCCATGTGTATATAAAAATTTTGGCTTGTGGTCCCCACCTTCTGATGTGAGTGAGATGTAAAAAATTCGGTACATATAGCATAATCCAAAAATTTATACCATTTTTTGAAAAAAATATTTTTTAAATCAATAATACGGATCTTGATGACACATTTTTCATTCTATTCTATGTAATAAGAGCAAAAAATGATTTTTTTAAAAAAATATCTTTTTATCCATTCGCTTTGCCCACTTTTCTCATTCAATGTTGAAAGATAAGACGAAAAGCAACAACTTCATTGAAAACCCAGAGAGGAAGGATAGAGATATAGAGAAAGAGCAACTTGGTTGATGACTCATGCATTAGATTGTGTGGTATTTAAGCATCCCAGCAGTTACTCCTCTCACAAGTGGCAATTTGAATCTACATACATATATACATACAGACACACGGTGAAGCTGGAGAAAACTGGAAAACCAAATCAAAATCAAACTCAGATGCGAACTACTCAGTTTTCAATTCCTGCGCAGCAATTGAAACCCGTGTGTGAGAAACAGTAGCCAATTTCAGATTATTTTTTCTTGGGGCTTTTGAGAACGAAAGTTAGAATCAAGGATGGGTGAGACTGTGACAGGCGGAGGTGTGGGTTCAAAAGGCACGGCGGTGGGTCGACCGACAATTACTGTACCTCCTCGGGGCTCCATGGATACTTTTTTTACAACTGGATCGGTGCCCGGATTCAGCCCGGGTCCGTTGACCCTGGTTTCCAGCTTCTTCTCCGAGCAAAGCCCGTTTTCTTTCTCCCAGCTTTTGGCCGGAGCTATGGCTTCGCCAATTGCAAAACCCGGGCTTCTTTCGGCGGAGAACAATTCTGGGGAAGAGAAAGAAGGGAATTCTAGTGATATTAGTGGGAAAAATAATGACAGTATTACTGGCTATAAGCGTAACAGGCCGATGAATTTGGCGGTGTCTCCACCGCAGATGCAGCTAGATCATCAGAGTTTGAGTCCCTTGTTTATGGTTCCACCTGGGCTGAGTCCTTCTGGATTGCTTAATTCACCTGGGTTTTTGTCCCCACTTCAGGTAAATTTGATTTATATAGTGAAGTAATATTTTTGGGAATTAAAATTTATAAAAAATTGATTTTGAGTCCCCAATTCTTTGCCACATAACATATTGCAGTTTTTGGAAATAAAATTGTGGAAATTTGGTTCCATGGATTGAAATTAATGGAGATATTAAAGAAGTATGGTAACCTAAAATTTGTTAACACAAGGACTGAAATATATGCTGCCAAAACAGAGAGCTTATTAATTTACTCAAGAGATTAAATTATGTTGAAGAATTAGGGCTACATACGGTTTCAAGTCCTTGAGCAGTAGGATGGAATTTAGGGTTTGAAATGTAGATGAAGCCAAGCTTAAATCTGCTATTTTGCTTCAATTTCTGAGATTTCAAAATTCGACTTCTAGATGGGTTGTCTCTTAGATTTGCCACTTATCTTTTATGCAGAGTCCATTTGGAATGTCCCACCAGCAGGCTCTTGCACATGTTACGGCTCAGGCAGCAATATCTCAATCTTACATGCAGATGCAAGCAGATTTTCTACGTTCTTCTTCTGCAACTTCTGCTGAAACAACTGCACATCATTCGTCCTCCACAGCCAATGAATCTTTGCAAAACCAGATAATTTCTTTGCCACCAGAACAAACGAGCTCAAAGGTAGAGCTGTCTGAGGGTTCTCCATCTGAACGGAAAGCTGCTTCTGTTGTTGTTAGCAAACCAACTAATGATGGCTACAATTGGAGGAAATACGGGCAGAAGCAGGTAAAGGCGAGTGAATGTCCACGAAGCTACTACAAATGTACACATGTTAATTGTCCTGTGAAGAAGAAGGTGGAGGGTTCTCTTGATGGTCAGATAACTGAGATTACGTACAAAGGGCAGCACAACCATGATATGCCTCAACCCTCTAAACGTGGAAGAGATAATTGTGCTTTGGATGGAAACTCGAACTCCCAGGTGAAGCCTGTAATTAGTTCGCGAAGTCAGAGTGAAATGAGCCGGGAAAATGAGGTTGTACCTTATCAACCTGGACCTTCAAAAGTTCAGGTATCTAAACAATCAGTATCTGAGCATCTTCCTGCCACGATTAACCTTGATGAAGTGGAAGATTTGACAATTTTAAACGAGGGGGATGATGATGATGAACCAAATACAAAAAGAAGGTAATATTCATATGCATTTTTTTTTTACCCCCCTCTAACCGAACATATTTTTAATTCTGCTCAATCTCATTTTACTTATGTGGTATAACTCCCTTGAGATGCAGGAGCATTGAGATTGGGTCGTCCATGCAAGCACCATCACATAAAACAATTACAGAATCTAAAATTGTTGTGCAGACAAGAAGTGAAGTTGATCTGTTGGATGATGGATATAAATGGAGAAAGTACGGCCAGAAAGTGGTCAAGGGGAATCCTCATCCAAGGTACAACTCCTTTGGTTTAGCTGGCCTTTGCTATTATTGTGTTACGCATTGGTTTTTAAATTCTTCTCACCATATTGTTTCATAAATTGTTAAATTCAATAAAGACCCTAAATCTTGCCTTATGGTTTGATAAATACAAGGCATACCTTAAATATACAACTAAATATTAAACGCGGAATAAAGCACAGCCTTGAATTTGAGGTAACAGTGTGGTGTGAAAACAAGTGTAGGGAAAAGTGATGTATATAAATATGGAGCAACATTGAGACCCAACTTTGATCTGGTCACAAAGAAACCCAAATCCTAACTCAAAACTGACTATTACTGTGTAACCAAGAGGAGCCACGGGTCGATATGAAGATGTTTCAGAGTTTCTTACTTAATTGTTATGATGTACGAGATCACACGCTAACCACCACAGGCAACAATCTACTATTTGTGGAGAAAACTAAGTATTGCTGACTTTTTTACAGTAGCTGACTGACTGAATTTCTGTTTACTCCTGATCTGAGTTCTCTATTTTTATATACTGCTTTACTACTTTTTGAAAGTCTTATTGTAACCATCATAATGATCCATGGTGTTGCCTAGACTAATTTAAAAAATTTACTATATGCTGACTCGACTTAATGTTTCAATGTCTATTAGTTTTCTTGTGACATTATTTCTCCCCGTGTTTCACCTTTGAATTCAGCTAACATTGTATTTTATCCTTAAAAGTTCTCCCTCTACTCTCTCTTTGTGAAGATATTCACTATTGCATCTGAATTCTCTCTATAGGAGTTATTACAAATGTACACATGCTGGATGCAATGTCCGTAAACACGTTGAGAGGTCTTCGACTGACTCCAAAGCTGTCATAACAACGTACGAAGGCAAACATAATCATGAAATCCCGATAGGTAGATACAGCAAACTGCAGAAGACAGTAGCCAACAATCCTTCCTTACATAAAGAAATGGATTATGAGAATAAAGATCAAATAGCAATGACTTTGCAGCTTAAAGAAGAGCAAATCGCTGCATGAGAACTTATGTTTGTGTAAATGTACTCTTTTGTAAAAGTTTGGCCCAGAAGTCTTCACGTGCTTTTGCTTGAAGCTGGGGGAACTTGTTGAACCCTGTTTTGAGAACTGGAAAAAGGTCGTACGCAAATAATGAAGAACGATAAGACTGAACTCCATGAGAGTGCTTGCAGTATGAATGATGGGATGTTTTTGCTTGGTGTATAAATATATATAGTAGTGTATTCTCGTCTGTGGGAAGTAACTTTGTACTTGTATCCCTTATTTTGTGATCATAATGGCAATAGTATTTCACAAAATACTTGTATTTGTTGGAAAATTCTAATATATATGAGGTCACACGTAATATATTAAAATGTGTGGTGCTATTATTTAAAGAATATTAATCAATTAAAGTGATCCAATAAAGTTAAATTTTGACTAATGGGTATTATGTTTCATGAAAATGTAGTGTAGAGATTGGAAGTTTGTTTTAAATTGATGAATGACCGATTTGAAACAAATGAAAGATAATGACTGTTCAATATCGTATTATTATGTGGGGTCATGATCCTCAATTTGATGGTGTTCTTTGAGATTATTTGCATCCTCATCATCAGAGAATGAAATTGAAGAGAAGACAATCAATTAATTGGAAAATCACAATCCTTCAGGCAAACAATCAGATAATTATGGATATATGTATGTTTGTTTTTGTTATTTTCTCTGATTTCAACGTGGAGTAGTAATTAGGGTTTATGTGAGAAAATGATTTGATTAAAACATTTGAATATAAAATCCATTTTCTATTAGTATTTGCTCTTATTTTGTGAACTTAACGATTGCAATAATATTACCTGTAATATTAGTTAACCTGTTATCCATCTTATCATAAGAATGGGTTTATGTCCAAAATTCGATCAAGAAAAGAATATCCATTTATGAATTTTGATAGGGTGACAATTATGCTTCTGGCAGTTGGGGCAGTTGGCCAATAATTTGTCACGCAAACACCAAAAAAATGCCCCCCCACCAATTTTCTTCGTGAAAAACTATAAATGAACCAACGGAAATTGGAACTGAAGTTCCAATGGTGACATTTGAACATCGGACCCCACGAAAATGGAAATGTTTTCCCTTGGAAATCCTGTGACTGATTCCGTATATCTCGCAGCAAAAAACACTCAAATGTCTCCCGTTCTCTCTCTTTCCCTTTTGCCACCCCCAAAAAAAAGCTCTGTTTTTGAGAAATTTTCTCATTTTTGCTCGGTAAATTCTCTATTTCAAAACAACTTTAATGGTGTTAATGTAGGGGTTTCTCTTTATTGATTCCACCCCTCCAGTCTTTGACCCATTTCCCATCTGGGTCATATCCGGATCCTTGCGGTGTAGGATCCATTTGATGGGTATTGGTGGTCATGGGTTGCGTTAGCTCCAAGAACGCCACTATTGAATCACCTGAATTCGATGCCGATGCCGATGCCTCGACTGCAGCGGGCCGAAGAAATGGATCAGGCCACCGTCTGCATTCCTTATCTTCATTGCGTGCATTTGGTCTGCCGTTGGAGAAGATTAAGGAGGAATCTAAGGAAGAGAAGGAAGGGGAACCTATGAAGAAAAGGCGCAGTCATGTGGAATATTCCGGGAACTTGAGGCCTTTAAAGCGAGAGGCCTCTCAGAACAAGGCTGTTTTCAGCATTAAATTTGGGAGGTTGACAGAAAGCGAGCATGTGGCAGCTGCCTGGCCGGCTTGGCTCTCTGCTGTGGCTGGAGAAGCCGTTGAGGGATGGCTACCTCTCAGATCAGACGCGTTCGAGAAATTAGACAAGGTCATTTTCATTATTTTGATTCTTGTTGTTAGTGTATTGTGTTTTATCTAAATTAATATGCATCATTTGGCACGAAGTTTCACTTTCAGCACTAGTTCTTGCTGGCATAAGTGAAAAGAATCAGAGTTTTAGGCTCTGCAGTTGATCTATATTTTTGTTGCAATCTGCCAATTTGTACAAATGAATGATTTCAGCATTGTGTTTCATAAGTGTTAAAAAGAATTTGATCAGGATTCTCAGTGACCTTTCGGGAGTTCCCTTTTTGCAACAAAAATTTGAAATAATAAATGTGTCTGGGAGGATAAAGGTTTGTCATTGAGGCATAGGACTAACTTGGTGAACTCGCAGAAAACAAAAAAATTAGGTATTTCTTTTATGGTGATATAATGGGGATAGATTAAGTATGATCAACTAGTACCACAAGATTTTAGCTTCTTTTTCTTCGTTTGTCAATGTTATGCAATCCTCCCAACCACACATGCATCAAATGCCTTCTATCCCTACTGCTTTTCAAACTGATTCTTTCTCTGTCTTCTACATGTGTAGATTGGACAAGGCACTTATAGCAATGTTTACCGTGCACGGGATGTGAAAACTGGTAAGATGGTTGCCCTGAAGAAGGTACGGTTTGACAATTTTCAACCAGAAAGCGTGAGATTTATGGCGAGAGAAATTATGATTCTACGCAAACTTGACCATCCAAATATCATGAAGTTGGAAGGCATCATCACTTCCCGATTATCATGTAACATACATCTTGTTTTCGAGTACATGGAACATGACCTTGCTGGGCTATTATCATGTCCTGATATCAAATTCAGTGATTCACAGGTTTGTATCTATTTTCTATTTTTTGGTTTTTTTATATTAGCATGCTTTATTTTATTGGTCTTCAATTTTTGTTGTGGTTTGTGATGCTGTTTTCTGAATTCATTTTTCTTATGAAAGTAGATAAAGTGCTATATGCGGCAACTACTGTGTGGTATAGAGCATTGTCACTCACGAGGTATAATGCACAGGGATATTAAAGCATCGAATATTTTAGTAAACAATGAAGGATGCTTGAAAATAGCAGATTTTGGGCTCGCAAATTTTATGAGAGCAAAGAATAAGCAACCATTGACCAGTCGTGTGGTGACTTTGTGGTATCGCCCTCCAGAACTCCTGCTCGGATCGACAAATTATGGGGAATCAGTGGACATATGGAGTGTAGGTTGTGTTTTTGCTGAACTTTTTATTGGAAGGCCTCTTCTCAAAGGCAGAACTGAGGTTAGAACATTCTTCAAAATCTATACATGCATAAATGTCAAGATTTAATAGGATTTTCTTTCATTGAAATTATCGAGATTTTGCATAGATGTCTTGGATTTAATGAACATTGCTTGCTTGCTTCCCAAATTTTAATTTGTGTTAGCAAACAGTTAAAATTCATATTCTCTTGTCTATGTAGGTTGAACAATTGCACAAAATCTTCAAACTTTGTGGATCTCCACCTGATGATTATTGGAAAAAATCAAAACTTCCTCTTGCCTCCATGTTTAAACCCCAGCAACCTTATGAAAGTACACTTCGAGAACGATGCAAGGAATTCCCAAAAAGTGCATTAAACCTCATAGAAACATTTCTTTCCATTGAACCTTACCGGCGTGGTACTGCTTCTTCTGCTCTTGAATCTGAGGTAAACGACGATGGAAATATTTGTTGACCCATAATTTCTTGTTAGATTTCATCAATTTATATTATTTGTCAATTCCGTTAGAAAATGTGTGTTGGGCTTCTTGCCTATGCTTGATGTTTATATCCATCTGTTTGTCTGAACTTTTTTTTTCTCAGTATTTCACTACCAAGCCTTATGCATGTGATCCGTCATGTTTGCCAAAGTATCCACCGAACAAAGAGATTGATGCTAAATTCCGTGAAGAAGTGCGAAGGTGAAGATTCTTGTTCTTCCTTTCATATTTTGTTTCTTGAAAGGTGCCAATTTGATCAAGTTTAACAGTAAATCCGGAACTGCTAGCAATGTGTTAGAACCAACTAATTTCGGCGCATTGATTCTATCTGAATTGCATTTTCAGGAGGAAGGTCAGTGCGGTGTCTATGAAAAATCCGAGAGTGCGTAAAACTCATCAAGATCCAACTAATTTTAGCACAGTAATTCCACATGAGGTTTTCTCTCTCTCCCCTCCTCCCTCTGTCTCTCTCCCTCTAAGGAGTACATATTGTCTCATTCTCACTGGCTCATCTGGCTTGTCTCCGTAAAGGTCATAGAGGCCAATATTCAAGTTGGTCGAAGACACCATGGTGGAGGTTCCCATGTCTACAAGGGAGAACGAGCTACTATGTCTCGGATGTCGGCCAAGGCATCTTATGATACAGTGTCAGAGGCTTCTCAAATGACAGAGGAATCTCAAGCAGATAGTGTTAAAACAGTCCCAGTTCAAATAACAGCATCTAGCGGCTTTGCATGGGCAAAAAGGCGAAAACAGGAAGCCGGAATGACAAGATTAGGTTATCGTACTTCAAGAAGTCACAATTTGGGTACATTAGACCTATCCAGAATAATGCATCCACAAGATACTTTAGACGCTGTAGTCCAAGAGTTTGACGATATTCCTAACAAGGTCCAATCTGACACTAGATGCCCTGCAGAGAACACCAAGCATGCGAAGTTTAAACAAGAAGAAATCATGCTCCATCGACAAGATTCTTTTGATCCACCCGATGCATATGAACCTCAAGAATTATCAATGGTAAACCACATTCTTCAATTTAGCTAGTCTAGATTCAACATTACGTGATCTTCTATTTCATCAGATTTTCTCTTAATTTTCTTACAGCATCAGAATAAGTTGAAAGGGAGGAGTGGATTCTCTGGGCCACTGTTATATTCGTCTCAGAGAACGGAGACGAGTATGGATGGTCGACCTTGTCACGATGTTCGTAGATCACGATTTTCCGAAGGTAATAAAGAAACCAACAGCATGTTTGGCACTTAATGAAAATGAATGATATGATTGTGTTTCTGCAGATTTGTATTAACCGACATCAGATCATGCATAACCTCAGATTGCACAATGCTGCACGGACTATGCTCTAGCTCTCCAGAGGTTGTAGCAACGAACAATACGAAAACCAGATAGTATGCACAGAACAGAAGAGAGGGATTTCCTTAAAATTCATGCGTAAACGAGAAAATAGCACAAAAATCGTAGGTTCATTGTCAATTCTTATCAAAATGGGGGATCATTTTAAAATATTTGTTTAAATTACTTGACTTATTTTCAGGTACTTAATTGTAATTATTAAGAGCACATGTTGAACGTTTTAAATTATAATTTCTAAGAAAATTGATATCTTTCTATATATAAAAAGTGGCTATTAAACGGAATATGTTGGTTTAACGGAAAAACTAACGGAATTTCTTGTTTTAACGGAATATCTTTTTTCACCCTCCCTTACTTTTAAAATTATAATTAAATAATAATAAAAATAAATTAGCTATTGATAATTCATTCAAACTAAAATATCTTGGAGCTAACTTATCCGAATCGACTTTTTCTCGAATTTGATTTATGTATCTAATTACGATTTATCCAACGAGACCAATATTCATATATTTACGATAACTCCATCAATATCTAAATATTTGACACAAATAAAATATAATTTGATAAATGTATCATTTAGTCCCTAACTTTCAAATATTAAAATATAGTATATAAAAATTGAATTATATTTTATGAAAATTTTCGGGGTATTATATTCTCACCCCCTTAAAATATTTTCGTCCTCGAAAATTTACCCGTCACTTACCAATACTAAGTCTAACACATGATATACATATATTATCGCAATACATATCATACTTTAGCGATAAAATAATTGCATTATTACTTAAAAAAGAGTAAAGACTTAAGTCATGCAAAAAGTTTAAGCCTCCGTTTGTTTCTCATTAAAAACCCATAAAAATGAAAAATATGATTGTTATCCATCACATCAATTTTGAATTTCTATATCTTGTGTGGGGTCCAATAACGACTATATTTTTCATTCTCATTCTACATTAATGAGAATCAAACGGAGCCTAAGTAAACTCATCTTCTTACCCCTTACAATACCTTGAGTTTTTTGTTTGTGATTTTGGGTTGGAGATGACAGAGAGAAACACTTTATTTAATTATTTATCAATTACATAAACATTACATCATTAATTATTTAATTAACCAAAAAAATTACATCTTTATTAATAACAAATTAATTCTTAAACAAAACTATTAAAAATAAACTAAGCAAACGTGCATTGCACGTTGCTTGCACCTAGTATTGAAATAAATGTACAGAATAATCGAATAATTTTCCGGCGACGTAAAAAAGAAGTAAAAAAACAAAAACGAGAAAATAGCTGGAGAAAAAAATATAGGGCAATCCCTCGCTATTGCTGCAAGCCGAAGCAACCAAGCGGCCATGGAGTCCCCAATTGAATTAATGTACGCCCATTGCACTAATGTGCGCCACGATTAATTGAACCCTCTCTCGTGGAATACCTCGTCACCTATTGTTTTGCGAGGGAAGCACTCGGCCTAAGGCCGTGCTTGACTTTCTTGTTTGGTTTAAATAAAAATCAATTTTTTAGTAGATTTTGATAAATGTAATTGAAAAATTGTAAATTTCAAAAAAATATACGATTATATATATTGTACACACGGATTGGAAAACCCTAAATCATATTCCTGATAATATCCCCCCATTTTTGCTTATTGCCACTAGTATCCCTAGGAGTAAAGCCAATACTTCCATCTCGCAATCGAGTAAATTCTCAGCACGACAGTCCTGTATGCACATTCAACCACTGAAGTCAAGAAACCTCGATTATCAAGTGAATGAAATTGGACGCACTTGACATTCAAGGTATCGTGACTAAATAGTTCAAATGATTATTAGTTATTGTCGATCAAGATTTTACGATCCAAACAATAAAATTAAGTTGACAAGATTGGAGTATTAGTGGACGCAGCATTTGATCGAAGAACGAAAAATCATTAACGTAATCTTCGTACTTTATCAGCTAATTATATTGAAACAAACTATGAAGAGAACTCTCCAAACTTTTTGTAAATAGTAGACGTTTTTGTAAAGTGAATTATCAAAGTTTCCAATGGAATGAAAAGGTTCCCCCAATTCTGCAATTCTATTTGTTTCATTTCTTTCATTTAAGCTAAATCTTATAGTATATGATATTAAATATTTTGATGTTAACAAAGCTACAAGATTCATATAGAAACAATAACAATTACTGATAAGATAACTTGTTATTTCTCATCATTCATCGTCGGTCTCGACAATCATTGGTATTTGACCATTATCAACAAAATCAATCTTGTTTAATCGAACACAACCAAGGACTTTCTCCGGCAGTTCTTCTGGCTTCTGTGCCTGGTTGTTAAAACAAAGAATTAGTTTTAGTACACATTACAACAGACAAAATTTTTGTTTATTTTTCTTTCTTGAAATTTTTTGCCACAAAAAGTATATAGAGAACCTGAATTGTCAGTCCAAGATCCAGTGTTCCATTCTTTAGACGATCTCGGAATGCATCAAGTCCCTTTCTTGCTATGTAGCTGAAGCGATGAATGTCAAGATCGACCTCGAAGTAATTCGAGCCCTTCACAAAAAGGAAATGCGAAAATAAGAAAAGATATAAATTCGGTACTATCTAATCCACCTTCCCAAAACATGCCGACAAGAGTCTTTTGAGGGGGACGAAAAATGATATTCCACCTGATAAAATTCATGCTGAGGGCGGGAAAGCACTGGCTTTTCATTGTATGCTTTCAGAAGTTTTCTCTCAGTAGAACTTGAGACAAGATCTTCAGGATTAATGACTCCAACCATAATCTTTAACCTCTCTCTAAAAGGAACTGTTGTATCTTTTGCAAATCCTTTAACCTTTTCCATATCATCATCGATCAGTTTCTGCAGCATAAGGAATTGTATATAACCTGAGTAATTGTTCTAACTACTTCCATCCTTTCCTCAATCAATCTATTACGAACTGAAATCTTAGCAAGAGTGAAGCTAAAAGTAGAAAATTGATACCAAGTTACCTGGATGCTGTCCTGGAACTGAGGAGATACTTCTTTATCGCAATTTTCATTAAGTTTGTAATAGAGCACAAGGCTCAAGCCTTCCCCATCGCTATCACCAAGGAACATGTGAGCCGGATAAGTGGGCAACTGTCACAACAAAAACAAAAACAAATAATTGCGTAAGCCAACATAAGATGAAGAAATTTTTCTTTGATAAGGTCACACATCAAACACAAGCCATCTCCACCAAATTTAAAAATTTCTTTTAAGAGTGCAAAATCACCTGAATGTTAACTATTAGCAATGGAGGCAATTTCCCATCTGCTTTCAGTGAAGGCAGCTCAAGGTGTTGGGCAATGTGGTTAATCTTTCTTGGGCATACAAATAAATCAACACCAATTGGAGTATAAGGAGCTATATTTGGAGCAGGGGATTTCTTCTTGTCTCTGCAACACTAGATTATCAGGCAATTCACAATATACTACAGGAGTGCGCATATATAACAGTCCATTGAAAAGGTTTCATGGTCAACGTAAGTGTTAACAGCATACTTAAAATAGTTTTCTCCACGGAGCTTAAAGGTTGAAGGCTCAATCTCAGACCAAGTTCCAGAAGTTGGTGTCTCCTCAGTACAACATGGAATTGTAAGTCCTGCCCTTGGACGAAAAAGATATTTTTTCGATGTACCTACATGATATTACTGATTTCAAAGTTGAGTTAAATTACAGTCTTACACAATAGGAATTCTGTTGTAATTACTATTAAGAAAAAAATGACTCAATATACTCACAAAATTCATTTTTATCTCCCTCAACAGATTTCCTTTTCGTAGAAAGCCTGATGACAGTTGATTTCATTCTTTGAGCTAGTGTACCTGCATTTGATACATTGATGATCTTATCGTTGAAACTTACAGAAGGAACCAACCGGGGTAAGACAGACTTCAATAAGTTCCCTGGATTTTTTCCTTCAAGATCATATCTGTCCTCTTTTAGGCCACTAAAACTTCCATAGGCACGGTTTAAGATGTTCTTCCTCTTGGTACCAAACTCTTCAGCCTTGCCTAAAGCTGGAAGTTCATTTCCCTGAGCATTTATGAATGCATATCCATTTGGCTCCTTGACTACATCTTTGCTAGAGTACAAGTCAGTTTTACCATTATCTATTTTCAGATATTTTTCATGGTATTCTTTGAAATTACACTTTCCATCCACAAAGCACGATGCAGCTTCGTATTGAAGTACCTGCCCATTTGAAATGTTGGGGAAAAAATCTGCATTAAAAAAAGTAGCACAATATGAATAAAAAGTAATGCTCGGTTCAAAAATTTTTTATCGTGAGCACAAGTTCAGTTAACCAGAAATCTCATGAAGCAAAGTGCCACAATGCAGTCATCAAGGTGCTACTATAATGTAGCTAATTGAGTATTAAGTCCCAATTAGCATCTAGTAACCATTGCGTGTAAGTAGAAGTTACTTGTGAGAGTCAAACAATAGAATGTTTACTCTACATTGAGGAGATGAAAAGATGAAATTGACATATTAATCGATAATCTTACAATCTACTCGTTAAGATTTTGTGTAATGGACTGGTTAAGAAGCAAAGAATCAAAATATCAATTAACTCCTTGTAGAATTATTCCATATAACTCAGATTGATCCTCCAAGGCAAACCATAAAAAGGCTAGAATCGTAATTATTACTTTTAACAACTTAGATAATAGATACAACAAAGCCTTCCATATTCATCTATTTTCCAAAGAAATTAAGAGAAAAATAAAAGAATTTGAAAAAAAAAAAAAAAAAAAAACTAAGCCTTTTTCCCAAAAAAAATTGGAGTCAGCTAAGCAATGACAACAAGCCACGTTAGTTTTGTATACATCTATCTCTTCTGATTTGTTCAACTGCGTTTTTGTCACTACTTGTTAGGTCTATGAAAACATGTCCCAACCACCTAGGTCATCAAAAAATTAAACGACTTGAGAATTAACTCTATAGTCTATACTAATAATGGCCATATCTCATATTTGCAACCCAAAAAATAAAATGAAATAAAAAAAGCATGATGTTTTATTACCTCCATGTACACTGCTGAAGTCATCATCTGAGTCAGATTCTAATATGCTGACTGTATCAAACCATGCTTCTTCTTGACAAATTCCTGCAAGCACGTGAATACTGTAGTGGCTCACGCAAATGATACACACAGGTAGCTAAGATCACGTAAGACAAAAACATTGGCATAAACTTTCTGTAAGTTATGAGATGATTACTGTATGCGCATTTGTGTAAAATCAAGATTTCCTGACCAGGAGAGCAACTAAATGTTATTCTACGAATCTCAATTGTTCGATTAATTCTCGTAGAGAAGATTTAATTTCAGAAAGAAAATAACAATTACCATTAGCATCAATTTGACTATGGTGCCACTGCAACTGAGTAAGATGGAATGCTGAGTTAGAGACCTCAGATCTTCTGCATGTAGTGGTTGTGTGAACAATCTCACTAACAGCGAAATCTGTTACTCGACCACCTGATTCACTGTTCCTTTTTTTATTTCCATGTAAAACCGAATTCAAAACCTTTACATGGTGCTTTTTCGAGAGGACATTGTGCTTCCTCCTTGCTGTAGGTGGTTTTGATTGTTTGTTTGGTATAGCTGGAGTCGATACACAACCACCCATTGGTACGAGTTGGTCTTCTAAATTTCTACAACAGTGTAAGTTTTCAGCCACATTGACATTTTCTGATACATAATATTGCAAAGCACGTTAAGGTGTTTCCATTCAAACAATCATAAAAGCATAATACAAACAAATATCCAAAACACCATGATTTAGTAACAAGGTGGACAAGTTAAAAGTTAATGTCAATAAGCAAGATAACGACCCTTAACCCCAAGTAGCTTTCTAGCGATAAAGCAAGAGAGAGTCACCCCTCTTCACTCTTGCAACTTGTTTGTTCTAACATTTCACTAGAAAAAGGTATTTATTAATCTTGAAATTCTTAAGCACACTTTAGTATTCAAGCATCTTGAGTGAAACTGCAACTCAAAAAGGCCACAATCTTTTCAACTCAAAGATTCACAAATTTCACACAAACCGGTAACTCAACCTTCCATTTACTAGAACAAAGCTAAGAAGCTCCATTTGATCTCATTAAAACCAAACTGAAAGGCGAAACCGAACAGAGGCTTGGAAAATAGAACGGTGAGATGCAGAGGTCAATATCAAATGAATTTTTTTTACATGCCATTTTAAAAAATGTTCCGAAAATGCTAATAAAAGAAAACAGGAAGGGGGATCATGACATTGGAATCTTCACTTCGAAGATCGAACTCAATAATATAAGAAATGGGATGTTAGAAAATAAAGAAAGATCTAAATTGGGCACCGCCAAATTACCAATACAAACAAAGCAAAACTAGTTGTCATTATCAAAAACACAAATAAATAAAAGGCATAGAATAAAATGTAAAAAAATAAATAAAATCATATTGCATATAATTATCAGGCAATATGATCAAGAAAAATACCCAAAAAAAAATTGTGAAGAAAACCAATTCAAGAGCAATCATCAAACATATAATTTAAAGCTAATTCCTCACCGAGTAAAAAAATGGGAAAAAAAATAGATTTAATATCACCACCTAATCTGATACATCAAAAAATCACACGACGCCAAGAAATTGCCCAGAAAATGCTACCTGACAAAAGAAAATTATTCATACATTGCACAAACACACTCACAATATGCAAATACAAACAAATGCATTTTTATATACGCGTGTTGATAGAGAGAGAGAGCCGGATGGGACCTGAAAAAAGGCTTCGGGGGTGTCCCTCTCTCGGTAAGAACAAGGATGAATTACATAGCAAAGAGAGAGGGAAAAGTGGATCCAAATCCGATAGTGTCGGGTCCGAAGGCAATTCCGAACCTTATTATTATTTTCAAATATAGAAAGGAGAGGACAGGGACAATGGAACGGAGAGGACAGGGACAATGGAACGTACTTCATGCTCTGTTTGGTTTATTACGCCACTTTTTTTTCTCGTCGTCATGGCAAACGATGGTAAATGAACGTTAGTTTTCATTTTTCTATTTCTTGGCCTTGTTTTGTCCGATGATCTTGAGTTAGATGTCATGTTTTTCTTACAACTCACTCATTAGTTTCAATCACAAATAAATTCCGTTACAACTAGCTATATTTTAATTTTGTTCAATTGAAATTAACTCGCCTCACCTCCGACGATTTGATTAACGAAATCTGATGACATGACTGTCAATCACATACAGCGATCTTACATGTACCTTAGAAGCTGACATGGTCGAAAAACAATAATAATCATGTAAAAAAGTGCCTTTGTTGGAAAAAAATTTGTGGTTAAACACTCTAGACAAGTTGACAAAGATGACTAAGACTGTTTAACTTCCTTTAAAATAATTTATTTCTCATATTTATTTTTAATCACAAATTCACACTATACAATATTTTATATGTAAAATTAAAAAAAAAAAAAAAAATTCTCACTTTTTATCTACACATTTAAAAAGAAAAAAAATATATTCAAAACATCATTTTTCCACGATAATGACTATCGATCGTGAGCTTGAACATGAGGCGTTGTTTTGGGTATCCAAAGCCTCTGAAGCTACATTCCCAATTCAGAAACCGGTCTAGGTATTTTTACAATTATAATTTGAGTGTACACATTAAAATTTTCATTTTCATTATTCTACTCATTTTCAACGACACATTTTTCAATAAAATAATATTTTGGGAACA
Organism: Fraxinus excelsior; assembly: GCA_019097785.1. NCBI lineage: Eukaryota > Viridiplantae > Streptophyta > Magnoliopsida > Lamiales > Oleaceae > Fraxinus > Fraxinus excelsior. The sequence goes on along the minus strand of CM032628.1, from coordinate 1,979,524 downwards.
ATACATATCTCATGCTTTTTCTTTATACAGTTTCAAAAATACAAAAATAAGTTCCAAATTTCTAAAATCAGGTTTTTAAAATTTTTATTTATGGAATAATATATTATTAAATCAATTTATTATTAAATACTTAATTCTAATATAATATAATTACCCCACCCCACCTCCACCATCCCTACTGCTCCGGGGACTATTTCATCTACCTTCCCGGTCACAACTCTTCTCCGATGACTGTTCCGGCGACCGTTCCGGCAAGTGTTCTAACTCCGGTGAATATATTAAGGTCACAGAACTATGCAATTTGGTCACAATTTAAAAAAATTTAGGTTACAATTCAAAATTTTCATACGTTACAATTTATTTATCGGTCACAAATTACAAATTTAAAGATCATAATTGGTTCATCGGTCACAATTCATCAAATTATGAGTCACGAATTAATTATTTTTAAGTCACACAGTATGTATGGGTCACAAATTTATATAATTCATTGGTCACATATTGTTTATTGATCACAAACCAATCAAATTATTGGTCACAAACAATCTAATCATTTGTGACCATCACCAAATCATTCGCCACTGTCTCCACAAGCGGCACCACCACCATCGCCGCCCATGGCAACATCAACATCCCAAACAAATCAAGCACCACACCCTCCCACCACCATTATCACCACCTCCACCATAAAAATACAACTACTTTACCATCATCGAGACGACAGCAACGACAATGCCCCCAACACCAACGCCGTCTCACGCATCGACACCCACCACAGCACCCACATATACCCAATCGCACCGTCGCCGCACCCATACAAGCACCCAACCGCACACAGATCTGTAACCACCACAACCATTCGATAAATCAAAATCGAAAACTAAAAAAAACACAGATTTGGACGCGCGACAACACAGTGAGGGAGAGAAGACAGAGATCGAATTGCTTCGAGTGCCGGAGCGAAGTGAGAGAAACGCACAGCTTCGATCGTCGGCGCCGCCGTACCCACCCCAAAAATGGATTTGAAAACGGATCTGCATCCCCTTCCAAAAACGGATCTGCATCCCCCCAAAAACGAATCTGCACCCGTCACAACCCACTAAACTGTGTAACCGCTTCCACCGCGACGAGCACCATCGTCGCCGGCGTAGGAAAACGGAGAAGATAGCGACGGAAAGGAGAAAACCACATTGAGCGTGGAGAGAGAGAAAACGGCGAGGGAGTGGTTAGAGAGAGAGAGAGAGAGAGAGAGAGAGAGAAATGGAGAGAAATGAAAAATGATTAAATTGAATTTGTAAATAATTATTAATAATAATTTTTTTAATCATAACCTGATTTTTGAAAAATTAAACATGAGATATGAAAATGGTAATTTAAAAGTAGGGCTGACTGTAATTTCCTCTAATATTTTTCATCACATTAAATAACGGCTTAACGTAATATGTGATTGCCTTGTAAAATCTTGGTCACGAGGTTTTGAATGTACAAGTCAAATGTAGAAAAAGTACCTAATTGTATGTAGCCTAAATTTGAACGTTATATTTCAATTTTATATGCACGAGTGTCAAGAACATGCCAATACATTCTGGTGGTCGCATCACGTCTAAATTGTGCAGTTGAATCTTGAATTCGCCAAACAACAGAGAAATTGAAATTATTTTTATTTGAATTATTTATTACGTCTTTTATGTTGATCCCTTGTTTGGTTAGAAGGATGAAAATTAAGGGGCTACAAACTTTTTGCAATTAAGGATGAAAGATTGAATTCGTGTCCTCTCTACTATAAGCATAATTAGTGGATTTATTTAAGGTTATAGTAAGTAATCTCGAATTAAGACTGTAATAGTTGATTTGATCTCACTTCTTTGATCATTGTATATATAAAATATGTGATGAAGATTTAACAAGCAGGGGATGTAGCTCAAATGGTAGAGCGCTCGCTTTGCATGCGAGAGGCACGGGGTTCGATCCCCCGCATCTCCATGTTATCTATATTTTTTATTATAGTTTTCCTACTTGATTTTTGCTGACTTTATAGTATATTACTCGTGATGAAAACTAAAATTTGCCAAACATAAATTATGAACGCCCTGACTTGCGAAATTACATTCAGAACAGAGGGAAAAGAGTATGATATCAACAATTCTCAGTCGACATTAACGCGATTATCCTGTAAAACGCAGGCATCCTCTACATAGTACACTCTTAGAACCTGAAAAACTGCACTCAATGGGAAAACTAAGTACAATCAATATGTAAAAATGGTGTTTGCTGAGACTCAACGAATAAACCAGCTTTCCTGAGGCCTCAAATAGGTTTCTTCAATTTTCAGGGTTCCCATTTTGAGCAAATAATCTACCAACGACCAAGTTGTCTGAAGTTGTTATCAGATCAAATCCGATCTTATGTTAAAAGTCTTTGGTCTTTCCCTCTTGAATTCACTATAGTCGGAAATCAAGCTGCCATTCACCTTATTCTTCATGTTCTCCATCAATCTCCTTAGGACCTACACACAAAGCACACTATTAAGTCATTAAGGCTGGCGGTGTGTAGAGTGCACCAAGAAATAAATGGGGGCAGATAAGATAACTGATTCTGAGACATCTCGTCGAACATTTTCAGGGACCAAAGCAAGCATAGGGGGTAGAACAAAGCTTATGCTCATCTGTAGTTGACCTTTGAGCTTACTACGTGGTCCACTTCTATCAGGATATAGAGCCCCTTTTACACCAAGGGAAAACTGAGACGGCTTAAGCATGTCGTCTAGCCCCTGAAGTTCCCATCTAATCTGCAAAATAACAGCTTGTGATTGGTATCTTAAAGGTTATACGTACAAAACTTCCAGTAAACGAAGAATTTGAAGAGATTCATTTGCCACATGCTTACAATGTCAAGCTCAAGAACCTTTGAGATATGGCAGGGTACCTCAGGTGGGTATCCTGTCCCATTTGATTTACATTTCAACCTCATGTCAATTACAGGATATACAGTGAGGAATAGAAACTTTATAGGTAGCATATGTATTCTCCACTCTTCCTGCACGGAATTAACAGGCAAGCATCACGTGAAAGGCTAAAATCACACGCGCACTTGTTCGTTACCCATAAATTACAAGTAGAGACAGAGAAAGTCGCACACTAATAAACTAATTGATAGCATGCAAACATAGACATTATATTACTCTTCACTTAGCTCACTTGGAGTTGGAGGTACAATTAAATGTACTTTGCTTGAATGCTTGTGTTTACTCCAACTTGACGCGATCTTGAATAATCAAACTTATGTTTTCTTGGTCGCATTCTCCTCATGTTGCAGTCTTGGATTGTCAAATGACTTCGGTCTACTTGTTAATGCTTTCACAACGTGGTCTTGGAACAAACTTGGATCATCAAACAACTTCTGGCCGTTTAAATGTTATACTCTCATGACATTATCTTGAATTATTACCTTGCTGAGATTATCTTCTAACTGTTAATTCCACAGGCTTTTATGCCCTTCAATGCATTTTACCTTGGGTTTTCTATGTTGTTTCGTCTTAGTTTGCGATTTTCTCTTCATTAATCGTAGAGGGACAGGTCTTAATGCCCAATAGCAGTGACCCTCTCATGTTCTCTCCGTAGCAAAGCTTCTTGATTTTTCCCACCGAACGTAGAAACCAAGTCGAAGAATTTGAGTTATTTTATCAGACTCGATTCCACTCTTTTAATACACGCTCTAGTCTCTATTATGTTGTAATGGTACAACCTTTACAATAATAATAATAATAAAAAAAACTCAAAAAGTAAATGCATGAATTATAAGTGAGGTGATGAATAATCTTTTCAGAAATCGATGAACATTGGGGAATTAATTCGAGGAAAAATATGCATAACAATAAATTCCAAAATGCCCAACACTCACGACCACAAAATCAAGATCGTTCGCAAAATTCTGATGAATACAGACGAAATTAGTATAAATAGTAAGCAAGAGTACCTCATTAAGTTGTTGGCTCCTTCGTTTATCAGGAAAAATGGCTCTAAATACCCTAGGCTTATCCTCTAAATACCGATCAAATGAAGCCTGCAAACCCAAACTCAAAGTAAATAAACCTCATAAATGTAAAATTATGCATAATTCTAGAGAGAGAGAAGCTCTACAAGAGGTTTATATTATTACCCCAGGGATTTCATAAAGAGGAATATCAGTAGAAATTCTGGAAGTGTAAGTAGGAGAATTCGTCATTTGGGTTTTTACTAGCATCGGCCGTGGTCTCAGTATCCGGCATTGCAATTTTGGACTTAGGTTAGTCAGCCTCCCATTAAAATGCGAGACGCCGCCCAGCACCACCCGGCACGACGGAACAACCGCAATTTCGGCCATGTTAAAGCAAAATTAAAGGGGAAATCGAAAGGGAAAGTGAAATAAAAGAGATGAGGTGAAGACGAAGACAGCCACATCTCTATATTTGGAGCTTTTGCTTCCTGACGTGGCGCTTCTGAGTGGCTAAAGATGTGACTGTTGCAATCTCGTGAATTATTTATGGATAAACGGTTGAGGATTAATTTGCTATTGAACCAATAGTTTGAGGACCAGTAGTAAAATCGTCCTGAAATGTAAATTGGTGGCAATTAGTGTTCTTGTTCAAATGTCTTGTTGATGTACTTTGAAATGAACAAATACATATTTTGTTGGAGTCACTCCTTACTTAGCATTACCAAGCCAATTTTAAAGAATGAATTGTTACTCCGATCCTTCTTTTGTTGGTAACATTTGACAAATCCTCATAATTGAAAAATCTTCGACGAAAACGAGAACAAAGTTTCATATCCAAGAAATATGTAATCACACATCAATATTGCGTCTTACATTTCACAGACAACTTATTACACACCTTAACGGATACAAAGAGTAGTATAGTTCAATCTTTCCAAGCCATTGACAAATTATTCCAAAACATCAGTACACAAACATAATACACAATCTTTATTTGGGGGAATTGGTAACATCTTCATTTGCATCCTCCTCATTGTCCGAAGCATCTAAACTTTCACATGGCGAATTTTCTGCTGTTACCGCACCCATACCGTCATTATCCAGACTTCCATAGAGAGACGAATAGGATAAGGGATTGTTTGTAGAGCTCGCCTTTCTAAGGGCCTCTACAGCTCTCAATGCAGCATGGATGCTTCGGTTTATACCCACTGCTTCCTCCTCAAGGAACGGGGCTGTCTCTGAAATATTTGAAACATCGTTAGCAGGTTCTGCGCCTGTCCTGGCCTGTTCAACAGCAGTAGATTCAACGACCTCTGCTTCAAGTGGGAAGAGGAGTTCGATATTTGCCTCGCACTCAATAACTAATCTCGTGAGAGGTTCGATTGTATAGAACGGCTGACGAAGGGCAAGCTGTATAAAAGGTAGGCACAACAATTCCCCTGTTCTTTTATCATATTTCTTCAGAATCTTAATCAGGCCTAAAGATGTGCGCAGAAACATTTCATTAAACACATAAAAAGACAGACCTTTTAAATTCAAGAAACTATCTTGAAGACCAAAATCCCCAAGAGAAGTATTATAAAGCCCATTAAAAACCAGCATTAGAAATAAGAAGCTATTATACCTGCCAAATTAAGAGAGCTGTAGTTTTTTAGCAGAACCATTTCCCCATGAATGGCGACGAAATCCTTACGGATTTCCATTATCTCTTCACTGAATTCAGTCTCTGAGGTAAACACTACATCTTCGTCACCCCTCTCCTTCACTAAATCAATTCTTTCCTTTAGCGCCTGCAACAACAGTAGCTGACGATGAATGTAGTGCTACATCGAAAATTCAGTAGAATAACGTAGAGCAAAAAAGTAATTCCACATCTGAGATTTTACTGAATTAAATCAATGCCAAAATTATTGCATAGAAGTACAATGCTGCTTCCTGTATCGCAAAAAGCAGGTTTTTTTTTTTTTGGAAAAACACAGGTTTGCATAATTGGCTCAATTTTCTTCTATTGATCTTGACGGCTTGGAAAAGATGTTCAATCTTTAATTAAAGTTATTCGTGCCTTAAAGCTACAAATTTACCCCGCGAATATACATTTCTACCATCAATGTCATAAAGATTGATGATCACTAAAATGTTATTTCACAGTCACTTTTTCCCACAACTATTCTAGCAACATCAAATTTTAAAACAATTTGCCTCCTTACGAATTGTCCTCATCTCCAATTACTTTCAACTCTACTTAGCTTCCAGTTCCAGATGCAGTTGTCTTCCCATGTCCTGCATTAGCTCATGATCTCTTGTCTTTGTACTCAAATTAGAACTAAATTTTCCGGTACAATTTCTCCATTCTTTTCACAAGAAAAAAATGCAGCAACTAGAACAATAGCTTCTGCGTCGATACAGAGGAGAATCAGTGAGCTGTTACCGTTCAGAATCAGTAAATTCTTCTTGTTCAACCCCCTCCCACCCACAAGGACAAATTCTGCCCTTTTCTTGAAGAGAAAGAACAAAAACTAGTCTTCTTGGATTATAACAAACCCAATAAAAAAGATAAAAACTATGCTATACATACATACTCCCAGCTTAAAAAACCCACAAAATTTAAAATCCTCAAAAGTTGAAGCTGTTTCTTTCAAGAGCTTGATTATGAATATAGAACACTAATCAAAGGACAAATAAAATAATCAAATATGTCCTTGATAATCACGAGCTTTCAAGATAACCTTGTAGAATCGATAACACGTGAATAATTCATCAAGCTTTTATGAAATTAAAACATAAAACAATGAATTTGCACAATCCAAAATGAATTACAAACATGCAAAGAACCTGGAAGCGAATGATGACATCTTCCTCTTTATCGACGTAGAAATCGTTGAACTTTTCGAGTTCGTCATTGAGAATCCCAACGAACCAATCCTGAAGAGTCTGCAACGACAGGATCGGTGCCGTATCATTGCCGTCCGTCGGCGGAGGATTCAAGGCAGAATCGCCGGCCGGTATGATCTTGAGGAGCTTCTTAAGGAGCTTGTAGCACAAATACTTGTCCCTCCATTCTGGTAGAGTTTCTTCTAAATATATCCTAAATTCTTTTCCGAATTTCATCCTTTACTACAATTGTCTTGCGCCGATTTATTGCAATTATTGTTGTCTGGAGAAATTAATGTTTCATGATGTTTTTATAGTGAAATTCTGAATAGGAACAAACGCGAATAAATTGCAGAGGGATTAGAATGACGTAGAAACAAACAAAAACCTCGAAATCACAAAAGAATATTCTTGAAGGATCAGAAAGGATAAATAGAATTTATTTCGACTAAGCTGAATTTACAATTTCCTAGTTTTGTATTTTACTTGGTACATAGTACAACAACGTACAAATACTTCCGCGTGCATTAAGCTAATGAATCGGTCAAAATTAGTTTCAGCTACGAAGAAACCTCGAAATTCCATAGAATATTCTTATGATATACTTAAATTCTTTGAATATACTCGAACCAGTAATATAATAAAGTTGAAGGCACGTCTGAAGAAGAGACGGGCACCCACCCCATCCATTGATGGATCTGAAGAGACAAGGCATTTGATCATAACAATGCAAGGACCTGACTCAATATTTTTGTTCAATATAAATTTTAGGCTTGAATTGTATAATTAAATATAGGTAGCTAAGAAATTTTAGTTCTCGTTCAAGTTAGGGGAACTTCAAAAGATCATACGACAATGTACATCACGATTGATAATAAAAAATTAATCCGCAATGAATTTATAATATAAAATCTTATAAAACAATTTCTAGTGTATGTTTGACAAAGTTCAACTTTTTTAAGTTGGTTAACGTACTTTTTATCAAAATAATTAACATATATGTGGTAGAAATTAAAATCTTGCCCCACAAGGCAAAGCTCAGTGGTGCAAAGGACATGAGTGAAGTAGTCTTAACTGAGCTAGCAGCCGCAGTATGAGGGTTCGATTCCTACCTCTAACAAGGTTTGGAATTGGACTCTTTGTGGACACCAGTATGACAGTTCTTGTATCCTGGTCCGTTGAGGCACATCCCGCGATTTACTTTCTCCACAATGGTCTAGGGGCAGGGTCGTGTGGGACCATCAAGGTTGGGGTTCGACCTTTTAGATTTATATCTAAATTTAAATTAAAGTAAGAAATTAATTTTAACCACATATTTTATGGTTCCACAACTTTTCGACCACACATTTCATCAACTTTTATCAAAATTAAAAATTTGATTTTAATCCCGATCAAACTGGCCATAACAAACACTTAAAAATACTATCAAACATGATCATCAAGCACACAATGCTAATTTAGCACTTGTACTGAACTCAAAAATTTTCTGGGTAATGAAGTTTATAATCCAACAAAAAATTTGATGATAAAGCCCATTGTGAGCCCAATAATTTTTCTTTTGCACTTTATTTTGTGGTTAATGTTGTAGCTACAAAAATTGATGGGCCTCCAAACAATAAATCCCACCAACATTGAAAAGAAGGGAAGAATGCATGGTTCAGGGGTTTACTTTCATGAAATCAAAAATCAGACCCCAAAGTTTAATTTTGCAAAACTCAGGTTTTTCAATGAATGAATTAATTATATTTTACAATTAATCTATTAAATTAAATATTTAATTGTAATATAATATAATTGACCCACCACCACCACCACCACCACCACCACCACCACGACTACTCCGGCGACCGTTCTCCGGCCACGATTAATTCCGACGACTATTTTCCGGCGATTATTTTCCGGCGATCGTAGCTCCGATTGCAAGGTCACAGACAAATTTAATTTCGGTCACAGATTATTTTCGAGGTCACGGGTCAAAAAATTTTGTAGGTCACAGATTTTTTCGAAATCCCACATATCTAAAATTTTATAGGTCACAGAAATTTTGTAGGTCACAGATTTTTTCGAGGTCACATATCTAAAATTTTATAGGTCACAGAAATTTTGTAGGTCACGGATTTTTTCGAAATCACAGTCACAGTCACAATTTTGAGGTCACAGACACCCACCCACCTAGGTCACAGACACCCACTTAGGTCACAGACACCCACGAACCCTGCCGCCACCACAGCCAACATCCCAACCACCACCAAAAAATATTAGATCCACAGAAACACACATTAACACCACACAGTCGTAGCTCAACCTCCACCATAGCACCATTTTGAGGTCACAAACACCCACCCACCTAGGTCACACAATTTTGAGGTCACAGACACCCACGAACGCTGCCGCCACCACAGCCAACTTAGGTCACCACGCAAATCTGCAACCCACCACCATACAAACACACATCAACACCATCAGATCTGAGATTGAATAAAATAAAAAAAAATTAAAAAAAAAACTTGCAGCAGCGTCGCCGCTGCTGGGTCCCAGCAGCGGCGACGCTGCTGTCGGTGTGTGCGACACAGCAGCGGTGTCGCTGCTGTGTCGCACAGCGCAGCAGCAGACAGCGTCGCCGCTGCTGGGTCCCCAGCATCGCGCGACGCTGCTGTCGGTGTGTGAGACACAGCAGCGGTGTCGCTGCTGTGTCGCACAGCACAGCAGCGTCGCTGCTGCGTCATCGCACAGCACAGCAGCGTCGCTGCTGCGTGACGCAGCAGCGACACCGCTGCTGTGTCGCACAGGGGGAGGGGGAAAGAAAGGAGGAGAGGCAGCAGCAGATCGGAGGGGGGAAGAAAGGAGGAGAGGAGGGTGGAGGCGGCGACGGGCGGTGGTGGCGATGGCGGTGGCGGCGGCGGGCGGTGGTGGCGGCGGGTGAGGGAGGGAGGGAGGATATGAAATGAATTAGGGTTTAAATAGGATGTTATATTTAGGGTAGGTAGTGGGGTGGGTAGAAAATGGGGTAGGTATATATGTTATTTTAATTTTATAAAATTATTATTAATTATAATTATAAAAACCTGATAATTGAATAAAAAACTTAAAAATCTGAATTTTTAAAATGCAAAAGAAAAGGCATGGTTTTGTGTAATTTCCTCTTGAAAAGAATATATCGACTCCAATACATTAAGGGGGTCCGGCCCAATAAGTCTAGGAGTCTAGACTGTCTCATTCTTACATCTATAATTGGGGGCCCGGCCCAAGAAGTCTAGACTGTCTCATTCTTACATCTAGAATGTCAAATGTATAATGTAGCCTCAAATCTTTAAATCGTAAGAATTACGTTCCAAACCTTTCAATAAACGTGCGCTAGAATGACATCTAAGATTAAGCACCACATTCATGTCAAATAAATTCTAACAAATAGTCTATCTAGGTGTTGAAATTACACAAACACTTGATCTTCGAGCATAAACAATTCTAAAATATCACTTAGGCGAACAATTGAATGCTTCGACCAGAAGTTCTTGAATTTGCAAAAAACAAGTTAAACTCTATAGTCTATAGTACTAAATAAATTCCTTCAAGGGATGAAAACAAAGTATTTGCACTGGTAAAGAAGATCAGTTAAGACAAGAAAACATTACTCTTTTCACTAAATTAAGGAAAAATTGACAGCCATGTGATTTATTTAATCACCAAAGTAATTAATTTGCCCATGTGCACCGACTTCAGCAGAACAAGATTGCCTCCTTGATAAATGCAATGTTGTTGATGTTACATGTTGAGTTTTTTGATACTCAATAAATTCGGGCTATGATATTAAATCGGTATATTTAGTTGGATAATATTTCATAGGCCTCGGCCGATGATTGAAATGATATGTTGACACTACAATCGAACCAATCGAATCACGTAACTCACTTGGACCATTCGAAGTAGCCTAATTATATTAGTGTTGCTCATGGTCCGACCCGAACGATTTGGATGGCTTTCAGGGTTAGCCCACTTATTCCATTTGTTATTGTGCCCTGTTTGTTTGACCTAAAAGCCTAAACCCTAAACATACTCTTAACCTATTTAAGTTAGTTGTTAAGTACAATTAGAGTTGTGAAAAAGAGTTGGAGCCGTCCCTGCATTGAGAATTAAGACAAATTGCTTTGTGCAATTCTTGCTTTGTACTTGAGATATCATTTTGTTCTTCTTCTCTACCTAGCCTTAGTGGCTCTTCTTGTGACTGTAATCTTTTCATCCAGTCCTTTGTGGGCTGAAATCTGGACCAACCGAGTTCGGGTTGGGAAGTGTTTGGTTTGGGATTGATTTGATTGATTCTGGTGTTGATTGTGATTAACTAAGCCTGGTTCTTGGCGTTATTGGAGGCACAAATCACAACATTACACGACAGCCAACTTTTCCCACAGCCTGGCTTCACAAATGATTCATTTGATGCAAATTCAATCTGTTAACTAAATCGTTTGAGGATTTCTCCAAGCAAGATTATTTGTACTAAAGAGAAAATTGCACGAGCTAATAAGCAATGCTTCAAATGTGGCATACTTGAAAATTTATCTCGACGCATTTTCCTCGACCATGCGATTTTAAGCCGTCATATATAGAAATTCAATGTTTTATATTGTGATAGCGATAAGGGGTTCAACTTTCATAGAAACCCTATTTTCACTTGCACGATATGTAAAATGGTAATGATAAGATTTGTCCTATATGTGCAAATCAAAATCGGGCGGATCTTTACCCGGAGTATAGCATAAACCTAAAAAGGATTCACATCTTATTCATAGCCGAAACTAATATTAAGTCCCTACTTAATTTAGCTAAAAATTAGATTTTTATTAAATTTTGATGAAATATGTGGTTAAACTATTGATAAAAGTTGTGGGTCCTAAAAAAAATGTGTAATTAAAATTAATTAATAACTTGGATTTAGATTTTATTAACTATTTTAACTAACAAGGATCGAATGTTTAGAACTCACGACGCTACACAAAAATTAACTATGATAATCCACAAAATGAGACTAATAATATCGTCTTCCATCGAAGCTTTATCCACATTAATTAACAAAGGGATTATTTATGGACAAATCTTCAGTCAATCATAATCCACCGTAGTCTGCACAAAGAATGCTATTCTTCTTGTTATCTTCATAATAATCATTGCGGTCGCCGTCGGCGGCCCATCGCTACCAACATCAGGCATTTCACCGCTGTCAGATAAACTCTTGTTACTAGAACTACCAAGCAAAAGTTCCGTGCAGAGGTAGGGGGGTCTTGGGGGACCCAAACCCCCCCCCCCCCCCCCCCCCCCCCCCCCCCCCCCCCCCCCCCATTTTTTTATTATTTTTAAATTATTTATTTGTATTTTATAAAGAGGATAAAGTAGATATTCTAAACATTTGAAAAATCCTTTCATGAATTTCATAATGTACATATTTTTTGGAGTACTGCGATTTCATGTTCTCTATTGGAGTGTCTGTGTGAGAGACATTTTATTGTAGGGGAGAGCAATACTTTAAACCCGCTTACAGATATTAACTGAACGAGAATGCTAAAATTTTGGATTCTTCAGCTATAAAAATTAAAATGCATTATGCATATATGTCTAAGTCTTAACTTCTAATTTTGAAGTTTAAACCGGTACAATTGTAAGGGCCCAAAAAATAATTGTCGATTACCGACATATCTCCATGAAGGCATTACTATCTTTTAAGTCTTCAACTAATATATTTTAATTTATGTTACTTTGTTTCATTTCTCTATCACAAAGTACCAACTTCCCTCATTTTAACAGATAATGTTTCAAAAAAAATAAAAAATTTGCGCTGCCCCCGAACCCCCGTGGCCCCTACCCCTTCAACTCTAGGACCCCTCTATTTCGACGGACTGGCTCCGCCCCTGCTCTCCACAAGCGTAGTGGAATTTTCTCTTGCAGACATTCGTGGTGCATTATCAGAATAGCTAAATGTAGACGGCGTCGGTTCCATCTCACCACCAAGCAACACCATTGAAGCACCACCACCACTCTTACCACCGAAGGTGATTGGTACTGGTGAATTGATCTGATTAACCTTGAAAGAACTCGAATGTAATTTTGATTGTCTAGCCAATCTTGCTTCAGCTTCTAGGCGGGCACTGAGCCATATGCGTAACATTAGCTGCTTTCTTGGACGTCTGATCACCATCATCAGACATGATGGAGAAATCATTTTTTGGCTTGTGAGTCACTGGATCAATCCTCAATTTGGACAACCTTTTTTTAACATGTGTATTCCAGTAATTCTTGATTTCATTATCAGTTCTATTAGGCTAGTGCGAAGCTATAGCCGATCACCTTAAAAGAAGACAATATAAACATAAAATGACAGCAAAATACAAGAAAAGAACAAGAGTCAAGTGATCGTTGGCCAACAACTACCAGTAACATGACCATAAAAACGAATAGTTTACTGCAATGAGCAAAATACTACCTGTTTCCTAATAGGGCATAGAGTTGAATGATGGTTTGTTCTTCTTGTAAACTGAATTTTCCTCTTTTAATATCAGGTCTCAGATAGTTAGTACTCCATCTCAGTCTGCAACTTCTGCCACACCTGTGAAGCCATGAACATAATATATATTCCAAAACAAGTCATGTAGAAAATTGTGTGCGTGCGTGATTATATATACATACCAGCTTTGGGGGGCAAGGCGCGCCAGCTTCCATGGCCATGTTCTTGAATATAAGCTAAGAGTTTTTTATCTTTTTCTGGTGTCCATGGCCCTTTTTTAATACCAATCTTATCGCAGCATGGAGATCGACCCATTGCCGGATTTTCAAATAAATTTCTTGATTTTCTTCAAATATGGATAATGATGACTTGAGTGATTTGAGATATATAAAGAATGACAAGGAAAATTATCTTTACCAATAAAATATGAGATGTTCATCTATAAAGACAAGGGTATGTTAATCTACAAAGACTAGGGTTTTCACACCACCATTTTTTTTGGTTGTCCTCCTCTATTTTAATTACTATAAACTAGTCCTCAACATTTTGCTCAATATCTCAACTTTTTCCCACGATCTTATTCTTAACTTTCAACAAATTAGTACGTTTTGTTCAAATATTATATTTGTGCACTTTGAAATGAAGGGCAAAAATTTTGTCAAAATTTTCTTCTCTTTTTGCTTAATTGAAAATATGAGGGAAAAATAAGTTTTCTTATATCTTTCTAATTAATTTATTGGACATATATATAATCATCATTAGATACAAAATTTGGTTATAGCGTGTTAGGTGTAGACTCACTGTTACGTCTTAAAGTAAAATGAAAATTTAAACGTGAAACTAAATATTGATGATATTTGATTTATGAGCATGTTAAAGATTCATTTCCTGACGAGACGTCAAATTACTTGTTTGATTGATTTAGTAAATGTTAAAGATTCATTTCCTGACGAGATTTCAAATTACTTGTTTGATTTAGTAAATTGTACACTACTCAAAATATTTAAAAGAAAAAGGGTCGAATAACTCAAATCGAACCAATATTCGAAGAATGTTCTATTTGGGTGATGATTGATTCTTTTACTAGTTAGGGTGAAAACTCAAAATGAAATTCTATTTGATTCGCAACACTTTTGAGTTGTGATGTAATTGTAAACACCGATTATATGAATAAAAGGAATTAGTACTAATTCGTTAAGTGCCTCAATTCAGTGTTAGTTGTGTTCAATTGCCCAAGCTAAAAATGGAGAAATGTTTCCCATTTTTCAATCCAACTAATACTTAGTACTTTTCATTCTAGGACTCGGCCTGTATGAGAGGATTGAAGTTTTCCGGGCCGTTCATGCATTGTGGGTAGGGTGGCAATGAGTCCAGTCAATTCTTAAACACTCAATCTCAACTCCTATTCAAATTCTAGGAATGGCTCAATCATTTGGTCGGGGTTTCACGAGCAGAGCCGCCCATGAGCGGCTCACTTTTTCTAAAAATTAAAAAAACACAAGTCTAAAAACAAGCAATTTTTTATTTTTTTTAGAAAAATTAATGAAGTAGGCCAAAAACGTGCCCAAACAAGTTGGATTGTAAAAATATTGGGTTCGGCTCCTATGGCTTGTCTCAAAACGAACCCGAACCGTCCATGTGTTGAGCCGAAGGTTTAAGTTACTAATTTTAATGAGATTAAGATAGAACATTATGTCGTGTTACACTTGGACAATTTTTTTGTCTAGCATTCAAAACATAGATTTGAACAAGCTAAACATGTTCACACTTGCTAAATTTTAATTTTTCTTTTCTTTTTTGTTGATGTATACAAGTATATATATAAAGAGTAATGTTATTCATCCCCAGTAGGGTTGTAAACACAGTTTAAATGACTCTAAATGATATGTTAAATGAAATGTGAAATTAAATGATTTATTTAATTTCATCTATCATTTAATGTCACATTAACACCATATAGACTGTGTTTATAACTTCAGTGACGATGAATATCATTACTCATATATAAATTCCTAACCTTAAACAAGACTATTCAAGGGTTTGAAAAGGCCTCAAGATTAGAAAATTATAGTTAGGTGAGCTAAACCCTACCTCCCATACCACCCCACCCCCTCTTTCGCAGTTGCCAACTTTCTTGCTTAGATGCCACGGTTGCCACCCATTGGTTACTAAAGTGACACCACGTCATTTTCGGGCAGTCTTAATAGTTATATATACCGTATTTCTGGTCGGGAAGTTGATTTATGAAGTCAGTTCATTGCATGCATGAACCCCCGTGCGTGTAACAGTGAAAGGGATACTTGAGAACGACGAAAGTTAATTTATTCAAGTTGGATTCATATTGCGTGTAACGGCACGAGTCTTTCATTCTTGATTATTCCTTCCCAAACTCTGTGAATCTTTCCGTTAGAATTGCTGACAATAAAATTCATAATTGTAAATACTGTGTTATTTGCTAAGAAATATAGTTAAATAGCGTATGTTTGGTATCGAATAGAATAATACAGAAACAATCGGGTGGAGTCGGACAGAAGAAGTGTCCATGATGACGTGAAAACCTCTTTGTAATCGAATTAGAAAAGGTCTGTGCTTGGTGGGGCCCGCCAATTGCCATCCCAACAGCAGCTCTATCTTCCCAAGTTGTTAGCTTGACTCAAGAAGTAGCAAGGAAATACTTTTCTTCATTTCATTAACAATTCAGATAGAAAAATAAAAAAAAAAATATTATTAATGAAAGTTTATAGAGTTTGTTTTGATAATTTCATTGTATACACATATCTAGTTTACTAGTCCATTGAGTTAGTTTGACATACGTAAAATATCTTAACTTCCCGTCGTGTGATCATCATTTAATTTTTTTTTTTTAATTGAATTTCACTTTGGAAATATTTCTTGAAGAACGTCAAGATTGTATGATTGAATAAAGTGATTTAATTTTAGTTGATCTACACAAGTTTCGATCTAACATTACTTTAGAGGGATTCGATTGATAGAATGGACTTGCATACGTCGAATTTTGTAGATGAATGTATATACTCGACTACTCTTATGTGGTAATTTCTTTATTTAGAGTGAATAATCACTTGATATTTATAGAAAAAAGAAAAATTAGCTCATGATTGCCTCGAAACCTTCTAGTCATGTAACTTCATTGACTAAATTTTGAGTAGGGTTGTACCAACTTGTAGGCATTCTTTGATTTTTATCATCGAGTTATATTGTTTACACGTATCTGATACACTATTAATAAATTCTTAAATGTAAGATAAATGTCATATACTTTGCGTATCCAAACTTCTAAATTGACATTAAACTAGGACGAGATCAATATCAACCAGATAATTTTTCAATTACGTGATTCGAATACTCATATGCAATAACTTTCGTGTCAAGACTTGAAATTTATAAAAGGTTGCCTCGAACCATGACATGACTAGTATTGTCTCTTTATTGCCTCAAAATTCGAGTGGGCTTTTACTAAGAAGCAATTGTTTTCAATTATTGATATTACTTTTTAAGTATTTGATACAATTCCAAACAGGTCACTCATTTTGCTTATCTGTACTCTATTAAACAAGCATTGACTTCTAGAATGTTGACATCACTAAACAAGCAGATGACGGTAAAATAAGTCTTGTATACGGATTAAAATTAAATTTTAATTTAAGTCAACATCAGACAATCAATATGAACCACATCTTTAATGGGTCACACAACTTTTCAACCACACATTTCAATAACTTCTATCATAATCTACTAAAAATCTAATTTTAATCCTCACCAAACATGCAATTAGCGTAAATAATTACTTCAAAATATAAATCCAAACAACAAAAATAATTGAAATAAAAAAGTTTCTAATAAGAATTACGTAGTCACTGTAATTGGCTTCTAAAGAAAATACTTATATTTCAATAAAGTACAGGATTTTTTTAAATATTTTCCCTACATATTCGAGGAACCTTTACACAAAATAACATTTTCTTAATGTGGCATTATACCCTTCTATTGTTCCAATCTGCTTCTGATTCTAACTTTTTATTGGAGTTCATCATCATCAAATTGGATAATTCCATAGGCAATCAAGGTCCACTGGCCCAGCAGAAATAACTGGAAATTCTTGATCCTCATAAGCCCTCATTCCATAGCCAAACATGGAAGAACCCATTCCCGTATCCTGTAAATAATCGGGTTTGCCATTTTGCTTTACGTTAGCTCCATTTCCCTCTAGCAAAAGCCTCAACATGGAGTGATCTTGCATCATCAAATCAGAATCCAAATAGGCCAGATTTTCTGTATTCTGGGAAATTAATGAAGCAGAATTATTAAATTCATCATTCATTTCGTTTTGAGGTTTCGTTTCCTCCAGTTGATTGGAGAAGCAGGGCACATGTGAATCCTCTGCCAGTGTAGATCCTGTCTGATTATCATCTGATGATAATTCCATTAACGGAGGCAAATCTGAGGACTCTGAATTTTCCCCAGAATTTCTGTCTTTGATTAGTCCTAAGATGTGTATTTTCTTACCTCCTAAACTTTTGTTGAAAATTCTGCAGATCACCCATTCTTTCTGAAAGAATAAAAAGCTTTTAGACGAGGTCACCAAAAAACAGAGAAAAACAGGGGATAGTTCTTTTACCTTGGAGAGATTATGCATAGAATTATCTCCTTCTAATCTGTATTCGTGCATGACCCAATTAGTCTTTTCTCCTCTGGGAGCTCTTCCTCTGTAAAATACGAGAGTTTTCTTCATTCCGACTAGGACTTTTACCCTGAAAATCTCCTTATCTTTGCCCGTAGCCTTCCAATAACCTGCATCAGTGGCTCTATTCGTCCTCAATCCAGTTGGGTACTTTCTATCTCTTACACAGAAGAAATACCATTCTTTTTCACCCATTTTCGCCTTCCCTTTATAATCAAATAAACAATACATCAGAATTAAAACTAATATAGCACTAAAAACGAAAAAAAAAAAGAAGCAGCTGAAAGCTTAGTAACTTACATGGCAAATCCCAAGGTTCAACCTTATTCAAGTCCACTTCTCCAATGGCTGTGGCGCAAAAGCTGCTGTCGAACACTTTAGGAGATAGATAATGAGTTATAAGTTCTTCATCGGTTGGATGAAATCGAAAACCTGGAAGCAAATCGACTTGCCCGTCTACTGTGTTAAAACCAGAGGCCATTTCCTTCTTGCAATTCGTGTCTGAAAATCGAACTCAATCCTTCAAAATGGCGAACTTTTATAAAGTTCAGATGAGAGAGAGAGAGAGGGAGAGTTGTCTTCAAAAGAAAAATGTGTTTGGAGAAATATAACTCAATAAATAGCGGTTCTAAAAGATGTGGTGGGAGGTAAAAAAAAAAAAACTCTAGCCAAGTGCTTAGCACATAGTATTAGATAGTTGATTATATGATCTATCTAGTACCGTCCCATCTGCCTAGTTAAACACGTATTTCGATTGTTATAATATCTTTGTGATCTTCTAGAATTATGTTTGGAATTCTATAGGTCTATATTGATGCATCTAAGGGTCTGTTTGATTGAAATGAGGAAAATGGGTGGAAAGAAAATGTTTTATAGGGAAAAGATTTTTCTTAGAAATTATTTTACTGGGAATTGTAATTAATTGTGTTTGATTGGTATAATTTTTCATGGAAAATATTAAAAGTTTGGTGTTCGTTTGATTTTATTTTTTTATGAAAATTGTTCATCAAAGAGATACTGTTTTCTATCATTGTGTCTAAAATTTGTTCTAATTGCCAAAAAAAAAAAAAAAAAATTCATACTGAATACCATTCGTTTGACTTTGTTTTGCATAGAAATTGTCAATAAAAGTGATTTTTTTTTTTTACCATTGTGTCTAGAATTTTTTCCAATTGAGAAAAAAAACTAGAAAATATTTACTCACCAATACATAAAAAATTTATTTTCCTCAAAAAGTTAGAAAATTTGAAAAGTTGAAAAATATCTTTCCGAGAAAATTTTGCCTATCAAACACTACAAAAGTTGGAAAATGGATCGATGAAAAATTTGGTCTATCAAACGGACCCTTAAAGCATCTCACGTGGTTCGTTTCACAAGATTTTGAAGAGTCAAATGGTGCTTCTAACGTTAAGAAGTTATTTTTCAATATATATATATATATCTTTTATTAAAAAAAATTAAATTTAGATAGCTTTCTCGAGAAGCTATTTTTCAAAAAGTAAAAGCAAAATCAAAAGCACAGACAAACGCCTGGAAAATGCTTTTATGTGTACCAAATACACTTAGACTTGTGTCTAACATATGCCGTAAAATGGTAACTCATTTGTAAACTTCAATTTTAAAATACGATTGACGTGTAAAATCTAGATGAATCGAACCTTACGGGTTCTTCATTTAAGGGCATATAGGGGTGGCAAACGAGCTAAGCTGCTCGGCTAGGCTCGTTGCCCATGTAATTTTTTTTAATTGTCCTAAAAAAAAAACGAGCCGAGCGAGCTGGCCTGCTCGGCTCGGGCTCGGGCTCGTCGAGCTTCTACAGTACGAGCCGAGTCGACGAGTCGCTCGACTCGATTGCCACCACTGATGGCATGGTTTATGTCCCTTGACATCGTTCAGTATCAAAAGCTTCGCAAAGTATTCAAATTCATCACGTGATAGAGCCTGCAGTACCGTAGATTCCTTATTATCTAATACTAATAGCAATATTTATCCATTAATCACAAGTATTCACTGCCAAACCAATGTTTATTGATATTTACTTGAAGTGATTATAAAAATATTCTAGAATATTATCTTAATCAAGTTGATAGTTACATAAGTTAACTTACGGCAATATACTAATTGATTTAGATAAGAAACTTTGTCACCTTTAGCTATTTTGAGAAGTTTTCATACTTTGGTGGTTCTATTCTCTTTTCAGTTAGATAATTGAACCAGTTTGCCAACAACTAAATCCAGCACGTTGGATCCAAGAAGGCGGAGGAAATTGACAGCGCCGCCAGTGCCGGCGGAGGAGCACCACTGGCTAATTCTAATTGGTTAATGATTGAGTATACGGAAAAAACCCTACCTACCTTTTTGCTAAACAAACACCAATTATTTGACTAATGAGGTTTAAGTTTTTGGCTAAGGTTTCGGAGTGGGCCATGTTTCATTGGTTCCGACATGATCCACGCCAGGGAGCAAACACATGGCATGATATGATACGCAGGAAATATTGTTTTTTTTTTTTTTAATTGTGCACGCGCCATTGGTTGATTTTTTATCCTAATCCTAATTAAGATGTATAATTATTTAATTAATGTACATTAATCAACATTAAAGTGGTTGATTAGTTGAATTTTGAAGTTTGAATTTGTATCTCAAATAATACTTAATACAGAAAATTCTTGTAAAATACGAAGTGGTGTGTTTACATAAACAAAATTTCGTAAAATACTGGTGAGTTCGTAAATTTATTCTCAAGTTCTCTCAGATGTAGTAAATACTAAGAATTTACTTATTGTGTATGTCTTGATTGATGACGTGCAACCATTGGATGCGTTTTTACGATAATTGAATTTTTTTTAATCTTGAGTAGATATGATATGAACCAAGTTATCTGCATCTAGAAGATTAAACATAATATATACGACACTAGACATGATTGAATAATATAACACAACATTAATCTATCCTACACCTTAAATGTTTTTCGGAGTCCATTAGACAACATAAGTGGATTTGGTGTTGGATTTAAGCTTTTAATGGATATGAATTTACTTGTTATACCATATACAAGTCTATCGATTGATATAGAAACTTCATTTATTGATTTTTCTTTTTATGGTAATCAAATATTTTTCTTCGGTCAAACATGAAAAAATAAAATAAAATAGATAAGATAAGATAGAATCAAATTAGGTACATCTAAATCGTAGACGCAAAATTAAACATGGTCGTATAATTTAACACAAAACTAGCCTATCTCGCACCGTACAAAGTGTTCGTAAATTCAATGTCAACATAATAGATATAGGGTTCTACTGGACAAATTTTTACTTGTTATGTACCATAGAATTATATTGATTGAAATGGAAAACTTCATATAATCCTTGGATGTGTTTTTATGGTAACTTAAGTCAAAATCAAAAATTAAATTTTACACACATTTTACGGGACCCACAACTTTATAACTACAGATTTCATCAACTTTTATCGATATTTGTTTTAGCTACACAAAACAAGAGCAAGTGAGAGAGAGAGAGAGAGAGAGAGAGAGAGTTTACGCGTTATGCACGGCCGTAAAGTAAGAAAATCAAATTGAACACGTTAACAATGAAAATATTTCAAAGATTTTTAATTAATTAATTCGCTTTGTTTGACATATGAACTACATGCATTTGATTTGTAACTGATCATTTGATTATTCAAAGAATGTATTTCACTGTTTGTTCCCATTGCATATACCCAACTTACCTAATTCAAAAAGAAACTTTAATTCTGTGGAAATTAAAAATCGCTTTAAATTAATTTAGGTAATGATAATTCAGTTTTGTTTCAGATTCAGTGAACATAAATAAGTGGATTATACGGGTGATTAAGTAACTATTAAGTTATTGTTAAAATAAATGGTTTTTCGATATATAACTAATAAGAATTATTAATTTTAAACTTACTTATATAGAGCTTGTTTGGGTCATATTTTCCAATATATATATATATATATATATATATATATATATATATATATATATATTTTATTTATTTATTTTTGAAAAATGTTTGGCTAAAGAGTGTATGTGTGTGATCGAAAATGATTTTTAAAAAAAAAATCTTTGGCAGACAAATCCTTACTTGAACGAGCCCAAATCCCATTGAAATTTTAATGTAATTGTTTTTGTTTTTTATGTATCAGTCTTAGGGCTGTCCGTAGGTCGGTTCGGTTCTGCTCGATTCCAAAATTTTAGGGTATTTAAGAAATGGATCCGTCGGGTCCAAATATAATTATGAAATCGTTCGGGTTCGGTTCGGTTCGATTCCTTTCGGTTCCATGTCATAATTAAATTTTTTAACATTTATAGCAACACTACAGAAATATAACTAATGACATTTCATTCGTAATGTTTACAAATTAACGTAGGCCAATTCAAAATATATAAATAACTAGCTGTCGAATAATATTAATTCAATGCATACAAATACCAAAAAGTAGATATTAATATTAAAATGTCGGTGATCCATATTAAAAAATTGAGGGACAATGCTTAAAATTATGAAATGATTTGATTTAATTAATTAATTTGTTAATTTATTTAGAAAAAATAAAATAATTTAATTAATTCAATAAAAAAATTATTTAGTTTCGGTTCTTATTCGGTTCTTGGTCTAGACCTGAGACCCGACCCATACCCATCGGTTCTCGATTTGGGTACCCGTTCGGATATTTAACTTATGAAGAACCGCTCGATTCGACTCGAGACTTTTGGACACCTCTAATCAGCCCAATAGATTTTTATTTTTTATTTTTTATTTTTTATCCCTCCTTGACTCCGCCCCTGAGGTTAGCCAAATATGCTTGACTTAGGATTCGTTTGGCGTAGCTATTGCGAGGAAAGCTTATTGATCTCGAACATTTTTGCAATAGAGAATTTTCAGGGAGAATTTTTATTAAAAAGTTGTGATTGTTGATTGTTTATTTTTCAATGAAAGCACTGATATGAAAATTAAAATGTTTGTTCGTAACTATAATAGTGTTTTTTATTATTGCGTATTATACATTTATTTTAGAAAATTAATAAGGAAAATATTGTTAGTTTAAAAATTTCGTTGAAGACAAATTTCAGCTTTCAGTCTAAGTCGAATTAGAGATTTTTTCAATCAAATTTCGAATTTCTCCAAAACAGTTTTGAAAGAATTTTTATCTTTTTTTTTTTTTTTTTTGGTCAACAAATATTTTTGTTTTACTTAAAAGAAACATCCATTATTTTAATCAAAAGTGCTTTTGCTCTCCAAGAAGTGTTTGGATTTTTTTTTTTTTAATCTTCCCTAATACCCATTTTTAGTAGTAAAAAATGATTTTTACTTGTTCGAGATTATACTCGATATATGTTTGAACTGATTGGAACCAACTCTATAGCTCGTTTAATTAGAATTAAATTGAACATTACAATGATCGTAATCTATATGTATAAACAATCAAAACTCGAGATACATTCTTTTTTTCTTTTCTTATTTGCATTATAGATAATATATGTAGTTAAAAATACAAGCAATTTTGTAACAAGAAGTCAAGATTAGTGGTTCAACTCCATCAAAAGTCATAACACCACCTTGTTAATTCTTAATTTCTTATATTACACTTACGACTTTATCAAAGAAGTAAATATATAATCTTTATGTCTTAAGAAAAAAAAAATATATTGACAATTAATTAGATTACAAAATTATTAGATCATCCAAGTACTATATGATCTATTATTGATTACGATAGTAAATGGATAATATAATTAAATCGTTCAGTTGCGTGTCTTTACAATTTTCAAGAAAAATTCTTAGGGTCCGTTTGATAGCATAGAAAATGGATGGAAAATGAAAATATTTACTAACTTTAGCCAATTAAGGGAGTTTGATAGCACAAATTTTCCTGACAAAATGTTTTCCACCTTTTTTTAGGTACAATCCATTGATGCACAAAAACTTGATTTTGTTTTTCCACCTATTTGGAGGGAAAACATTTTCCACCTTTTTTTTTGAAATGGGAACATATTCTAGATACAATGGTAAAAAAAAATTTCACTTTTATTGACAACTTTCATGCAAAACAAAGTCAAACGAATAATATTCGGTATGGTAATTTTTTTTTTTTACAATTGGAAAATTTTTTAGACCCAATGGTAAAAAAAAACTATCATTTTAATGGACAAATTCCATAAAAAAAGAAGTCAAATGGACACCAAACTTTCAATATTTTCCATGGAAAATTATATCAATCAAACACAATTAATTATAATTCCCAGTAAAACACTTTCTAGGAAAATCAATTCCCTGTAAAATATTTTCTTTCCACCAATTTTCCACCATTGCAATCAAACGGACCCTTATTTAAATTCCTCAACACTAAATCACAAGATTACTTATTTAAATTTTATATCTATCACATATAGACTTGGTTCCTTTTTTTTGTTCGTTTTTCCATGTATGGTTTTCAAAATTTATTTTTTATATTATACAAACTATCTCGGCTAAAATTTGAAATTTGATTTGATAGAGGTCAAGATACATATATATAATTTATGATTAAGTTGAATATATAGAACTATTCCTCTGCCAGAAGCTTCACAGATCCTCCCACGTGTGGGGCCCACGAAAATAAAAAATGAAAAAAAAAACCCACCCACCCCCTATGGTCTGAGTGTCGATGAGGCTTATATAAAAAAAAAATTATGTGAGTCTAGCATCATTCTATAATCTATCATGATTCATGAAGAAGTTCAAACCAACCTATAGGGGTTCACATGTGTTTAATTATGTAACAATTGATAGAACTTGTTTGATTAATTTAATTTTAACAACCAATTAGTTGAAAATTATTAAAGCATTCGTACTATTTCTAACCTAATAAACCATCCCTACTTAAATTGGGAAGTCCAATATGGTTACCAAAATCTCTTAAAAGTACTACTAGGCTTTAGATGCAGAATTTTCTTCTTCTTCTTCTTTCCAACAACCTTGTGGCTTTATTTTACCGACATTTTGTGTATACACATAGGCGGCTCAAGTAATTTATGGGTTTTAAATAAAATCGTCAAGGCTACCATTTTGAAATCGACAATAGAAAAAATAATAAAGAATATGATAACTCATTTAAACTCTATTAATGAAGAGGTGGTCGTGGAAGATATCATGTTGTTATTGCTTGTCGGAGAGGATGAAACAGCTGGTTCAAATGGTGACATCGAAGAAAGTGACTATGAATCAGATCTTCACCACTAGCCAGATCTCTTCAAGCTTGAACTTGATTCGAATTTAAAATTTTTAGATCTCTCCGAACTAGTCGAATTTGCTTTCGTGGTGGTGCGGTAGATGTTGTGGTGCACTCATGATTGTGTGGTGGTGGGTTGCGGTGTACAAATCTGCATAGTGGTGGTATGGTGGCGGCAATGGTGGAGATGGCTCGACGGCGGCGGCGGCGGCGACGACTATGGTGATGTGGCAACGATTGATAGTGGTGGAGTGGGATAAATAAACGTTTATGACAATTCTTTGGGTAGTTGTAATCAATAAAATGGGTAATTTGATATCATAGATAATATACGACCTAAAAAATGTGTGATTTGCCGTCATCGAAAAACTGTAAAATTCTCAGTCGAGTGCAAGATTTCAAGGAAACCTATTGAATTGAAAATCCTACCAAACTTTGGCCTCATAAATTTTCAAATTTTAGGCCAACGAAGCAAAAAATAAAACTAATATGAACCAATATGACCACCAAAAATAAAATAAAACTACCTTAAAAAAAGTTGACATATTTAGCTTAAAAATAATTAAACATGTGATTAAAATTTTAATAAAAGTTAATGAATCTTGCTTAAAAATAAATTTAAGAAAAACTTGAATCCAAACATGAATTTAGCCCCTATTTGGTGGGATTAAAATCTCATTTTTAGTCAAATTTGATAAAAATTGATAAAATATGTGATTGGGAAATTGTGGATCTCATTAATTATTAGCTTTTACTTCAAATAAAATAAAGATTTTAATCTATACCAAATAGTGACTTAATATCTCAATAGTACTTAATTGAAAGGTTCAATAAAATAATGTTATGAATATATTTTATCTTCATAAATCATAAATTATTAAGCATTTGTACAACTCAATGCTTAATAAATATTAATTGAATAATGATATCTAGTACTATAGGTGGTAAAGCAACACTTTATATATCATGCGAGTGATTGAACATCTTGAGTGTTAATGCGACTTTGTTTATAAAAGATTTGAAGAGGAGTGGATTGAATAGAAAATGGTACGTGTACATGTTTTGTGTTTTATATAAAAATTAATGTTTTGAATATGGTAAGAGATGATAAATTTTCTTAAAAATGTTCTATTTTATTGATTAATATTTAGAGCATCTTTGAACTCCGTTAAAAAGTTAAGAATACATTTTGAAATAATAGATTGATCGAGAATGTGTGATTAAAAAATAAGGAAAAATTTTGGGTTTACGTAATTTTATTCTTTCAAAAAATTTAAGAATCAATGGATAATAAACTCTTAGGCATAGATTGGACAATTTTAAAAGTCAATCCGCTCGTAAACACTCAGTGAACCTGTACTTTGAAAAATGATTGCAACGAAACTCTCCTACTGGCCCTAAGGTAAAGTGCAAAAATCTACGAACCCTATAGTATATCCATACTCGTATGATCATCAATGGCCTCAATTCCAATCGTTTTGCTCTATGTGAACTTATTTATTCTTCACCATAAGCTATACATAGGGATGGCCCTTACTAGCTCGTGGCTCGTTGACAACTCGACTTGTTTGTAGGGCGAGCTCGGCCCGGCCCACGAGCTCTTGGACGGCTCGTGGGCTGAGCCGAGCTTTAGCTCGTGGCTCGGGGTTTTTTTTTTATATATATATATAAAATATACGCCTTTAAGAAAAAAAAAACCGATTTTGGACGAGTCGGCTCCGCTCGTGCTTGGGCTCATCTTTTTGACGAGCCCGAGTGACTCGTGGCTCGTTTTGACGAGCCGAGCCAGCTCAATTGCCACCCCTAGCTATACATTCTACAATTTTTTTTCCCACCAACTGTTCGCTCAAATTTCCCAACCCGACCTCTTCATGTGGAACACTATGCTCAGAGGATCAGCTCAATGCCGCCATCCTCAACTCGCCATTTCACTCTATGCTAAGATGGAACATGGTGACATTCAACTTGATCGCTAGATTCACTACACATTTCCTTTTATGCTGAAGGCATGTACGAGGCTTTTTTGGGTTAACATGGGTAGTGTGATTCTTAGCAAGACTTTGAAACATGGGTTTGAGTGGAATAAGGCCGCGAGGAATGCTATTATTTCATGCAAATTGTGGGGATATAAGGGCTGCCAGCACATTTTTTGATGGCTCAGCACGGGAAGACGTTGTTGATTGGTCATCTTTGATTGCAGGATATGCAAAGAGAGGGGAATTGCATATGGAAATGTGGTTATTAATTGAGATTCCAAAGAGGGATTTGGTTTCTTAGAATGTGATTATCACAGGGTACGTGAAACAGGGAGAGATGGAGTATGTGATGGAGTTGTTTAATGTGGTTCCTAAAAGAGATGTTGTGACATGGAATGCTATTATTTCAGGCTGTGCTTAGTGGGGTGCACGGGAAGGCATTGGAGATGTACTTCAGCAGGAAGCGTCCTGATGAAATGAACACGTTAGAGTCTATTGTCGGCCTGTGCAATTTAGGAGCTCTAGATTTTGGGAAGAAGATACATTGCTCTATTTTGGAGATGGGCGAGGGAGAATTTAAACATTTTTCTTGGTAATGCTCTTATTGATATGTATGCCAAGTGCTGGAGAATTGACAAGACACTTGATGTATTTCACCGCATGAAAGAGAAGGATTTGTTCATGGAATTCTTAATTGTAGGATTGGCTTCCTGTCCCTGATGAATTTACATTTATGGGGGTATTGATCGCCGTAGTCATACTGGAAAAGTTGACGACGTGCATACTTTAACATGATGAGAGACGAGTATAATGTTCAGCCAAACATAAAGCACTGTGGGTGTATGGTGGATTTATTTGGGTGTGCAGGGTTGTTGGATGAAGCATTTAAATTCATATACTCAATCGAGATTGAACACAATACTATTATTTGGAGGACACCGCTTGCTGCTTGCAGAATTCATGGTAATGTTGAGCTGGCAAGAATTGCAAATGAGCAGCTGCTCAAACTGAGACAGAATGAAAGTCGTGATTATTTGTAATTGTCAAGCATAAATGCTTCGAGAGGGGAGTGGCATGGTGCTGAAAATGTGAGGAAATTGATGGATGATAGTAGGGTGACGAAAGAGCCTGGATTCAACCCTAAGAAAATGATGAACTTCTTCATTTCTTGTTTGGTTCGAAACCTCTCCAAATTTAAAAGAGTGTACACTTAGTTTTTAAAGGTGAAATTTTTTCTCATGCTCTTTATGTTTCATATAAAGGAAAATATGCATCAAACAATTTTTTTTATGATGTTTCCTTATCTTCTTTGTTTTTTCCTTCTTAGAAAGTAGTTGTTCATACTTAGTTCCATCCATAGTGCTGCTCAATTGAATTCTGTTGTCTGGATGTTGAGATTAATGTATGTTCAGTACATGCAATGGCCTGATGCATAATCTCACTCTTCTAGTCTTCTGAATAGTTGTAATTATATAAGCATAATACTGCTAGTGTGGTTTCTGAAATATAGGCTGAATCAAACAATGTACACGTAATACATAATGAAATTGTTCCTTTGCTGATTGAAACTTGGCCACTAACAGATACAATTGAGATGCACTTCAAATTTACTCAGACACTATGGAGTACACGAATGAAATGTTAAGAGTCATAAAGGAATAGAAATTAACACAACACAACGGGCTGTTGCTTTGCTCAAACGTACATTTTTCCCATCCCAAATCAATTCCGAGACAGAGCAACAGCAGACAACACAATCAACAGCATAAGCACAAGAATTGCTATAAAGGATCCAACTAAAGAGCCAGAAACTCGCTCACAGAAGGAGTTGAACTGTTGACAGATAGAAAACCAGTTGACCCGAGTATTGCCTTTGTGGGCTAGGTAAACAATAGCAGTCGCAGCAGAAGCCCCAGATGTCAAAAAAGCCAGCATTGCCTTCATAAGGTCAAAGTCATTCTATTAGTGAACTTTGTGAAGCCAAACAGTATTTGATGGTCTGATATCAGTTAGAGATAACCTTAAAACTTACAAGATCAATGAACTTTTATGTCATTTATGGTATGAAGGATTAGATAGTATTAGACAATATTAAGGGAAAGAGAGAGAGAGAGAGAGAGAGAGAGAGGCTGAAGTCTTGTTTATTTTAGTGTCTAGTCCTACCCATTGGTGACGTGTTCAGCGATTATGCATTGCTTTTATTGTCTTGTAGCAATATCTTGTTTATTTATGTTATTGAGTCAGAGAAAATTACCATATCAAAGATGATCAATACTGTCCTTGTTACTCGCGCACCACTTTTTACAATGTGAAAGATGGATAGTAAGAGTGAAAGGATCAGATAGGCGGTTACAATGACATTTGCCACCACAAAGAACCTGTGACGTTTTCATCGATGTTAGAAAAATATCATAAACTGATGATACAAATCTAAAGGGAAGACGAGAAACACCGACGTGAATGTAGGAAGATCATTGTATTCAGCTCGGAAACGGATGAACTGTCTGAAAAAGGGAAGTGATTCATTTGTTTTTCCCATTGCAATGGCACTTCCCAAGGTACCAATAACAGCAACTATTCTCATGATAAAATCGAGTCTGGATATGCCTCTGTTTACAGCAGTTTTTGGAGCATCATCCTTGGGAGGCTCACCAGCTTCTTCTGCACCTGCGTTCATTTTCTTAGGGAAATAGCTTTTGTTTAAAGGGTTTGCAGAGAAGGAATTTGAATGAATTTTCGAGTCGAAGACTTATGGTTGGGGAAGATGATGTGTGTATTAACTATTTATACATGTTCTGAAGACAGAATGTATGTTTAAGGATCCACTTTGTCAGTCAGTCAAATTCAAGGAGGGAAGGTAGGTTTGAATGAGGTTTGGTATTGAAGAATGTTTCTGTTACTATCAAATGCTAGAAATTGCTTTATCATCTGTACATGCCTACACTTGCCCTATATTTTTTTTGTACTATACCAATCCTTACCATGTAAATCAAATTCATGCAATATCTATTCTGGCCCCAAAAAAAAAAAAAAAAAAAATTGAAATAACTGAAAAAAATGAGTTTTGAGTAGGTGCAGGAGTCCCAAGTAAGAATCAACTTAATCCACTCTCATTTCTTAAACCATAATTAAACTGAACATTTTTGAACAAAGTTAAGGAATTGTAAAAAAAATTATCAATTGAAACGTTCATTCATATCGAGTTGAACACTTTGTCAACAAATGAAAGCTTATGGTGGATTTGGTTTGTTGACTGGACCGAAAATGAGAACGCATTTTCCGACTTTCTTCAATTAATGTTAGGCATCAAGCCTGATCTCTAACCATTGACATTAACTAGTTGAGTATTGGTTACTAATCTACCTGAAATTCAACTAGTGATATCATACCCACATCTTAAGAAACTTAACTTTCCGAGTGCTTTAGTCCCTAACTTTTAAACCCAATTTATATTGGAACATCTCCACCTTAATTATGAGAAACTTATCACACACTGCAATTTATATCGTTAGCATCTGTTTATACATATTGGTTAAATATGTTAGCAGGTGGGCATGGCCCTCGTATGAATGTAAAGTCGGCAAGAAATAGGAAACCTAACCATGAAAAGGTCGAACTCATGTCTTAAAAATTGTTAAGCTCGTGCAACAAAGGGATGGCCAATATCTTGAGACCGATCGGTTTGTATAATTGAACTTGTTGTGTAAGTAGACAAAGTCCGCCAAAAGAATTGAAAGCAACGTAGTAGTACGAATAGTTCTACTTAATTCTTGAACAAAAAGACCCTTACATAGAAGAGTCCGATCAAGCGCTTTACTTGATATTATGCTCAAAGCAAAATAAATCCACCATACAAGCTTTGTCTTAATCACAAATGGAGATAGCTGCATCTTCTGCGGGAGCTCCAAGTTTCATTTAATATACTTAAATATTGGTCTCTAGCTAAAACTGTATACAAGTATCCATTGAAAATACAGGGATCAACGACCTACATGAGCTAAATTATAAGTGTATCAACGAGAGTCTGACGCAAAAAAAAAAAAAAAAAAAAATACAAAGGCAGATTGGCATATTGTCTCACCCCATTTTGGTATTAGGTTGCTTCAGCGCGATTCCGAAATCCGAAAGAAGACCGGAGAGAAAACCTCGAGTGTTTTTGTTCTCATCTTTTTCATTGTTGTTGCTCAAGTTACTTATAAGGGACCAATGGGTGTCAAAATCAGGTGAATGACCGTTTTCTTGCATCATGTTTAAGAGCTCAGATACCTTGCTAATATTTCTTTCGGACCTGTATTTGTCAATCACAGAGCAAAACATCTCCTTACTCGGGGTTTCACTTAACTGGATCATTGAGTAGAGCAGCTTTTCCGCTTCTGCTGCTCGCCCATTTTCACTCAATCTGCAAACAAGAATGTTCCAAGTGGTTGTGCTCGGTGTTAGGTTTCTATATATCATCTCAGTATGAAAATCCAGAGCCATATCCAGGTTATGGCAATTACTGAAACCTTGGATTACATGATCAAAACTGCTAGAATCGGGGGCACTCCCCTTCTCCAACATTGTGTTTAGAAGGTAGACTGCCTTGTCCAGTCTACCATGCTGACAAAAACGCTTAATTAGATAGTCATACTTGATATTATCAGGAATCAGACCTTTTATCATCATCCTGTCCAGAAAATTGACTGCTTCACGGAGCTTGCCTCTAGTAAGAAGTGCCTCAACGATGTTATTCTGAATGGCTGAACAGTGAATCCAACCTCTTGATTCCATTTCTCGACTCAACTTCAAGGTTTTCCCCAGTTCCCCATTATCACAAAGGCAACTGATAACCTCTCGTAAACTACGATTACTTGGCCTAAGATCTTCTCCTATCATGGCTGTCAGATACTGCAGAGAAGTCGAAATATCTTTACTTCGCAAAAACCCTTGAAAAACAAAATTATAAGTAACTTCATCAAATTGTAATCCTTTCTTTTGAAGTTCGGCGATTAGAGCATCCACAAGGACGGTGTTATGCGCCTTGAAGAGGTAAAATATCAGAATGTTACAAAGAACAGAGTCTGGAAGGTTCCTTTCAGCAAGCATAAGCTCTTTTAAGTTCAATGCAAAAGGAAACTTTCCATTTGTGCACATCAAGCATATCAAATTGCGATAACTTGGAATTGAGATGCTCAAGTCTTTCCTTATCATGACCCCAAGCAACTCCATGATTTTCTCTAAGTTGTTTACTCGACAATACCCTTGAACCAACATGTTATGGGCCTCTGCATCTGGAACTAGCTCCTTCAGCAACATTTCCTTGAATAGGCTCGCCGCTTCTTCAATCCTTCCCGACTGGCAGAACCCACTCATCAAAGCAAAATGGACAGGAACAAAGTTTGAAGGTTGCCCTTTTAAGCATACATTTTTCAATGCGAGAGCTTTCTCAAAATTATTACTCCGACACAGCTGAGTAATCAGCAGAACAGATACATCCAAAGGCAGGGTTAAATTCTTAGCAAGTACAGTATCACAAACCGTAAAGGCTTCCTCAAACCTCTTCTCTTTACAAAACCCACTAATAAGGTTGCTGTAAACCGCCTGATCCAAGATATTGGTATGATTAAAGAATTGTTCCACCAAACTGCAAGCAGTGGTAGTGAACCCTTCACCACAAAGCTTTTCAAGAAATGCGTAAAAAGTGTTCGATATCATCTGAGGCCTGACAATCAGCAAGGCCTCGAATAGCTCCAATGCCTCATTCAACCATTTGTTTTGGCATAGGCAATCGAGAAGGGCTATACCATCCTTGAAATTGGGTGTCCAATTATATTGTCGTGCAAGCAGCAAGCAATCACTCAGGCCTCTCAAGTTACCTTTAT
This sequence comes from Fraxinus excelsior, assembly GCA_019097785.1. Classification (NCBI taxonomy): domain Eukaryota; kingdom Viridiplantae; phylum Streptophyta; class Magnoliopsida; order Lamiales; family Oleaceae; genus Fraxinus; species Fraxinus excelsior. The sequence goes on along the minus strand of CM032628.1, from coordinate 1,946,406 downwards.
TGCACAGGTCCATCATCTGGGTAGTAAATGTTTTATTCTCAATCATTTGATGCCTTTGCACCATCACATCAAAAATTATCTTAGCCCTGAAAGTAAATCCATTTTTGGTGTAAGTCTGAACAAGCTTATTTAAAGTTTTTTCCTCAAGCTGGTAGACTGATCGAAACATGTTTCTCAAGAGATTGTCAAAGGTCTTTGTACTAAAAGGGTCTGCACAAAGCCTTTTCACTAAGTTTGAGGAGACAGGTAAAGATAGTTCTTGACCCCATCTTGCCATTTCATCTATCATCATTAAAATTGAAGTACTACTCTTACCTCTGCTACCACAATTCTCGAGTATAATCGAGTTAAAATCAGGGATCATGGCACCATCAAGAACCTTTGTCATTGTTTTCTCGTACTCTTCAAGATTCGTATCCAAATAAAGACCATTCCCAAGACTATCGAAAAATTCTGCTTTAGAAAATCCCTTGTCGTTGTCCCTTCTTATCTTCACATCCAATGGGTTGAGCCCCAAAAGAATGAATGCTTTGTTCAGTGGGTCTTCGGATAATGAGATTTTAATCAAGCCACGTTCAGCCATGTCACCAACTACTGCTTTCATCTCATCAAACTGCCTCTCTTTACAAAATCCAGCTATGATAACCCGCAAAGTAGACAAGTCAGGAGTCACTCCCCTATCATTCATTTCATGAAGAATGTCATGGGAGTGTCTCCACATGCCTGCCTTGAAGATCCCACTCAGCAGAGCATTATAAGAATATAGATGGGGCTTCAGGCCCCTGGACAAAATCTCTAAGAAATATATGAAAGAATTTCTCAGTTTCCCTTCATGGCAACCCCAACCAATCAAGATCCCCAACGTCCTTTCATCAGGGCAGAAACCCATTTGCTCCAATTTCCGCATGTACAAGCTTGCTCTCTCAACACCAAAATTTCTACATAAAGAAAATAGAATCTCATTTCCAATCACTACATCGGGTGCAAACCTAACTTCAGCAAAGAAACTTAGTAGATCATCATAATCCTTCTTCTGACAATAACCTCTACTGATGGCATTAATAACTGAACTACTGGGTTCAATTCCAAAAGTCACAATTTTCTTAACAAATTCTCTGGCGTCCTGAACTTTACCATCTATGCATAGCAGGCGTATCACATTCTCGAATATGCCCTCTTCTTTTATGCTCATTCCCATCCCCATCTCAAACGCATCAACATAAACACGAAAAGCCAATTGGGTTTCATTCAATTCAACCAAATACCTAAGAAGAGCTCGATAACTGGACAGTGATGGTACTAAAGACAGCCTCCTCATTCTCTCATAAATTGAAATAGCACTATCTAAATCAAACTCCCCCACATACCCTACAATCAAACAACTGAAAATTTCACTATCCAGCAAAATTCCTGAACTTTCCCTACTTGACAACAAGCAATCAGCTTCTCTAAACGACCCCACTCGCACAAGCATTGAAGCCATGATCTTACAAGACTGAGGAAGATGCTCAAAACCCCTATTTTGCTCACTAGCCAACTTGAAAATTCCCCATAAAGATTCAATCTTTTTAACCTCAATCTCATACTTACTAGCATCAAATTCAAAACCCTGTAGTATTTCAAGAACGTCTTGCGGTTTCAACTCAGAAATTCTCCAAAATCTACGAATGGTGTCAGGCGATATAGCAGATAGTCTCAAAAGGTAATCTTTAAACGAAGGATTGGTAAAGTTCTCACCTTTATCGGTATCCCACATATGCGAACACTTCGATTTAACTGTTTTTGCAATGCCTGCGAAATTGAGAGAGGATAAATCTATGAGGGTATGGTTAGTTTCTGAAGATGGGGCTGGTTGAGGGTTTTCAAGTAAAGTATTAGTAACAGAAAAGGGCTGTTTTGTGGTGAAAAGAAAATATTGTACGAGAATACAGTGAAGCTTTTTGGATTGGGAATTCCTTGATTGAAGAGTGAATAAAGACTGAAGCATTGACGACTTTGGTTCTTCTCCCCTATATTCTTCATCCTCTTCTTCACAAATCCAGTTATGACTTGTGAACAATGCGACAGATCAAATTACAGATTTCTGAAGGAGGAGACCTGGAGAAGTGAAGTACAACATTTCTCGTGACCCGGGTTTTTACTAGGAACTTAGGCTTTACAGCAAAACCATATTATTAATTGAGCCCGGAAGCCCCGGAGCTAAACTTCTTTTTTGGTACAAGATATTGGGGGATTGAGAATGGGGAAATTAGGTCAAATACTCTGTTAAAATAACTAATTTGAAAAATACACTTAAATTAGTTAAATCTTTTAAACAAGTAATTAATACGTTCTAAAGTACTGGAAACCAAACCTAAATCAGTAACATCACATAACCACAAGAAAATCAAGCTCCAAAGAATTCTTTTCTCTAGAATAGGGAAAAAATTCAAAAATTTCTGGCCACCCAAACCACCGGATTTGGACACCATTGGAAAGCCCACAACACCCTCTCCAATTACCAACAAACATCTCCCAATTCCGCCCACTATTTTGCCCGAAATTGCAACTTCAAGTGAGCTGCCAAAAACTACGAAAATCACCGAAAAACTTATCTCCGGTCACCCCCTTGACCAGAACTCAACACCGGTTGAAAGCCCACTCCAAGACGACCTCAAACATGTAAACAATTCACTCCAAATAGCAACTCAACAGATTGAATTTTACCCTGAAGAACAAGTTGTCGCGAAGCTCGCGATTAGCGCACTCTCTCGCTACAGTTTCCGACACCGTTTCGGCGAACCAAGTTGGCGCACCACTTGGGCTAGTGCTTAGTGGTGAAATGGTGGTAGATGAAGAAAAGCAAAATGCTAGTAAGAAAGCGAGGAGAGTCAATAGTGTATCAGATCCACGAAACAAGATTTTCGAATTCTTGATGAAATTGATACTTCCAAGCCTAAATTATACGTTCTGGGCATGTTTCCTTATCCCATGCCCCCTCCATCTCTCTTAAATGTTTTCAGTGTCTACACAATATATTGAAAAAAGAAAATTTAATTGATCAGCAAAATTGTACTAGGAAGGAAGATAGTGGTTGCTTGGAAATGGTGAAGGCGATGGATGTAAGAGACAGTATGTGTGCAACACATTGAAAAAGGAAATTTAATTGTTGAGCAAAATTGAATTGTGAAGAAAGATTGTAATTGCTCGGGAATGGGGAAGGCAAGGGTTTTAAGTCGTTTGAAGTCATTTTATCTGAAACATACAAATAATGTTATTTAGACTTTGTTAAATATTATTCACTTTTTGAGTTTTATTACTTTCTGAATTTTTGTCACTTTTTTTTATTTTTTTTTTGTCATTTTTTTAGTTCTTGTTACTTTTTCGAATTTTGTCACTTTCAATATATTCTTCGGTGTGAAGATAGCAAAGTCCTCTAGTTATACAAATATTTATGGTCAAGGGCGGAACCCCCCGGGGGGGGGGGGGGGGTTCATGAAGAAAGTGAGATGTTTTGGAAGTGCTATGGAGATGTTTCATTTGGACTTTAGAAAAGTGATAAGGTATTTTGTCATGCCTCAACCGGGCAAATAATAACCCAATTGTATTACACCAACATGAAAATTGCCAATTTGACATTTTTTTTTTAGTATTCATTACTTTTTTGAATTTATGTCACTTTTTTTTTTTTTTTTCCAGTTTTCGTCACTTTTTTGAATTTCTGAAAAATAGGTTATTTTAGGTCAAATACTCTATTAAAAGAACTAATTTAAAAAATACATGGGATGAATAGCTGGTCTCCAAGTTCCGAACTAACTGATTCAGGAGATTTCGAGTTTGAAGTAGGGGTTTGTTGTAGTTTGGATTCCAGTTTGAGTTTGGGTTTGGGCAGGGCAAATTTGATGTTAAATTCTATGGTGATGGAGGAAGAAGAGCATGTAATGAGGGTGTGGAGGTGGGCGATGGGCGATGTGGGCCTGAAGGGCGGAGGGTGGCGAAAACACAGGTAGCCGCCGCCGGTGGTGATCCCTTCTAGTGTTGAAGATAATTTTACGTCTTTTTTTTTTAATTTCGTCATTTTGAGTGTGTCACTTTTTTTTTAATTTGCGTCACTTTATTAAAAATTTTCATCACTTTTTCGAGTTTGTCACTTTTTGAGTGTCAGTGTCACTTTTTTTTTATTATTTGTCACTTTTAAATTTGTATAACTTTTAATTTGTGCTACTTTTTTTATTTTTTTTCACTTTTATTAAAATTTGTCACTTTTTTGAATTTTGTCACTTTTTTAAGTGTTCATCACTTTTTTCAGCCACTTTCTTGATTTCTATCACTTTTTTAGTGTGTCACTTTTTTGAGTTTGTATCACTTTTTGAGAGTGTCACTTTTTTTTTTAGTTTTGTCACCTTTTTTGAGTTTGTGTCACTTTTTTTTTTAAAAAAAAAAAGTGACAATTTTTACACGATATTTTTTACTTCCTAAAAAATTTTCACATAATTTTTCAAAACATCCCTAATTTTAAGGGTATTTTTGTAAATATCCCATTGAGGAGCCCATTTTTAAGAATAAATTTACAACAAATGGCTTTTTTTTTTTTAAAAAAGAATCTATGGTTAAAATTTAAAAAGTAGAAAAAATAATATTAAATTTACAACCATAATTATTTCATGTGATTGATAATGAGTTTGAACCAAGACAAATTTTAAAAAATGGAGCTCAAACATGAGCTTAGTAACTAAATTATCCGTTACTCGTAACATTTCACTTTTTACTAACGGTCTTGTACAAGACTCAGAGATGAAATCATGAAACAAAATCAAGATATATCGTTTAAGGCCGCGTCCGTTACAATTCTGCAAGTTAACTTTATTTGGACCTCGTGCAAGACTTTACAGAGTGCGAGTCGATGATCTGTCTAGGATCTGTACAATGCCCAATGGGGAAAGAAAAGTAGGGCCAATGTTTGGCTAAGCTCAAAATGTTTACATCGGAATATTAGGTTAATTAATAATTTATCATCAGTGAAAACTTAGGGGGAAAATCATGTCAACGGTAAAAAAGTGGTCATTCCGATAGAGGGTGCCATGTGTCCATACTCTATAGCCATCACAGCCCTTCTATGAACTATAAGATTACAAGACTCAACTACTAAAAAGGACACAAGTGCATCCAACGAATATTCGAGTATGACACACTTTGACATGCGATGATACATATTGACTCCAAATCTTAAAGTTTTAGAAATAATATCATGACAACAAGTTTGAGAAAAAGCAAGGGTTTAATCACATCAGTCAAAAGAGTTAGTTTCGATCTCACACAAGAGAAGAAGGCATACAAGTGCGTTCTTGGTTGGTCCTTCGATAACATCACCCTTGTAAAAAGCAAAGGAAATCTACTTTATAACCCACAGATGGCACTGTGATTCTTATATCACATCTTAATGTAAACATGTTTGGAGAAAAGGAAAAATTAAAAGTAAAGTTGAGCTTACATTTTAAGTTCATCCAAACATGCTTTTAAGGTTAGATGTGACTGCTCACTTGATCCATGAACAAATGTTATTATTGAAGGCAAAGTGCGCACATATAGTCCTTTTGGAGAAATTCACAAAATGAATTTGGTTGGAAAATTTGCTATAGTCAGTCACACAGGGAGAGGGCTTCCACCGTTTGCCTTCCACACCACGGCGGCCCGTACTAATTGGAGAAGTGAATTGTAGCCTCTGAAGGGTGCAGAAGCCAGATCCCAAATTTAATTTCCTAAATTACGGCATTTTTTGGTACACGTTTTAATAATGTCGAAATGCCATAATCAAAATAATTAAATAAAGAAAAAGAATTTTTATTTTATTTTTTCTATCAACCAGTAAACCTACAGTTCGGTTTTCTCATATCCCGAGTGAACAAAACACTTTTAAGCTACTTTTACGGCTTTTCCTATATTTACACTCGGTACGAGTTTCGTAAAAAGTTATTAGTAAATTTTTTTATCTAATCACGGTTAAATATTAATTTCAACCAAACATTTCGTGGTACCAATACTTTTCCACCTAAAGAGTTACTAAGAAATTTAGACGAACCTACTTTGTGGATTGGGCCCGTTAATCTCATCCTCATTGGTCCACAGTAGCCTGCTTAAGTGAAAAGACCTGCTGTCAATGGGCTAAATCCTTCATAGCGGGCCATGGCGGATAATCTTGCTGCACCGTTAGTGACAGTTAAAAGTTTAAAAAGAAAAAAGGAAATTTTAATAGCAATTAATTTAGGTAATTATTAATGGTGACCAATTATTTGTTAAGAAACATGACCATTTTTTTTTTAATTTTTGGAAATTCTGTGTCATTTTATAATGCTTGAGATAATGAAGATATTTTTCTAAAATTTATAAATATCATCTACAAATAATAAATTTCTCATGATAGTTATATATTGAGACGCGATTAAATAAGAAAATATAAAATATAAAAACACGACTTCTCATAATAGAAACTTGCATTTTCTTACTACAAGGCACGCCTCGAGCCTCGAATTATCAAATTATTGTTTTTTTCTTTAATACAGTACTAAGCCTCTGTTTGGTGTAATTTAAAAAGTAAATAAAAATCTAAGTCAAATCAATAATTAATTTTTAATCACATTTCATGGAACCCACAACTATTATTGACTTTCCAATCACATATTTCATCAATTTTTATCAAACATGAATTACGTGTATACAAAATAAGTCGTGAAACTAAGGGCACGTTTGGTACAGATTCTTCAAATTCTACAGTAAATCAATTCTCATTTTCAACTATACATTCTTCAATAAAATAATATTTTCCATCACATCAATAACTTTTTCTTCTTTTTCAACCACACATTTCCCATCATATCACTATTCAAAATCAATTCTTCCTCCGAAGAATCCCTTCCAAACAAGCTCTAAGAATGGATCGAAGATGATGTTTTGAGTTGAAGTGCCCGATAAAGTAGAAAAATCAAAATTTGCAACAAGAAATTAATGTGGCTAGTAATATATAAGCATAAAGTAGGGTAGAAGACCCACCATAGCACATGCCCATCACACACCTTGTAATAGTTTGATGTGCACCGAGTGGACCAACCAACTCAATGAGTTATCTTCAAGAATCGCCAATTGGATCATTGTCCACAATAAAGCATTTGGGTTAGGTCATTAAGAGCGTGTTTGGCTTAACTTAAAAGTCAAAAAAGGACTAAAAATGGTACTTTCCCACACACCTTTTACACCAAGGAAAAAAGCTAAGTCGAACCCGTGCTCTAAGAAAGGCATTGTAAAGAACATGACAATTTATAAATTGAAATTGGCTACAAGAAGATAATGTTTTCACTATTGAACCCAACTTTAGAAGTCTCACCAAACTCACTTGCATGCCAACGTAAGAGTTACCAAAAACGAGCCATAAAATTAGTATGGTTGACAGCAAAACATGCGATTGAAGCGAGAGTGACGTTTGAGTCCGTGTAGCCTCAGTTAAAAATTAGATTTTTAATAGATTTTAGTAAAAGCTGATAAAATCTGTTGTTGAAAAGTTGATAATCGTTACAAGTTGTATAAAATGCATGGTTAAAAATGAATTTCAAGAAAAATAATTTTTAAAAATTAAAGGCCCCTAACATGGACTTAAAGTGGTTCTCGTTCGTAAAAGTGTCACAATTTCTTATCGCTTCGTGTTTGGATCCAATTTTACACTCTTTTAATTCAGGGGTTTATACCCTGAATAAAATATTCGAGTGGGCCACTCCATGTGAGAGGATGTAGACCTTGATGTACACTTTTTGATGTACATCTAGCATTTTTCATTATTGAGATCCTATTCCCTAACCACCTTGAAGCAAAAATTGGTTCTAACTTAACATCAAGAAAACATTGAAGTTGAACAAGTCGAAAGGAGAAATTGAATTAATGCAGCATGAAAGCTTCATCTGCCCCTTTTCATTAAAGTGTATTTCATGTTTACAAAAGGAATACGCATCCCATATTTATACTGGACCTATCCAATAAAGAGCTGACAGCTCACCTAACAAACTAACTGTAAATGGGAGAGGGAACACGTGGGAAGAGAGAGGAAATAGTAAAAGTAAGAAATAAAATTCATAATTCATCATCCCCCCCTCAAGCTGGCAATTGGTGGAGGTCAGCCAATCCCAGCTTGGAAATTAAGTGACGGAATTGAGGAGCTCCCAGTGCTTTTGTGAATATGTCTGCAGCTTGTTGAGTGGAGGGAACATGTTGAGGCAGAATGAATCCTTCTTTGAATTTATTTCTAACAATATGGCAGTCAATCTCCAGGTGCTTCGTTCTTTCATGGAAAACCGGGTTAGCACAAATATGTAGGGCGGATTTGTTGTCACACCATAAAGGGATAGGTAATGGTATAGGAATGGCAAAGTCTTTCAGGATGTAATCAATCCATGTAACTTCACATACAGTCGTTGCCAAACTTCTGTATTCGGCCTCAGCTGTGGATCGAGAAACTGTGGCCTGTTTCTTGGTCTTCCATGAAATCAGTGTGTCCCCAAGATAAATACAAAAGCCTGTAAGAGACCTTCTAGTATCACTGCAGGAAGCCCAATCCGCATCAGAGTATGCTGTTAAGGTGAAATTCTGTTGTGCTGGAAAGTGAAGGCCTAGTGATGGGCATCCTTTCAAGTATCGCAACAAATGAATTGCCGTGTCCCAGTGAATTTGGCAAGGACTATGAACAAACTGACTTAACTGCTGTACACCGTAGGTAATGTCAGGTCTCGTTAGGTTTAAGTATAGAAGCCTTCCGATCAGCCTTCTATATCTTTCGGGATCTGAGAATGGAGGGCTGGAGTTTTGTGAGAGTTTTGTTCCCTTTGGGATTGGAACTGAAACTGATTTTGCACCAATCAGCCCGACATCTTTGATGATGTCCAAGATGTATTTTCTCTGGTTAACATATGTCCCCCTTTGACCTCTAGCAATCTCAAGTCCCAGAAAATATTTTGCAGCTCCAATATCTTTGATAGTAAATTGAGAATGCAGATATTTCTTGACTGACATAATGTCTGATTCATGAGTTCCAGTAATTAAGACATCATCCACATAGATAAGAAGGAACAAACTATGATCAGATGAATGCTTGAGAAACAAACAATGGTCATGATTGGACTGGACAAACCCATATTCTGTGAGCTTAAGACTAAGTTCGGTATTCCATTGTCTCGATGCTTGCTTCAGTCCATATAAGCTCCTTCTCAGTCTGCATACTTTGTTAGCTGTCGCAGAGGTGTATCCCGGAGGTGGTTGCATATAAACTTCTTCATCAAGGTATCCATGCAAGAATGCATTGTTGATGTCAAGTTGATGGAGAGGCCAAGATCTGGCAGAGGCTATAGCAATAAAAATCCTGACAGTGACAAGCTTTGCAACAGGTGAAAAACAATCAAAAAAATCAATGCCTTCTAATTGGTTGTAGCCCTTTGCCACTAATCGTGCCTTAAGCCTATCCACACTTCCATCCGGTTTCAGTTTAACTTTATACAGCCATTTGCACCCAATGGCTTTCTTTCCTTGAGGCAAATCAGTGAGTTCCCACGTTTTATTCGATTCAAGTGCTTCTAGTTCCTCATTCATAGCATGTATCCAATTTTCATTTTTACAGGCTTGATGGTATGAACTTGGTTCTTGAATTTTTGACACATTTGCCAGGTAAGCCACATAAGTATGATGTAAGTCTGATGAAATTGTGTAAGGATATGTAGGTGGTGTGGATTGTAAACAAGGTTTTGTATGGTTATAAGAGGAGTGGCAATTGGCAGTTGGAACAATGGAATTATCAGTAACATTTGTGATATAATCTTCCATCCATATTGGTTTGGTCCTTTGCCTGGTACTTTGTCTAAGGGTTGAAGGTTCAGACATGGTATAGTCTGTTGATTCATGAAAGGGAACTTGGGAGAGTGGAAAAGAGTTGTCATTAGTAGAGGAAGAATCAGTTGCGGTTTCAACAGACGGTGTGTCAGTGGTTTTATTTGGCAAAGGTTCATCGCAAGGGGAAATAGATGGTGTTGTTGTTAGATTATCATCATGAAACTCAGGGTGTGGAACAACTGGATAGATCTTATCAGTCATGGAAATATTGACTGATTTGAAAGGGAAGTAATTTTCATAAAAGGCAATGTCCCTTGAAATTTGGACCTGTTTAGTGGATAAATTGTAGACTTTGTAGGCCTTTTGCCCAGGGCTGTAACCTATAAAAATACACCTATAACCTCTCGATTCAAATTTATCTTTGTGAGGTTTGGTGTTGGTTATGTAACAAAGGCAGCCAAAAGTCTTAAGGGAGGTAAAATCTGGTGTAGTGTTGTACAGGATCTCAAATGGGGTCTTCCAATTTAGTACAGAACTGGGAATTCTGATGATAATATGTGTGGCCATAAGTATGGAGTGTGACCAGAAATATCGAGGCAAATGAGCTTGGAACATGAGAGATCTGGCCATTTGGAGTAGATGCCTATGTTTTCTTTCTACAACTCCATTTTGTTGGGGAGTGTAGACACATGATTTTTGGTGGAGAATTCCTAAAGTTCGAAGCAAGTTTTGACATTCATTTCCAGTAAATTCACTTCCATTGTCTGATCTAATCATTTCAACATCCTTTTTGAACTGGTTTTTAATCATTTTGAAGAAGGTTTCTAAGGTCTTGACAGTCTGAGATTTGTGAACAAGCATGAAAGTCCATGTGGCTCTACTATAGTCGTCTACAATGGTGAGCATAAAAGGTGTTCCAGTCAGGGTGTGTTGTTTATAAGGGCCCCATATGTCAACGTGCAGTAATGCAAATGTGGTTTTTGAGTGAATTTGTGAGCTTTGAAATGGAAGTCTGTTTTGTTTTGCTTTATGACAGACATCGCAAGGTTCTATGTTCTTAATGGCAGAGGCATTACATATTTGTTTGAGGAAGGTGAGATGTTGTAAGCATTGAAATGAAGCATGACCAAGTTTTATGTGCCAATCAACAAGAGAAGAAGGGGAAACCTTATCAGCAAAAAAAATTTTATTTCCAGAATTTGACTTTTCAGTAGATAGAAGATTACATTTATCCATTCTCCCATAACAATTTTCTTCTTCACTACTCAGGAAACTACGGTCATCTAGTATGTATAACCTTCCATTCAATTTTCCAACTGCCAATGTCCTATCATTCTTCAGGTCCTGCATCAAGCAATATGTAGGGTAGAAGATGAATTTAATTTGAGCAGTTTGGCAGAGTTTAGGGACAGATAGCAAATTAAGTTTGAAGGTGGGTACGTGAAGAACATCAGTCAAAATGATTTTATGGTTCATGGAAATGGAACCTATGTGTTTGACAGCCTTGACAGAACCATCAGGCAGTAAGACAGAGGTGGGCTGTGTGACTGGTTTTAGGTTAGTCATTTGTGATGAATCAGTACATATGTGATTGCTGGCACCGGTGTCAATAATCCAAGTTCCATATTTCAGTTCATCAAGTGAAGTAAAAGCAAAATGTTGGGTGTGTATACCTGAATAATCCCTGAGGTGTGCAAAATTCACTCGATCTTCATTGTTACTGATCTTCTTTCCATTCAGCATTTTCATCAACTCTTGCTGAACAATGGCAGCAATATTAGAGGAGGATGGATCCTTTGAAGTCATAGGAGTATAACCATCTTCAAAATCAAGGGGTGAATTGTCCATCTTCATCACATTGTTTGCTGTATTTCTCCAGTTAGGATCCTTGGTCCTTTGTTCTTTCTTGTACCAATCTGGAAAACCAATAAGTCTGAAACATCATTCCTTTAAATGTCCAGTCATACCGCAGTGATCACAATTCATTGATTCCTTATCATAGTTACCATATCTTCTGTTAATTCCCCTTCCTACAGGATTGTTTCCTCTACCAACAGTGGATCTACTTGTCCAACTTCCTCGACCAGATCCGTTTCTTCCACGTCCATCATTCCGGGTATTAGGTCCCCTGACCATCATCGCAGCATTATCATTAGTTTCAGGGTATAACATATGTACTTCTCTTTGTTTCTCCACCCTCAGAACCATGGAATATGCTCTATTCACTGAGGGCAAAGGCTCCATCACAAGCACTTGATTCCTGACATTGTCATATGTGTCATTTAGGCCCATCAAGAATTGCATAAGTTTGCTAAAAGAGGCTGAGTCTGAAACTTCTTTTGCAGCTCCACATGTACATACCGGTGATGGCATAAGGCAAGCAATTTCGTCCCACAATTTTTTAAGATTGGTGAAATATTTCTCCACTGTCATTGATCCTTGTGTCAAGCTACTGATCTCTCTCTGCAACTGGTAAAGTAATGGTCCATTACATTCACCATATCGTTCATTCAATTCATCCCACAGATCCTTTGCTGATGTCGTGTAAATAAATGCTTCCACAATGTCTTTCGAGATTGAATTTAAGATCCAAGATCTAATCATACAATCGACCCTATTCCATTGATTAAAATTCGGAGAATCACTGTCTGGTTTCTCACATTTCCCATTTATGAAACCCAATTTTAATTTCGCACCTAGTGCTATTTTAATGGATCTGTTCCATCTGAGATAGTTTTTACCTGTCAATGGGGAAGTTACCAGCATCATTCCTGGATGGTCCGAACTCTGTAAATCCAATGGGTCTCCATTGAAGTATTCCTTTGCTGCTGCTCCCCGCTCAATTGCCGGAGGAGTTTGTAGATCGTCGTTGTCCGCCATCTACTCACTGATGTGTTAATCACTTCAGAATGAGTGTGGAATGATTTATGGCTCTGATACCATGAACAAGTCGAAAGGAGAAATTGAATTAATGCAGCATGAAAGCTTCATCTGCCCCTTTTCATTAAAGTGTATTTCATGTTTACAAAAGGAATACGCATCCCATATTTATACTGGACCTATCCAATAAAGAGCTGACAGCTCACCTAACAAACTAACTGTAAATGGGAGAGGGAACACGTGGGAAGAGAGAGGAAATAGTAAAAGTAAGAAATAAAATTCATAATTCATCAGAAGTACACAATATCTTTGAAAAATCTTTCATGACAATCCTTGTTATGCTTCATTTGAAAGCTATTCCACCAATTACGTCCGAATTACGATCTAATTTGGTTCGATCTTGTCTATGGAAGTGTTTGATTGCATGTATAAACGCCATTGAGTCTTGTGTCGGGTCATACCCACTCTTAAATTGCTAATACAAATTTCCAATGTGCGCTTCAAATCTTGACCAAATGGAATTTCCAAGCTAAATCATCTCCTTTAAAACCGGAATTTATTCTGTACACTCATCTTCTTTCTTAGTGCTATATGTCAATGGTGACACATGCTAGTGCTTTCACATTCGAGAGTGCACACCAACCTGTATTGCACTTATTCTTTCTATGACAACCTTGACAAAATTTCCTTAATTATCTCATAATGTTTTAACGACTGCTCAACACCAACTCGACTCATTTCAATCACTTGATAGTTATAGTCACCACTTACATAATCATTCTTTGAATTTATTTTCTATTGCCGTCAAGTTTCTCGATGAAAAACAAAATCCCGAAATGATCGTTCAATGCCTCCTTACAAACCCAGTAAAAAAAAAAAATGCGACGTTCGGATTTAGATGAGGTGGTTCAAAAGACAATAATGGTCATAAATATGTGCAAAAAAATCCTGAGACAGTGGAGACACATGTTTGAACCGGTTGAAATGTAATCCAGTGTACCATGCATTTAGATGCCAGTCCCTTGTGTCTCCTTCAGACCCCATCTACTTATTACACAACACCTTATTACAGCTCACTCACTTTGACATTGACGCATGAATTAAAAACCGGGATTAATCAAATACTGTTGAATTATTGATTTTTGATGCAAAATTATATGACTAATTGAGTTTCACTTTCAGTTAGATTGTTAAAAAGATTTTGAATTAAATGACGAGTTTGAAAATGCATTACTTCAACTAATGTGATGGATGTGATCTTGACTAGACACGTACGTTCATAGCAACTAAGCAAGTAGAATTCGATTTTGATGTCATAGACAACGTTTGATAGGATTTCGGAACGATATGTATTCGTTGTTTGTTGGAATGCTCGCTTAACCAGGTCCACTTTTTAAGATGGAAAAGCAAAATCTTAATACAGCATAATGTCCATTAAGCTCAAGCGAACATTCATATTTCAAGACGCGAGCTCAAATGAGTTGCTTTCTTATAATAAGTACAGATAACATCAAAGCTTTGGAATTAATATCTGTACGTGTAAGAGAAATAAGGATTTATGACAGAAAAGAGCGAATTCTTTGAAAAGTAGAAAATCGTATTAAAAATTATGAAGTAAGTGAGGAGCTCAACAACCCTTTAAATTATTATTATTAATCGGGCCAATGGAATCTATTGGGATCGTTTGATTGCAAGGTGAAAAATGAGTGGAAAGAAAATGTTTTACAGGAAAAAGATTTTCCTAGAAATTATTTTACTCGGAATTGTAGTTAATTGTGTTTGATTGGTATAATTTTCTATGGAAAATGTTGAAAGTTTGGAGTCCGTTTGACTTTATTATTTATGAAAATTGTCCATTAAAATGATAATATTTTCTACTATTATGTCTAGAATTTGTTTCAATTGTCAAAAATAAAAAAAATAAAAAATAAAAAAAAAATTGAAAAAAAATAATCATACCGAATACCATTCGTTTGACTTTGTTTTGCATGGAAATTGTCAATAAAAGTGAAAATCTCTTTTACCATTGTGTTTAGAATTTCTTCCAATTGCCAACCAAAAAAAAAAAAAAAACCTGAAAAATATTTTCTCACCAAAACATCAAGAATTTATTTTCCTCAAAAAGGTAGAAAATTTAGAAAGTTGGAAAATATTTTCCCGAAAAAATTTCGCCAATCAAACACTACAAAAGTTGGAAAACGAAAAATATTTTCATTTTCCATGGAAAAAGCTGTCTATCAAACGTAGCCTTATAAATATGGCTTGGTCATTCTAGTTAAATTGTTACTACTATTTAGAGTAACCTTCATAGCTCAAATTTCTCAGTCTCCTTCCTACTAATAATTTTTAATTGTTATGATAAATACAAATAATAAGTTACTGTCTTATAATAAGTACAAATAACATTAAGAGGGTGTTTGATATAAATTAAAATCGAATTTTAAGTGGATTGTGATAGAAATTTTTGAAATGTGTGGTTAAAAATATGTGGGACCCATGAAAGATATTATTGATATTGATTGTTTGACTTTGACTTATATTAAAATCTGGCTCAAACAAACCCTAAAGCTTTGGAATTAATTTATGTACGTGTAAGAGAAATAAGGATTTATGACCCAAGAGAGCGAATTCTTTGAAAAATGGAAAATCGTATTAAAAATTAGAAAAAAAAAAAGTGGGAAGCTCAAGATAGATAATCAAACCCCGCACAACATGTTGATTATGGTGAGACAACCCGTGAATCGACTTGAATCAAGTCGATCATGTTCAAATTCAGTTTTTTAATAGGGACCCATTTTGACATTACTGGTGCATAGCAGCAAATGTAGATTTTTAAAATTTTATAATTGATCTCTCTTTCAAATCTATTTATAAATATCGGTCGGTCATTCTAGTTAAATTGTAACTACGTATTTAATAACCTTTGTAGCTCAAATTTCTCATTCTCCTGACTACAATAAGTACAAACAAAATTAAAGATCTGGTATTAAATTTTGTACTGTTTAAAGTAACCTTTGTAGCTCGTTATTTAGTACGAATTCAGTAAAATGAAATAATCCGGAAAAATTATCCAACCGGCTCTGAAAGGAATTTCTTGGGACCCTTGAAAATTTATAAATTCTATAATTTAATAGAATAAAGATACTGAATGGAATGATTTTGCAATCGTGGATTGTTTAGCCACATAAGTAAAAGTAGACAGTGTAAAAAAAAAAAAAAAAAAAAAAAATTCTACAATGCAAGTCGACAAGGACTTTGTTAAGTCGATGTAGCAAATAAAAAATAATAAACAATATCTAGACAGATGTCTACATCTCTATTTTTATTATCTTTATTTTAATGTTAATAAAAGACGCGCAAACGAAAGTTTTGAAATATAGATGTAACCCATAATTGAGTGTCTATTCATTAGATCAATGCCGCGTTGATTGAAAATCCGTCAATGAATGTTTATGCCACATAGATTAATGTAACTGGAGATAGTACCATAGAAGGGGAAAAAACATTTTACCCTAGTTTCAGCCTCATCACATGCAAGTTTTTTTTATTGAAAACAACTCTCATATCTCAACTGGACTCCAATTTTAATAAGATTGATATCTTTAGATCGTGCCTTGTTTCCACTCAACAGACCGAAAACTACCAGTCATTTTTATGGTCCTAACCTACAAATGAAACTCGACAGATGTCAGCTTTCAGTGCTTGCCCTACATATTAAAGTCATACAGGAGCTTTAAGCCTCTATTTATTCTCATCAAACATTTCTTTCATTTCTTCACAACTCCTCTGTTAAAGATCGTAATTTTCAGGTAATTTCTTCTCTCTTATTTTAGTTTCTTGATTTTGCAACTAATAGTCATCGGCATTCGAGTTCTTTAACAATTGCTGAACTTATGGCAGGAAAAAAAATGGCTAATATTGGAGTTTTCTTAGTTGGGTTTTTCTCAATTTTGTCATCTGCATATGGCTACTATGGTGGTTGGATTAATGCTCATGCCACCTTCTACGGAGGCGGCGATGCTTCTGGAACAATGGGTATGTACGTACACGCACACACTTCACGCGTACCCTAATCATATTTTACGTTTATTTCCTCGACCATAGAGTGACCTCATATTTTATTAGAGATTACCGTTGCTCTCGATAGTAAGGATTAATTAGGGTATAACCAGTGACATTGTCTTACTTCTTTCTTGATTCTTATAGGTGGGGCATGTGGGTATGGAAACCTGTACAGTCAGGGTTATGGAACTAATACTGCAGCATTGAGTACAGCCCTTTTCAACAATGGATTGAGTTGTGGTTCCTGTTATCAATTAGTGTGTGTGAACGATCCACAATGGTGTCTTCGTGGGAGCATTATTGTTACGGCCACAAACTTCTGCCCTCCAGGGGGTTGGTGTGATCCCCCGAACCACCACTTCGATCTCTCTCAGCCCGTTTTCTTGCGTATCGCGCAATACAGAGCCGGGATTGTTCCCGTGGCTTACAGAAGGTGATCAGCTTCGTGTAGAGTTTACATTCTTTCAATTTTTACTCGAGTCAATCCTAATGAAGGTCATTTTCTTTTCTTGTGTAGGGTACCCTGCAGGAGAAGGGGTGGCATTAGGTTCACCGTCAACGGTCATTCATATTTCAATCTTGTCCTAATTACCAATGTAGGGGGCGCTGGTGATGTGCATGCAGTGTCCATCAAGGGCTCAAGAACTGCCTGGCAACCAATGTCAAGAAATTGGGGCCAAAATTGGCAGAGTAATTCTTACCTCAATGGACAAAGTTTATCATTTAAGGTCACCACTAGCGACGGTCGAACCTTGGTCTCTTACAATGTTGCCCCTCCAAACTGGTCATTCGGCCAAACATTTTCCGGTCGACAGTTCCGCTAATTTTTTTTTTTTTTTTTTTTTTTTGTGTCGGCTAAAAAATTATAAAATATAAATTCAAGTAGTTGAAAAGGAAGAGTATATGTCACTATCGAAAGGACTTGTTTTAATAGACTCTACTAATTTAATAGTTTGGTTCCACTTTCCATGTGAGGCATTTATGTCACTTGCGAGCTATTACAACCTTGTAAGGCTCTAATTACTACACTACAATAATTGAAGGGAAATTTACATATTGTACTAGGAGAGGATACTATTGTTTGTTTGTATAATGTCAATTGAAATTTGTGTTTATCACATTTTGCATAAGGTAAATTGTGTACTCGATATGTACTATATCCTTTGTATACCAGTAAGGATTTCGAGAAGAAATTATTATAATGTTGTCGATATTCATAACATCTTTACTAATGTTCTTTTATTTTTATTTAATTATTAATTTTGACTTAGATTTTAATTAGATTTTTCAGAGTTACCGAACATGGGCTTAACATGTTATGGTCTTTCTTTTTCCTTGCAACTCAATCGATAGTCACTACTTACCAATGTATACAAATTTAGGATCGATAAGCACTCCTCTTTTAGCACGTGTTTGGTTTAATCAAAAAAATTGATAAAAATATAAGTCAAAGTTAATTTTTTTATGAGATTCACAAATTTTAAACCCCATATTCCATCAACTTTTATAAAAAAAAATTGCTAAAAATCTTATTTTAATCTCTATAAGATAGGGGCTAAATGTTGGAAAAATCAGGAAAATCGGGCCTTATTTACACCGTAACTCTTCCAAATTCAAATGATGATAAAAAAAAATAAAAAAAAATTATAAGTCTCATTCTCAATAAATTTAAGTCGAGATCTAGAACAATTAATTGGGTGATTATAAGCCTTAACTAGAACTAAATTTTTTTTTAATACCAAATTGGTTGCATTCCAAGTACCTAATTGACCAATAAAATATAAGATATGCATTTTCACTTACCTATAAAATAGACTCTTATTTTTATTTTTTTTTCATTTAAAAGAATGTTATTTGTTATGTTTTTTTTATTAAGTTAAACTCATATTCACGTCCACATTATATTATAAGGTTGATAACACAAATAATTTTTTTTTTTTTGGGATAAAATTTTATGATAAAAATTATGAATACTAAGAACTTTAGGGCGTGCTTGAGCCACATTATTTTGAAAGAATATATTTTGGTAGATAAAAATAAAGAAAAAGTTATTGATGTGATGGAAAATATTATTTTATTGAATAATGTGTGGTTGAAAATGATGAGAAAAATGAGAATAAAAGTTTTAATGTGTACCAAACATGGATTTATGATTAAAACTTCGCGCGCAAAATTTTATCAAGTGAGGACTTAGTCTTAACCCATGTTTGGTATACATTAAGATTTTTCATTCTCATTCTTCTACTCATGTTTAACTACACATTAATAACTTTTTTTTCAATCACACATCATTCATCAATCTATTATTTCAAAATATATTTTTTCAAAATAATATGGCTCAAATATATCCTAATTGTGGAAGTTTAGGCAATAATTCCTTTTTCTTTTCAATAATACTTGCAAGTACTATGACAGTGACCACCCAACGGTCACGCCAGTGGGTCCTCAATTTCCGTGAACTTCTGTAATTGAATTTTGTCGGTGCCTTTTTATTTTTTTTATTTTATATCAAAAATACATTTTGAAATTGATGGAAAATGTGTGATTAAAAAATAAAGAAAAATTTTGAATTTATATTTAATATTTTTTTATTAAAGAATGCGTAGTTAAAAATATATCTTGAAAATAATGGAGATCAAATAAGGGTTTAAATTAAAACTTTAGCGACTTGATTAGAAATGAGATAATTACGTAGCCCCCGTTTAAGTCACATTTTTGGGTCAAAATACATTTTGGAATAGTATTTTGTTGTAAAATGCATGATTAAAAGTAAGAGATTTTTTTGTAAAATTATTTTATAGGAGAATGGGTAGTTGAAAATGAATTTAAAAAAAAAAAAAAAAGACTTTTTGGAAAAATTGAGTCGAAATACAGACATATTCAGTTCCTGATACAATTAATGATAAAAATGTTTAACATGGGTGAATTGGTTTGAGTTGATCCACTATTATTCAGTCATTATTTACATTAAAAACTCATTGGCTAGCTGACTGGACCGTTCTTAAATAATCGAGTTATTAGGTTATTCAGCCTAGCACGGTCTGCCATTATGATATTATAAGGGCACAATATTGCGGGTCGGATAGTTTTAAATTAAGCCATGATTGAGAGGAGGTAGATTGGGATGGTCGGTTCATCAAGTTGGACTGTTAAATTCGACATGGCCTGTTCACTGTGGCGAACTAACCCGTGAACAGACGGAACCGGGTCAAGCTTGTCTCAATCTGGTTTTCTAATGGGTGTGTCATATCGAGCCTAAGACAGTCCAACCCATTCCAGTTGGCATGAAGGTGGGGTTGCCATCCATTAGTTGATGGATTTGGGGCAGCTGTGGATGGGCCAACACAGCCCAGACAAATGGACCTGGGTGGACTAGCATGAAAAACTTAGTGTTGGGAGCAAAAGAAGTCTCACATTGGCTAGACATGGGAAATATGAGGGGTTTATAAGTGTAGGACAATATCTTCATTGGTATGAGACCTTTTTGGGTAAAGTCCAAAAGCAAATCCATGAGGATTTCGACCCAAAGTGGACAATATCATACCAATGTGAAGATATGTGACGTCCATAAACCTAACACTTAGGAGCGAGAACATGTTGAATTTGTTTCATATGAGTTAATATCATGTTGAATTTGTTTCATATGCCTCACATACTCTATTCGGTAGAAGAACATTTCATTTTTTTTTTCCGTGCAGCATAGTCGATAATTACTTTCAAATATCTTACATGTTTGGTGCAGCCATGATCATGGTAACTTTGTGACAACATATGGTCTCTTCACTGTATTGTGTTTGGGGACTTCTTATCTATGGGATCTCATGTAGGTTGTGGTTAACCACGTAATTTCTGCACCTGCGGACCATTTCCAATTTCTGAAATTAAATAATGATACTGCCACACTCCAATTGTTTGTTGAGTTAATAGCCTCATCAATTATATCTATTAGAGTGCATAGATTTATTTTTTAAATTAAAATTTAATAGGATGTGAACTTTTTATAATTAATGGAACGATGAGATTTAAATTTAATAATTTTACTAAAACTATCACATTGGCCGTAATTCACAAGAACATTTGTTGGGTTTTTGATACCCAATAAATTCGGGCGATGATTTAAAACAGTTGTCGGATTATTTTAGTGACACCAAAAGTTATGGCTCGACTTGGAAACAATTAAATAATTAATACACATTGGTGGGCCTAAGTTTGGTTGGGTTGTTAGTTTAGTTAATGGATGGATTTGGTTATCGTTAGCCCATTATCTTGGCCCATTATGAGTGAGTCTTGGCTCAAAGGAGTGACATAAACCTAGCCCTTTTATATGGTAGAAATCTGCCCATTGTTGTGTGTGCTACAAGTGAGGGAAATGTGAGAAAGGGGGCAGCCGATTTGGGGGGGAATTGAAGAGACTCCACCATTGTTGTTCACCTTGTTTCTTCTCCATTGTAGTCACCATCTAGTGTCCTTTGTGGACACTAAATAGAGAGCAGCAAGAGGGTAGAACGAGGCAACCAATGTGTAGAGGATTGTTGAGTCGAGCCTTTGGAGATTGGTGTTCGTTTAGTTGTTTTCTAAGCCCGGTTCTTGGTGTTATTGAAGGCCCAAATCTTACAACATTCATTAGCGAGAAGAGTTAACGAATTCATCCGGTGTAATATATATATCACATTGTTCGAGTAGTCCTAGATGCTATTGAAGTATAAGGATCGACAACGAGGGCGTAATGTATACTACGTTGTAGATTCTTATCCAAAACTTTTATCACTTAATAATGTCATATAAATCACTATAAACATGTGAAGTGTATTGCTAACCCAATAACGAAAGTGTCATAAGAGGATTGGTGCATACTACCGTGAGACAAAAACATCATATCCTACTTTATCCTAGCTCGTCAGAGATCCAAGATTGCCTCGATTATTTACCTCTTTTTTTTAAAAAAAATAAAAATAAATTAGTTTCGACTATTTCAAGAGTTTTGCTGAGCTTCTTGCAAATCAATATCACTATATTTTCCGCATAATGTATAAAAACTTCTCTTAGGACATGTTTTAACAATTAATTTATTAAGCCAATTAATACTGCATAACAAACATTTCATTAATGAGTTAATGCTCATGAAGGATGATTTAACAAAATTAGAATAACCATCAAAATCATATGGCCATAGTAACGGGAATCTTAAATAAATACAAGAAGCACTTCACATTAACAGCTATGTCCTTATCCAAATTACTCTACACATGAATGCGAAGGACAATAAATTCCAATGAGACTAGAATAATTATATTAAAGATATTCCATTGTCGCTCATGGATGAACGTGTATTTTAGAGATTTGTAAGCACGTAAATTAAGCAACAATTCTCCTTACAAACCAATTTTAAAAGTGAATTCGACTCAAAAATATTAGAACAAGGCCGAGCATTGATCTTATGGAACTATCTATATCTTATTGATTTATAAATGCGTAATCTTTAAATCAGTTTTTTAAGAGCGAGTTTTACTATATCGACGTAATGTTTATGTCAACAAACATACAAAAAAATTAAAAAAAAAAAATTTATTGCTATGCATTCATCAGTATTATAAAAGTCATTTATGCTGAGTGTGAATAAGTCAAATTAGAGGTCATTGTCAGTCAGTATAAAGCAGGCCCTCCTTCTGAGTACAGGCAGTGGCAGATGGAGGATGAGTAAATCGTGTGGATTTCTGTGGAAAAAGTTCTAAAAATCCCTGTCCCTCAATCCTTTTTTCAACCTTTTTCTCTTCAATCCCTGACTGCATTGCTTTATTTTCACCTTTTCTAACCAGAATATAGTATATAAGTCCATGCAGCCACAAAAAGATAGCATCACCATGGAGTATTTAGTGCTAGAAAATTCCAGTGAGAAATCTGATATCCAAGAGAATGAAAACTTGAGAAGAGAGTTAAAAGTTTGTAGCATAGGCCGTTGGAGACCTTCGGAGGACGAAAAACTTAAACAACTTGTTGCCCATTACGGCCCACAGAACTGGAACGACATAGCTGAGAGTCTTGAAGGAAGAACAGGTAGTTTTTTTTTTTTTTTTTTTAATTAAGTTCGTTTATCGATCTTTAGGATTTGATGTTTTTTTCTGGGATTTGAAGGTAAGAGCTGTAGATTGAGATGGTACAACCAGTTGGACCCGATGATCAATAAAAGAGCTTTCAGCAAAGAAGAAGATGAAAGGCTGATGGCAGTCCATAGGGTTATTGGCAACAAATGGGCTATGATTGCTAAGAATTTCCCTGGGAGAACTGACAATGCAGTGAAAAATCACTGGCATGTTTTAATGTCTAGGAAATCCAGAGAGCAATCAAAATTCTACAGAAAACAATCAAACCGTTCTACCAATTACATCCTTCCTTGTTCGGGACGTGATTCCAATCCGACTCCACCAGATTCATTTTGGGGTTAGTCAGTATCTAACACTACATACCGATCAAGAAAATGCAGTAACTAAATCTATCTTGTTTATTTTCAGGCAGTAAAAATGGGAAATTTATGGCAAGAAATGGCTCTATTTTCACTAACTTCAATCGCTTTCATCCGTACTCTCCATTACTCATGAAAATGCAGAATGAATTTCCCAGAATTTTGTGCACCGAACCATCTCCATCGCCATCAGTTGCTGAGAACACAGATACAAGCCATTTAAGTACTACAACAACGCCTCCATTTATAGATTTCCTTGGAGTTGGAGCCATATGAAAGATATGCATTTAATTTGTTCTTAGGTCTAAATTTCTTACCATCCTTGCAACAAATTAATTAAGCATTGACATCATTGAATTTATAAACTTTTCGTTCTTCATTCTCTCAATTTTATGCGTGTTGTTAGTTAATCGATTCACCTTACTTATGTGTGGCCTTCAAATATACACATGAAAACGATATATATCTAAACATGTCGGGCACACAGTACTATCAGAATATTATTTGAGTTCAACCGTTAAACGTACTCAAGTTGAACTATCTACTTTTGTCTTTCGTATGGATTATTTGTATTAATTTAGTACGGTCGAATCTTGTCCAACATGTTCCCTATCCTCAAACATATAGCGATTAGATTGAACTAAATGTTAATGTCGTCAAAATTTTAATTTTATTTTACCGTTGTCAGGGTTGTATTGTATATTTTGGTAAGTGGTTTAGGGAACCTTGTTACCTGCATTCCATCAGCTAATCCTCACGTGAGGACTGGTCCGGATTTACTTATATCCTTCTATAAACTTTGTTGAGTTTGTTGGAATGGAGACAAAACTGTATTCTCATACACCTACACGGTAAAAAGTTTTGGCTTTCATTGGAACTCTCAAAAAACTTCCCCTCTGATGTTTTGAATATGTGTACATAGCCATTCAACTTAAGCAAAAAAAAAAAAAAAATGTCTTATCACAATAGAGTAGCTTTAGCTTCTCCAAATGTCCCACATCACTTGATATTGCCTTGGATTATGTGTTAGATTCATACATATTCAATATTTATGCCGTGGCTTATCTAGTCAAACCTATATGTCCGTTATTTGTTATTTTTACTGACTATGATCATATCACACCCATTATGGATGTATCGAATCTTGATCATATCAGATATTCCGATCTTTGATGTGCTAAATTTCCATTTCTATCATATACTGGAAGTTGTTATGAATGGAATGTAAGGCTAATTTGGTCTTTGGCGATTTTTCATCTCGAATTTTTTTTTTTTTTTTTCTAATACTCACAACTGCATGTTTCATTGTTTCTTCACAACATTTGTAACTTGTTCAATGTTCACCTCCTAGTTCCTAGAAGGTTGCCTGCACTCTGGAACTAACTTGATTCGTAACATGGGGGTGTCTTGTAACTTTTCAGTTATCTAGTCCTACGCCCTTCTATATCTAATATATTCTGTATTTGGACAAAAGAGCATTCGGGTAACAAGTGTGTAACCTCAACACCGTAGTGCACAAGCGGCAGCACGAGGTTCCTTGGATTTTAGCTCCATCCTGAAAAGGAAGGGATTATCATTCATAATTCTTATTAGGGCCATGTTACCATCAACCTCGTATTGAATCTTGAAACTATCCGTCCTCTTATCGAGCTTCAACCCTATGATTATCATTTCAACAAGGTTCAGATATGTGCAACCAACTGGCACGAGAAGTCCCAATGTATCCCCACTCCAAATTATCAATATATTGATTGCTTCCATTGCTACAAGTAACATAATTGAATAGATATTGTTACATATGTAAAATACAATAGCACATAACATGCAATAATATTTTGAAGAAGGAAGTTCGAAGTCTACGTACTCAAGAATGCATCAAAGTTTCTATATTTACCTTTAAAAAAAATTTATTACCGGAGAAAACAGAAAAAGTACTAATTGAGCCCCCAACAACATATTCCAAAATAGCCAAGAAGAAGGGAACACCGGTATAGTTATCATAACAACCATCATCTGTGACAAATTTCAAATCTATGTGATGCTTAATTTCAAATTTTAATTTACAACATAGGAGTTGATAAGTGCAGTTATATACATATAGAAATTTCACAGAATTCAGTTTTTGATGCATATCAATCAGTATTATGAATGAATAATGATGCATATTTAGGGACTTCTCCCAGATAAATGAAAGCTCAAGTCACAGATAGAGTAGACGTTCCTTTAATTCTGTAAAAAATCCAACAAGAATAGTATTCAGAACACAGCAGCAGATGATCAGACAATGTAGTTTGTTTATTTTTCAGATAAACAATCCCACTCGACATATGCCTTATGTGTTGTAGCTTCCAATTTTCCATGGATTTTCAAATCAGGTTACGTTAAGAAGCAACATTTTATCTAGTATTTCTTGAACTATTTTCATTTTTTTGTTATTTGTGATTTTTGCCCAAAAACATATACCTCTAGTAAAAAAATATATAATTTGTAAATATGAGTGCCACAAATATAAGGCTAGAATATAGCTGCCACCACATATCAAAAGTTAGGGACCCCTAGAGGAATTTACCCTAAAAATGATATATGGTGAAAAATAATAGTTGTTAATAATTGGACCTTTACTCCGACAGCATCTAGGGTTTCTCGAATAATGCGATATCTTACACCAGGTGACCTTACAACAGATAAATGATAGCAATATTTAAGATTCTTTTACAACACAATAACAAAAATCTGAATTTTCATAATTTTTTTAGGTAAAGCAATGCAAATTAGCATAAGTCATAATTACTTTGATAAATTAGTGTAAATTCTGGAAAAATTCTAAGTGGAAAAAATCTTTATAGGGTTTTGACCTGGAAAAGTTTGTACGGACGTGTACTTTTTATAGTATGTTTTTTACGGAGTTTTAATTTTTATTGTTAATGCAACGATGAGATTCACCAAACCCTAGTGTAAATTACTTGTGATTTGGGCTGTCATGAATTTAGTTGATCATTTTGTTTGATTGAATTTGAATTAATCAACACATACTCGTTAAAGCGAAATGAAAGTATTATATAAAATAATTAAAAATCTTATATTAATTGTATTCTTTAATTCTATTTAATACTTCATAACAAACACATCATTAAATGGTTAATGAATTGACTAAATTTCGTTTTCCCTACCTAATGAGTTAACAAAATTAGAATAACCATCAAAATCATCAGATCATAGTAATGGGATCTTAAATAAATGCAAGAATCTCTTCACATTATAACATTTATGTCCTTATCCAAATTGGTCTAGGCAAGACTGTCAAAGGACAATAAATTACAATGAGACTAGACTAATTATATTAAAGATATGTGACAATCCATTGTCGCTCATGGACGTGTATCTTGTAGATTTTTAAAGACGGTAAGCAATTTCTCTTTATAAATTAATTTTAAAGAATTAATGGGTTTGATTCAAAAATATTAATAATCTTTATATCAATTTTAAGAGCGAGTTTTACCAAATAGTCGTATACGTAAATGTCATACATATAAATATTATTATTGAAAGTATATACATGCAAATATTATCATTAGTGTAAGTCATTAATGGTGAGTGATAATAAGTCAAATTAGAGGTCATTGCCAGTCAGTATGAGGCAGGCCCTCCTTCTGAGTACTGGCAGATGGAGGATGAGTAAATCGTGTGGATTTCTGTGGAAAAACTCCCCGTCCCTTGAACCTTTTTCCAACCTTTTTCTCTTCAATCCCTGACTGCATTGCTTTATTTTCACCTTTTCTCACCAGATTATAGCATATAAATCCATGCAGCCACAAAATGATAGCATCACAATGGAGTCTTTACTAGAGAATTCCAATGAGAAATCTGATATCCAAGAGAATGAAAACTTGAGAAGACAGTCGAAAGTTTGTGTCAGAGGCCGTTGGAGACCTTCGGAGGACGAAAAACTTAAACAACTTGTTGCCCATTACGGCCCACAGAACTGGAACGACATAGCTGAGAAGCTTGAAGGAAGAACAGGTAGTTTTTTTTTTTTAATTAAGTTCGTTTATCGATCTTTAGGGTTTGATGCTTTTTTCTGGGATTTGAAGGTAAGAGCTGTAGATTGAGATGGTACAACCAGTTGGACCCGATGATCAATAAAAGAGCTTTCAGCAAAGAAGAAGATGAAAGGCTGATGGCAGTCCATAGGGTTATTGGCAACAAATGGGCTATGATTGCTAAGTATTTCCCTGGGAGAACTGACAATGCAGTGAAAAATCACTGGCATGTTTTAATGTCTAGGAAATCCAGAGAGCATTCAAAATTCTACAGAAAACAATCAAACCGTTCTACCAATTTCTTCCTTCCTTGTTCCGGACGTGATTCCTATCTGACTCAACCAGATTCTTTTTCAGGTTAGTCAGTATATTTAGCATACGATCTAAACACTAGATACGGAATAAGATCACAGTAACTATCTATCTTGTTTATTTACAGGCAATAAAAATGGGAATTTTATGGCAAGAAATGGCTCAATTTTCGCTAATTTCAATCGCTTTCATCCGTACCCTTCTTCATTGCTGATGAAAATGCAGAATGATTTTCGCCAAATTTCGTGCACAGAACCACCTCCACCATCGCTATCAGTTGCTGAGAACACAGATACAAGCCATTTAAGTACTACAACACCACCTCCATTTATAGATTTCCTTGGAGTTGGAGCCATATGAAAGATATGCATTTCATTTGTTCTTAGTTCTTAAATTTCTTACCATCCTTACAACAAATTAAGCATTGACATTATTGAACTTATAAACTTTTCATTCTTCACTCTCTCAAGTTTATGTGGGTTGTTAGTCAATCAATTCACCGTATTTGTGTGTGGCCCTCAAATATATGCGTGAAAATGATATATATCTATACAAGTTGGGTACACATTACTATGATAAATGTAATTTTACTTGCTTTCAACCGTTTAATGTACTCGAGTTTATCGGTATTATTTTATTTATTTAGTACAGTCGAATCTTGTCCAACATGTTCCCTGTCCTGAAACATATAGCGATTAGATTGGATGAGATGTTAAAATCTTCAAGATTTGAATTTCTTTTTCTCATTATTGGAAGAGTTGTATTGTATACTTTGGTAAGGGGTTTAGGGGCTTTGTTACCTGCCTTCCATCGGTTGGATTAGCTGAGACACTGCAAAACTCACGTGAGGGTTGTTCCGGATTTACTGACATTCTTTGCTAAACGTTGTTGATTTTGTTGGAATGGAGACAAAACCGCATTCTCATACACCTACATGAATTTCATGAACTTCCTTTTCTCTAGTAAGTTGTAAAAAGTTTCGGTTTTCATTGGAACTCTCAAAAATACACCCCCCCCCCCCCCCCCAACTTTAGTTAAAAAACTGTTGTTAAAAAGTGATTATAATTTAATTATTTCTATTCTAGTAGGGTTCTATCGTGTAATCACTTACATTTTTAACTTATAATTTCAAAAATATATGGTACTCCACCCCATATCAAATAACCCCAAACTTTAAAAAATGCATTTTTTTTATTTTAATGTGCATCAAACATGGACTTAATCTATTTTCCCAAGTCACGGTTCACACTCCACTATCACCACTACACCACAATTGCCCGCCACCACTACTCCCACCCCCGCAACCCAATCCATGGTTTCGATGTTCAAAATACACCCACTCATCACCGCTACCAACGTGCCCACCTCCATCATCACAATCTATAAAGGAACCATTGCCATTCGATATGTGTCGGAAGCAGAGAAATCAGAAGTCAAAACGAGAATGTGCTGTTGGGTATTTTTGTCACCTTCTTCCATCTCCATACTTGATTAAAGTGGGACGGGGTGGGTTCGGGGCGAGGATGTCCGCCGCCCCATTTATTGCTCCGTTTAGTTTTATTTATTTTATTTGTTTGCTTTTATTTTTTTTACGTCTTTAGTAAATTTGTTTTTTCAATTTATTAAGAACAACGATAAATCCTTTTTTATATATATATAAAAAACTTAAATATGAAATTAACTTTAAATTGGGCAAGGTAAGAGGACGAGAACTATGTTACCCGCCTCATACTAGCTTCTAGGCAATGACCCCATCATGCCCCATTTACCCAATTAGGCGGATAATCCCGTCCCATTCAGAATGGGGCCTACGGGTATCGGATTGAGCAGGTTTTTTTGTCATCCCCAATGTCGAGAAATATCTACTGCCCGCCAATTGTTTGATAGAATGCGCAAACGAAATGTTGTTTCGTAGGGAAGTTTAATGGCCGGGTATTTGCATCGTGGTTGGCCTCTGAAGTTATTGCGTTGCGCAGGAATATGGTAAAAGTGGACAAGTTGTGCCTGAATAAGTACATATTAGTGACGGTTATTACATGTTGCTAGATGAGGGCCACCAGTGTCTTGGGTATGCATTGAAGTCTGGATTGATTTTTCATGTAAAAACAGACTTGTATCCATGTATTCAATGTGGTCGGATGTGAAAGTGGCTATGCAGGTTTTGTATTGGGCCCCTATATCAGATTTAGCCTATGTTTGACACCCATTTTGGGAGAAAAATTGGTTTTTGAATAATGATTGATGAAAGAATGTGTAATTAAAAAGTAAGGAGAATTTTTGGGTTTATGTGTAATATTATTTTATTGATAGAATGTGTGGTTGAAATGAAGAAAGAGAAAAAGAACGAGAATGAGAATGGAAAAAAAATGGGTGTCAAACATAGGCTTATGTACTTATAATTCTGTTTTTTAAGTGTGCTATTAGATCATGGAGGGAAGCATTTGATGTTTTACGAAGGTTGGTGGCAGGAGATGAGTCTTTGGAGTGGGATAGTATTGCTTATGTTCATATTTTTGGACTTTGTGCTCGTCTTGGTGATTTGACTTGGGGCCAACAAACTCACAGCAAAATGCACAAAGCTGGTGTTGAGCTTGATTTGTTTGTTGGTAGCTCAGTCATAGACATGTATGGAAAATGTGAGAGAAGTTTTTGAAGGGTTGGAATCTGAAAATGTGGTCACATGCAATATTGGCTGCTTATTTACAGAACGAGTGCTTTGAAAAAGTATTGAAACAATTTCTAGAACTCAAGTATATTATGCCAAATGAGTACACATTTGCGGTGCTTTTGAACTCGTGCACTGGTTTGTCAGCACTTAGATATGGTAATTAGTTACATGCACGCCTCATGAAGATGGGGATGAATAACCACACTGTTGTAAGTAATTCTTCGATCCATATGTATTCAAGGTGTGGCCCGATTGAAGATGCTAGTATCGTCACTTATCGAGATGTTAGATCTTGGAATTCTATGACAACTAGTTATTCGCATCACGGGCTTGGTAGGGAAGCTTTGACTGTGTTTCAAGAGGTGCTAGCAGCAAAAGAGCAACCAAACTATGAAAGTTTTGTTAGGGCACTCTCTGCTTGTGGCTTCTTGGGAAAAGTAGACGAAGGATTCTACTATCTGAACCATACGATGAGAGAGTTTGGCATTGAACTGGGGTTGGAGCATTACACCTGTATTGTTGGACTTCTGAGTAGAGCAGGGAGGCTCGAGGATGCTGAGAATTTCATGCAACCAATCCAGATTAAATGGGACATTGTTGCCTGGAGAACTTTGCTCAATGCTTGTTATGTCCATCAGAATTATCGTTTAGGAAAGCGAGTTGCAGAAATTGTGTTGCGTCTGGACCCTGAAGACGTGGGAACTTGTATCCTTTTGTCAAATATGCAAGCTGGGACAAAGAGGTGGGATGAAGTAGTGGGGATGCGGAAGTTAATGAGAGAGAGGAACATAAAGAAAGAACCTGGATTGAGCTGGACAGAAATAAGAAATGACGCATATGTATTTGTTTCTGATGACAACGAACATCCAGAGGCTATTCTTATTCATGAAAAAGTAAACGAGTTGTTGGCTAAAATTAAACCACTGGGTTACATTCTAGCTATAGCATGTGAATTGCATGATGTGGAGGAGGAACATATAAAAGATTACCTCAATTATCACAGTGAGAAGTTGGCCATAGCATATGCTCTTACGAAAAAACCCCCATGGGCACCTATTCGCATCATTAAAAACCTAAGAATGTGTGATGATTGCCGCTCTGCCGTTAAATTTGTCTCAAAGATCACAAACAGAATGACAATTGTAAGAGATGTGAACCATTTTCATAGTTTCAGGGATGGATGCTGTTCCTGTGCAGACTACTGGTGACGTATAGAGTCAGATTGGGGGAAAATATTCAATGATATATCATGGAAGCCACTTAAACCAGCCAGCTCGCAATGGAGGGCATTGCTTATAGCTCAGTCAAGGTAATTTATACTGCTAGGCCCATGTAAATTGGTCACAAGGGGTTTTCCATCTATGATCAATTCATGAACCTGACATGATATCCCTACATATCCTCCTTCTCAGATATGCAAGGTTCGAGTTTTTTTATTAAGATAATGAAGTGAAATCTTATATTTTGACTTGATTTCCCATGTCTACATCATCATCTCAAATTCCAGAATAGATGTGCCACAGTTGTGTCAAGTTGGTATGCAGTTGTTATGGAGACCTGATAATCTGAAATGGAAGGTAGGCAAACAATATCTTGTGGTTTTTCTAGATTCTAGGAATTCTTTCATTATATGTACATTGCAGAAGAAAAAGTTTCCTTCTGTGCTTGCAAATTATATTTGACATAGAAGCGATGATTGTCCAGCTACGGTACTATTAGTGATTACTTTTGGATATAGGGTGTAGGGAATCAATCCAAAATTCTCAACCTGTGAGAAACAAAAAAATAGAGAAAGCACATGTCAAAAAAAAAAAAAAACAATCACACACAAGACAATATTTATGTGGTTCAGCCAATTTGCCTACGTCCACAGAGTTGCAGGGATTTCATATCAGGGAAAAATACGAAGTGCGGCCTTAAAATTTTTCTAAAAACCCTAATCATCAAAATTGTGTTTGCTATATCCTGCGCACAAGATTCACAATGGGCAACAAAACGGGCTGGCCCAAGCCGGAGCTCTCATGGACTAAGCCTCAGATAATCTCTCAATAAAAAACTACGCAACATTATTCGGGTTGGATCATCAACCGGATCAAACAAAACTAGGCTCCACAAAGCCCAACAGAGGGGAGATAGATAAAAGGTTCCTTGAAAAATTAAGATGTTTTGAAGTCACAAATTTCGTTTACATGGTCATAATTATGACCTCAGTCTCTTGGACTGGGTGTGCCTTGTGATTTGAGAGTTCTTAACGTGTGCTGAAAGAAACATGAATTTAACATTCGATTCACTATCAGTTCTTACTGGAGAAATTCCCTTCATTTGGTTTTCTTTTGGCTAATTCTAACGAGTCTTCCTCATCTGTTAAATTGCAAATTCTACGAACTGTATATAGTTCAATGACTTGCAAAACTGGAGCTGACTGAAATCCAGTGAAATAATGCATTAAGTTACATGTTGTCAAACCCAAATAGAATTATAAACCGCAATTTGTAAGCACCAAGGCATTTCCTTGGGAATTGACTGAATTTGCAAATATTATATCCAATTCGAGTTATACTGAAAGTCTTCAAGATGAAATTCTTTCATTTTTCTTGAAGCATATAATTATAAGTAAAACAATAGCCCTTTGTTGGACGATAGAGTTTCAATTGTCTGTGCTTTTCTTGGAGGAAGTAGTGGTTACTACTTGGGAGTGAGTACAACTCAACAACACCTCTCATTGGCTGGTGGCTTTATGGAAAGGCATTAAGATTCCAAGGTATGGTACATTACAAAAGACCTTTCAGTTCAATATCTATACACCATTTGCTGCTTTATTTTCTCCGATCAATTGGTAGAATCGAAATCAAAGATCAATAGATTTACATATTATACGAAATAATAGCTTTAGTGGAAGACCATAACTTGTCGTGGAAAGAATGTGTGGAATTTGAAAATGAGAAGAGGATAAGAAATGAAATGAAATAAAAGAAAAGGAAGAAATGCTGAAATTTGAAGTCTTATAAGTAAATATAAAACAATAATTCATTAAAAGCTACCCTCCACTAATTTTACAAATTCATTAAAATCTATTCTCCCATCTCCATTTTCATCAAACGCCCTGATCATTCTCCTGCAGTTCTCTATCTCTGATCCTTCATTTAAGCACAGAGAACATAGAACAATTTGTAACTCTCTTGCATCAATAAATCCATCTTTGTTCTTGTCAAAAACGTCAAAAGCTATTCTCGCTTCGTCCAAAGAAGGATTTTTCTCTTCAAACATGTCGAAAAGGTCATTAGCATCCAGTTTTTCTGGAAGCTTTCCTTCTTCAGGACTGCAAAAAAGTCCCATACTTCTTAGAACCATCTCTATATCTCCTTTACACACGCTTCCATCAACCATCTTCTCTGTGAAGGACGGTTTCTTCTTGGATAACTCAAAATCTCCATTCCTTCCAGCCTGAACTTTGGAATCATTGAACCTAGTTAATTGGATTGAAAGCTCATGTTCTGATAAAAAACTGCAGATTCTCTTCCTGTCGAGGATTATGTGGAGCACCAGTAAATCGACCAATCCAAGAATCAGAAAAACAAGCTGGATTGTATTCATCGACATATTCTCTTGGGGAAATTGATCCAGATAAATGAGAGACATGGTAATTAATGATTTTCTCTCGATGAAAAAGAATCAAAATGTTTAAAAATATATCTTACGTGCAGATGGAGTTTAGATTACTGGAATTGATATGATGAAATTGAAGATGAGAAGGGTTTATATATCATGATGGAAACTGGAAAGTCTCTGGAAATTGATGGCTTTCAAATTGTTACTCCAAGGAAGTTTCTTTGTTACTTGGCATTGTAGAAGTTGATGTGGTAGCCTGGTAGGAACAGTTGGCCTGATTTTCTTGTTTTTTTATGTGGAATTTATTAAGATATTGCCCCCACTTTTGGACTAGTTGACTCGTGAAAATTGCTTTAGGATTTTCCTGGAATTGAAACTTCTTTGAAGTTTCTTCTTACCCAATGAACGAGAATTGTATAGATGCAAATGAAATTTTCTCTTAGTTGTTAGCAGCCTTTTGTTGTAGGCTTGAGTTATTGTCACTTTTCACATACTTCAATTTTATGCTCCTAATGCACGTCATAATTATTTTTTTTGGTCCTTTTGCATGATCGAAGTTTTCTCAAGATTTTAACCTTTTGGGGACAGTCTATTTCGAGAATACATTTTTTAACAATATTTTTCTTGTATTTTTTCTTTTTTTGCCCGAAGCGAAAGAGGGTTGGGCTGGTGGTGGGCCTGGCTACAGAAGCCCAGTTTGTGCTAAACGGTCTGGTCCAAATTTACAGTGCTAGAATGGGGAAAGAAACTGTTCTCTCTCTTTTTTAGTTTTTCTAGCATATTGACTTGAGTGCAAGGAAAAAAAAAAAAAAAAAGCCTACAATAATTACTAGAAAAATGCCCTTTCATTTCCACATTTTTTCTTCATAAGTCGAGTCTTATTTCCACATAAAAAGAAAACATTCTAATTAAAGATTCAAACAGTAAATCACAATCCCTAAAGAAATCAATAACGCAACCCCTGGGCTTGTGGAGGTGGAGGTGGAGGTGGAGGTGGAGGTGGGATAGGATAACCGAATCTACCATTGAAGGTATGCCCTGCATCATCGTAGTCCAACTCGATCGTCTCTCTTCCCTTTGCCTACATTAAAAACAGAAAATATAATTTTTCATTTGAAAATAAGTGAAATCAAGAATTAACAAAAAAAATATACACAAAAATAGATACAAACCTCCGAGTAATCAATTACATCCTCTTCATGATCATAAGATCTCATCAATTTTCTTCCACATCCTATATATAGAAGGAAAAAGATACAAGTAAAAAAAAAACACATGTATAATATGCGCACGTTCATATTATTAATAAAAACGCAAACGAAGCAATTATTTTTAAAATTACCATTAGAGAAAAAGAGTGTGAGAAGAACTGACAGCAAAAGAACCCTATTAATGCAAAGATCGAACCATGGGTTTTTCAGGTTCTGTAACAGTACGTGCTAGAAATGGAAACCTAGAATAACTGTTAATTTTGAGTGTTCCCAGGGAAAGAAAAACAGAGTGGCATCAGATCCCATTAATATACATTTGATGTAATAATGTAGAGACTATCGCAACACTGACAACAGTCAGATCATTCGTGTGATTCGTTCAGCTAGGAGACAATCTTGGATCTTGGTTTTTATTCTATTGGATTTGTAAAAACTTTCTTTAATTACCGGAAAAATTGAACAAAATGGCTCAATTCGCGAGTATGAGACATTTGTATGCTATGAGATAGCACGTGGAATGAGTTTCTATTCATAAATTTTTTCTCATGAATGAGTTATAGAAGAGAGAATCGACCCCACCAAAAAAACAAAAAGCATTATCATGTGATTTGGGGTCCCAACAACAGCTAATTTGGATTTGATGGTCTATCAGTTGAACCGTCTTCGATGTTCCTTCAAGACTCATATATGCGACAGAAATTGCTTAAGCGCCAGTCTGTAGAAACAACGCCATGTTTGGAGAAAAAAGTTACTTAAAAATTACTTTTAAGCTTTGAACATCACGAACATAAACAAGGAGACAAAGATTAAAAATCAGGTAAGTAGAAAGAAAGTCTTATTCCCCAAAAAACAAACAATGATGCAGAGAAAATTCGATATTACAACTTATTTTACTATATGTTGAATTAGTTGCACGAACTCACCCTGTTCTAGCTACCACTGCTACACATATGTACATGAATTAAAACTCACAAAATTATCTTATCATATCAATAAGCATAAATTTGATCGTTCCCCCAAAGAGATACACGTAAATTGGTCCCGAATGCATTTAGGGAAACCTGATTTTCATCCCAGTTGGTGCATGCTTTAAAGAATCGTTCATCCAGAGGAGCCAGCAGCAGACCAGATTGCGGCTAACTAGTCGAGCAAATAGAGTTCTTGCTCAGTTCTGTCAGCAAAAAGTAAGAAGTAAAATGCTCCTTGCTATCAGCTTATGAGTTCTCATGGAAGTTTAATGACCTCGAAAATGCAGCTGGATTGGCTTGTAATACGGTGGAGGTTCCTGGAACTTGAGTCTTTTCATCGTCCTTCGATTGGCTTTTGAAGGCTTTGAAAAGACCGGGTCCAGCAATAGAGTCGACATTGTCATTCTTAATTCCCAATGTTGCCCATATGGAACTCTTTGCAGCATCTCCGGGGTCATCAATGCGTAAAGTTTTTGGGACCCATAGGCATTTCTCGGAATTGCTCTCTTTTTGTGTCTCTTCTTCTTCGCCGTTGACTGGTTTCATCATGTTGTCGTCCCTTGAATGCTTCCCCAGAGTCAGGGAGTTAGGACCAGAACTTGGAGGTGTGTGGTTCTGTGAAGCAGTCGGTGGGACGACCCAAGGAACATTCCAAGTGCCAGGAACAGCACAACCCCAGTAAGGAGGTGTCGGATAGAATGGCATTGGAAAGCTGGCTGGGCTCCATTGAACTGAATTCCATGGGTAAGGCCACGGTCCTCCAGGAAAGCAAGGTACCTGAGGGGGAAAGCTATGACAGTATGGAATTAGTGATTCCGGTAATTGAGTTTTACCAACCTCGTCCTTCAAAGTTGCAACAGTGACTGAAGAACCACTGGACTGATCGTTCCCATTACCTTTACTTCCGCAAGAGATTCCAATTCCTACTTCTTCAGGCTTGTGGAACCCATTTCTAATTGTTCTATCAGCAATGATCGAAACTGATGCCATTGACTCACAGAGAGGTGTATCTGATCGAAAGGTGAGGAGTCCATTCGGATGATCCACTGGGGCATTCTGAAGTGCTTCTGAAACAGTAAGATGACGGAAGTGAGAAACTGCATTCTTGTTCTTGCGTCGACCAGCACCCACCGGAACATTCCTCATGGTCCCACCAGCAGTCCAATATCTCTGACAATTCTTGCAGAAGTGCCTAGGTTGGTTCACGTTGTAGTTGTTGAAATAACAGAATTTTGTGTCCATGCTATTACAGCGAGGGCAAGGAATTATCTTGTCCGGTTTCTTCAGAGTTTTCTCTTGTGAACTATTCTTCTCGCTCTGGTCTTCTTCAGCCCTTGAGGTTTTTCCTGCTGTAGCATCGGTACCAGTAGAAGGTGGCTGTGAATTCTCACTTAGTGGTCGAGTCACTTCAGAATCTTTTGGTTCCTCAGATATCAAGGGTCGAGCTTGATCCTCCTTTTTACTGTCATCTTGTTTTTGATCCGATATATCCTGTCATCATATAGACTCAGATAAGAAAATTAAACTCAGATGTTCCAAATTAACGTTTATTGAATATCCTAGAACCATTTACGATGTGGTCAAATGTGCAAATTCCCTACAAAACAGCGGGGATAAGTATTAGCTTACTGTTCGTAGTGAAATAAGGCACGTGAAGGTGAAAAGAAAAACAGTATCTTTAATATCATGGGGTTTTGATAGTTAATGACAAAATAAAACAAACAGGCATCCCAATTTAAAAGCTATGATCGTTAACGTGGATCAAATGGCTAATTCAAAAGCTTTGATAATTGGAAAATTGATTGACAAGGATTCAAATTCTAATGAACACCTTAAGATTCCTAAACATCTGTCGTGAATCCTTTCTTGCGTTGTCATTCTTTCAGATAAAGTAAAGTTTAACTAAAAGTAATGAACAGCTAAATACTCCAGCTTCCAGAGTTAAGTAAAATCAATATTCGAAGCAAAACCAAGAATTAATGGCACGACCACGTCTCGTCTCAAAGCATTTATGCAGGTTCAGACTACAGCAAAAGGCTAAAATCAAAGGGATATAACTTCACAACTTAAAAGAAAAGTCTAATTTACAATACCATATATGAGAAAAGGCATTAAAATCTCACACATGAGGATTCATAACAAACAATTAAAACACATAACCAAATCCATATAATATTAATACGTTAAAAGGTCTTAGTTCCTAGACTTGAATTATGTTGATCACATAAGACTATCCTCAGAAAACAATCTATATTGTCCAGAAACAACCTTAGTACTAAAAAAAAAAAAAATTAAATGATCAGAACCAGTTCATAATCAAGAACCCAAAGTCAACAAAATCTCAAAAGCAATCAAAATTCAAAACCAAGACCCAATAGTTTTGACACCGTTTTTAATAAATATAAAAAACAAGTGTCTTTTTAATCAATACCTTGTCCTTGTGTGATTCCTGCTCTTTTGTATCTTTAATCAAATTGCGATCTTCAAGCATAGAACTTGATGAAGAAGGGGTATCTTGAAGTGAACTATTCTCGCCACCAGCATCACAAGATTGAGCAGAACCCAATCCACCAGTTTCCTCCGCCGCCGTGGAAGTCTCTGGCAGTTCAATTGTCTTCCCAAACAGCTTTATCTTTGGGTCTTTTGCTTCAGCCATTTTTCTCACTCTTTATTATCCAATTCACAGCATAACTCAAAAACCCAGAAACCAAAACAGAAAAACAAGCCCAATGAATTCTTGATTACAAGATCTGACACAAAAACACGCAGTAAGTGGGCAAGTGTGTGTGTGTGTTTTT
This sequence comes from Fraxinus excelsior, assembly GCA_019097785.1. Taxonomy (NCBI): domain Eukaryota; kingdom Viridiplantae; phylum Streptophyta; class Magnoliopsida; order Lamiales; family Oleaceae; genus Fraxinus; species Fraxinus excelsior. The sequence continues at coordinate 1,907,558 of CM032628.1, read as the reverse complement.
TAGGGTCAGGTCAGGGACTTTTGGGGGTTGTGTTGAATAATGTATTGTCGTCGAAACAACGTGGGAAAGAGAAGAGGGTTAAGTGCCCAGGTGGGCAAGCCACGTCAGCTAGAAAAGTGAATTCTCAGCCACAAATTCTGTGTGGCCTTAAGATCTTGTATTTCTTTTTCTTTTTCTTTTCTTGTTTTGATTCTTCTGCAAAAAGTTGGCTGACTCTTAAATCTGAGTCAGTTCTTTTGTTTCCTTCTCTTTTTTAAATTCCACCAATTCCTCGGCAACCTTTTCAAAAAGTCGCCAAACTTTTATTTATTCTTCTTTATTTTCCTCTTGGGCGTTTTTTGTGTGGATAACAATCAAAGTTTGTAAAGTAGGAAAAAAAGTGTTGCCCAACTTCAACAATACGTGGAGCGACGTCCGTGTTTATCTTAATCACGATTAGTGTTTAATTAATCTGCCGAGTTTAAATTCATTTTGATAGACGTTATGAATTGATTTGTATGAATATTACCTAAGAGTGTCATCGTATGATTCTTGGAATTGGATTCATATTTGATTTCCTCAACTTGCATCCTCAATTGAGTTTGGGAATGATTCTCACTTTTGTATTTTTGTATTTTTTTTATTTTTGGCTGAACCACGCATGTATGATGCATTTTTTTGGAAATGAATCATGAAAGTTACTTTTTGTACGAAAAAATGATCACTTGAGCTCATGGCCGCAATGAATTCATGTAGAATAAAGTGTGTCTCTATCAAACTACGTCGAGAAGTATGAAAACTGAAACTTAACTTAGCTGGGAACAAGGACGGATTTAGTTGGAGGCAGCCCAATCAGCCCCCATTAGTTTTTTTCATGTATAAAAAAAAAAAATTTGTGTAACTTTTTTTTTTTACATATTAGCCCGACTTGGATCCGTACCTGGCTAGGAAGCTCCCCAAAACTTTATCAATGCCTAACTAAATTCTATTTCATAAACTTGGAGTCAAAATAATGCTATCTGGTCACCTCGACATCCCTGACAAGAAGCTCTACAGCGTAACTTGTTGCTACCAAGTCGTTAAACCCACCAAATAATCGTTGAATTTAATTGCACACATTTGATTTAATAAAATTTGACATCAACGTTTATTCTTTGTAACCGTTACTTAGATTTTGCATAAATGGTTTCTAAAAATGTTAAATTCTTCATAAATTTGCTAAAGTTCATTTCGTTTTTAATTTTCTTTCGCATGCAAAATTAAATAATATAAACGCTTCCAAAGAATCTGTGCATTTTATTGAAGACGCTAGTCAGTTTAGTTGGATATTTAATATCGTCGAATGATTTTAAGGTATTTTTTCATTATAAATAAGGTAATGTAATGTTTGTGTAATTATATGAATTGATTCTTTTGTCAGTTAATCTCGCTTACAATGGAATTTTATAATGTATCTATGTTATGGTATTAGAAAAAGGATTTCAAATTGATGCAACTTGTATGAATTGCATGCTTTTGGGTTTTTCTTTGACTTTGCAATGGTTTTCATGCAACTTAAGTTTATATTTACTCCATTGGAATTCCGAACATCCATGACAACAATATGCGAAATAGTTGAGACTAAAAGCAACCAAAAAAAGTAAAGAAAGTTAAGTGAGAATAAAATATCCATGAAATATAGTAACTTATTTAACCTATTTGCAACTAATGTGAAATGTCTTCATGAAACCAAGTGAAGAGTACTCCACTCAATATTAATTTCTTTTGCTTTGACTTACATTGTTTTAGAATGAAATCAGACAAATGTGTTATTTGAATTTCTCAAATTAGCAAAAACAAATTTCCAGCACAGTCTAAGAAATAATTAAATCTCATGCCAACAAATAATAATAATACCAACTGTAGCACAATGTGAAATAAAATTGATGAATAAAAGTTATAAAACTCTAGTATAACATTTATAAAATGCATAAATTTAAAGTCAAGTAACGAAATTGTAAAATTCAATGCAATAGTAATTAACATTGAAGTCGCTGCCTGAAATATTGATGAAATGAAATCTAAAGAAAATTATAAACATTTTTTTATATGTTACTATCAACAAGTAAATAATAATTAAACATAATCGAATAAAGTTCATTTTTTAGAAGAGATTAAATTTTTACATTTTCACCCGAGCAAAATGAAGAGAAGAAAATTCGAGAGATGGAGGATAGCAGTCAGACCTTGCACAATGTTAACGAACGAAAATCAGATTCAAGTACAAACATGTTCAAAGCGTTGGAGACAATTTTTTGTTTAATAATGATAATAGTAAAGTCCATTTCACTACCTCAGGAACATTATGAAATTAGGTGTGAAAAATCGAAAGTAATAAACGTACTACATAAACTTATATATAATATAATTAAAAAACGTGGATGGTTCAATTAAATGAACTTACCCAAGATAGAATGCACTACTGTAATCAATTATAATTGGACATTATATACAAAAGAAGAATAAAAACAAATTAGAGTCTACAATTTGTTAATAATAGCTAAATGATAAATATTGTAATAGAAGCTTTAGGGAAAAAAATACAAAGTCTAACCAAAATTAAACTCTACAAAATCTAAAAACAAAAAAAACAAAAATATCATACCTCAAGACGGCAAAGTTCACTTAAAGTTGAAAAGTTTAATATTTTTTAATTTTTGAAAATGATATGTTACAAATAAAAAAATTGGAAACAAATTCAATATTTAACAGAATCAGGAATGACTAAAAATATGACAAGTAAAGAAAATTATAATAAAAATAAATAATCGAAGTATATGAAGTAAATTACATTTTTATTGATCGAATTGACAAGTGGTGACACTCGTGAGGGTTCAGGGGCAACGCCCCCACGGGGATCGACTTGTCCAATATAGTCGCGGGGGTCAAGGGGGCAGCGCCCCTCGTGAGGGCCCAAAACATTAAAAAAAAATTGAATGGTCAATATATATATATATATATATAACCATACTTGCTCTGCATCTCCGCACAATAAAGGGGGCTTTTGCAGAAACATCGGTAATCAGTGAGAAATCTTAATTATAGCACTTTATACGGCTAAATCTACATAAAATCACAAATTAACATAAAAACCAAAAACTAATTCGCTCAAATCATATGGGTTTCAAAAATATGAGCCAATAGTACGAAATGGACGAATCAATACTACAAAATACACAAGTAATTCTCATTTTTCTTGGGGTGGGGGACCATTACCTTTTGACAGGGCGAGAAACATAGAAATTTGAAATTCTTTAATAATGGTGTGAAGAAAACGATAGAGTTTTTGGAAAAGGCAAAATAGCTTATTTATGCAGTAGGTACCAAAATTCACAAACACATAAAAAAAAATTAAAAATCCAATAATTTGACATGAACAGTAAGAAAAAAAACTCTCTATAAAATTTCAAAACGAACTCATCAAAGAAAAGTAAAATTGAAGAACCGATTTGAAAAACTCTGTACTTTCTAGCAGAAAACTTCCTTCCTCCTGAAACCCTCATTCTTCCGACGACGAAGAGGTAAGAAATGTTGCACGACTAGAGAATAAAGGAGTAGGAAATCAAGGGCCTTCTGCGGGCTTTGGAAGGATTTTGCACAGATTAAGAGCGACAGAAGGGATTCACAGGCAAACGAAATTAATATCGTCGATTATTATCAACGCTAAATTCCATTTTTTGTTTTTTAAAGGTTAATGGCAAACTGTTTCACCATCACTCTTTTTATTTTTTTATTAGAGTTAATTTCACCATTTGTCACTAAAGTAAGTACGGTGGAGAGAGCAGAGACATAGTGAAGTATGAGGTGAAATACATTGATCACCGTCACATAGGGATTAGCGTAAAATGGTAGCCGATAGGTGGTATGCAATTGTTGGGGACGAGACGTAGTAGGGATGATTGTCTTCTTAGCCACATCTATTGTTATATTATGATTTACTAGAAGGGACTATGACGGGCATAGCACCTGCAACGGCCACTTAAAACATGCATGTTGCCTTAATTGTGAGGGATACAAGCATAATCGACGTTGTTGATCAATGAAATGAGGTTACCCTTTATGAATATTGAGTGAGATTAATCCCCCGTATAGATTTCAAATTTTTTTTTTTTATGCAAAAGTCAGATGATAATATAATAATATTATTAAAAAAACAAATTATTTTAAATATCCACCCACTGAGAAATGCTAATTGTACCTAGAGGGGTTGGCCCTGCCAAACCTTAATTATTTCTCTCTATACCTCTCTTCCTTCACCCTCACTCATGGGTAGCCTCCGATGACCACCTCCAAGCGCCACTGCACAGCATCTACCTCTACCGTGTGCCACTATCTAATAAATCCATCAACTACATCTCATCGTGAGGATATTCGTCTCCCGTCAAAAACATGAACTTTGTACTGCCCTCGACAATAGATATACTGCTAATTAATACAATTTGCATCACATTCATTTCTTCAGCAGCGAAGCCTTTAGCCTTCTCAACCAAATCCTCTCTAGAATCAAAAGTTCCTTGAAAATTCCATCCACTTCTGTATATATTTGCCCCCACTCATGCTCCAGACTCTCCTTTCTGTAAGTGTTATGCTCTAGGTTCAATCAACTTTGGACATAAGCATTTTTAATGTATATATAACCGATGCATATTTATGGCAAGATTTATTATTGAATTAATATTCTAATTAATTAAATAATAGAATTCGTAGATTCAAGTTTTGGTGATTTGTTAATCACAAGGAGTTGTGATTGTGAGATACAAATTACATATGACTGAATCTTAAATCGTTCATGGTCGTATGTAATAACGAGATACGGATATCGTTATTACAGATAGACCATCACGTGTGGCATTTCTTACTTATGAAGTAAGTAGTTGATCTCACAAACTAAAGTGTGGAGACACTTGAATGAACACGTAAATGTTTTGTTATAGAACAAAATATTGGAGACCCGCTGAGAGATTCCACATGGAAAACTATCTGAGTGTCAGTGGTTAATCTCTAATGTTCGGTAGTGGAATTGGTCCTTTGACTTGAGGTCATCATAGTGCCTTATGTAAGGACAGTCATGCTTTGGTGATGTCGGATGTTGCTCTGTCAAGGGTCGCAATACGGCATCGTTCGGATATGTCAAGAATCATATGAAGGTTGTGAATGATCAATAGAGGATTCGTCACTCTTAGATAATAAGAGATTATGATCTACATTTCATCCAGTTAAGTTGATAATGAAATCCTTGGCCAAGGTGAACTCATAAGTCGGAAAAGAGTTTTCGACTTACATTGACTTAACAGTAGGATAAAAAATATAATCGATAATTGAGATTGACACATGTCCATATCTCGTAATTGATCGGATCATATTGACGAAGGGATTATAGTTTTACGGTAAACGAACAAGTTTGGTTTTGTCATGCCACGTGACATTTCTCGTCACATGTATTGCCTTGACACATTGCTAGATGTTAATCTGGGACGACGAATGTGAATTGATGATAAATTAAAATGGGTATTTTAATTTATCAGTTTGATTAAATCAAAATAATAATTCACGTCGTTAGACATCGTGATCGGGAACCTAATGGGTCACACACAAAAGAGAACCAGAAGAATGTGATTTACCAATTAATTAATTGACAAGTGTTGGATAATTAATTAATTGGGTTGCTTATTAATAGGCCCGAATTAATTAATTGGATTAATTAATTCATGGACCGGATTTAGTTAATTTGATTAATTAAATGTTGGACCGAGTTAAGTTAAGAGATGGGTCAGCCTGTTTGGACTTATATTAATAGGCTGCTAGGGTTTGAAAAACCTAAGAGAATTATTCATTATTCTTGCTAGCACGAGAAAAGAAAACCCTAGCCGTCATTCTTATTCTCTGTGTGGATCACCATTGGAGGCGAACAATTGGACAGCTTGGATTGTAGATCGTGATCATTGGAGTTCATGAATCAACAAAAGAGTTTGCAGAATTCATCAAAGGTATTATTTCTATCACAGTTTCTATCTAAACATAAAGCAGATCCTTGTTTGGAAATCGAAATTTGCTTTACTTCCGCTGCGCATGACTAAGTAGGTTCCCAACACTTTCCAAATTCAAAAATTTCTCAGAGAAGGGCTCATCAACGTTGTAGACTTCTCCAAGGAGTTTGATGATATGTTATCACAAAATGTTTGATCTCCATAACAAACTCGATCATGTTTTATTGCATCACTAAACTCGGTCTATCTCTTCACCGTTATCCATCTCCTGTCTCTTTCTTCGACGCCACTCCATCCCTCTCTTCGATGTGTTGGATAGAGGAGACGATGCACTAATTTGAGCGCTTCATGCAACGACGCTTTCAGATCGTCAATGCGGCACTCGCGTAAGGTATCGAGATTTGTTGGATCTGGTGGTGGCGGTGGTTTTTGTTTGTGGCGATGGTAGTGGATCTGGCAATGACATTGGTTGTTTTGTGGTTGAAAATGGTGGTTTGTTTGTGTTTGTGAGGTGGTGATGGTGATTTTGAAGTTGAAAATGGTAGTTTGTTTGTAGTGACCAATTATTTGAGATTGTGGCCAACAAACTGATTATTTTGTAATTGACAATTTGTTGTCATTAAATAATATGTGACATAAAAACTTAAGTTTGTGACAAAATTTTGAATTGTGAACTCTGATAAGTTGTGACCTACTAATTCGATAATTTGTTATTGAATAAATAATTCATGACCAATTAATTTTATAATTTGTGATCATGAAATAAGTTGTAACCTATAAAATTAGTGATTTGCGACTGATGAATAAATTGTGATCAATAACCTATAAAAAATAATTCATGATCGAAAAATAATTTGTGATCAATCAATTCGATAATTTGTGATCAAATTGTATAGAATTGTGACCTTAATATATTTAATTAATAACATATATTTTAATTAATTATTTTATAAATAAAAATAAATAATGTCTTATTTTTTAAGTTTTAAACTTTATTTCTTAATCTTTTAGATAATAAAATAAGGGAAAATTTTGTAAGTAAGAGATTTACTTTCACACATTTCAAATTTAAGAGATAAGCCTCGCCCCGAACCCGTGACTCGAGACGTGACGTCGAGCCCCGCCTCGCCAACCCATCCAGACAGGTTTTTTTCGCCCCATTCGGGGCGAGTTTTTTTGACATCTCTATCGAACATAAATCAGAAATTTTATAGGTTACAAATAAATAAATTTATACGTCACAACTTAATCATCGGTCACAAATCATAAATATTATAAGTTACAATTTAGTAGACAATTACAAATTGTCAAATTATTGATCACAAATTAATAATTTTTTAGGTCACACATTATTTTTTGTCACAATTTATATTTTTCATTGGTCACATATTGTTTATCAATCACAAATTAATGAATTTAATGGTCATAAACGATCAAATAATCTGTGACAACACCAAAAACAATCACCTCACCCCTGCCACAAACAGCATAACAACAGAGCCCACCACCACTTCCGACAACAAACCATCATCTAGACATACCGACATCACCACGACCACCACTACCCACCCACAGTAGCACAACCATCAATGTCGCAAGTACCACCACCACCACCGTCTCCTCAAATCCATTACCGTCAACGCCACCACCGTCGTGACCACAACACCACCACCACTAGATCCAATAAACTTCCAACAAAAATCATCACAACCACCCTTGCCACCACAACCACTGCCACTATTTTTGCAACACCACCATCACCATCACCATCACTACACCACACCAGCAATACCACCGTACATACCACCAATCACCATCGCCACCACCACACCACCGCTCAAAAATCAACAAAACCACTGTCAAACTTTGACAAAATTGCAGAGAAGGAACCGGACTCACCTCACCTTCCTATCTCTTCGGGACCTCGTGGAAAAGTCCCTTCCAATCATCAGTTTACCAACCAAAAATGCATTCAACTAAGCGTTCTGATACGTCATCATTTCACCAGCCTCTCATACATGACCCTCAGTCACAATCCCAACACCTAGAGCAGCCATACGTCGTTGTATTGACCTACCAACCACCGCACACCCACCGTCTTCTCAATAAATCATGTTGTCGCCTTCTAATCTGCTTTGCCACTGTATTGCCCCTCTTCATCGCCGACGCCTACCTCCTCTGACCCTTTTCGACTCGGGCCTCTCTATCGTCCGCCTCGATCACCTCCACTTTCATACCCGCCCCAAAATCTCCCTCGACATCACTTTGATATATGAGATATTGACCGGCTAGAGGTGTCATGAACCTAACATCGCAATGCTCCAGTGGTGGCACAACAGAGAGAGAAGGGGAAGAAGAGGGATAAAATTAGGGTTTGAGGTTTGTGTAATTATGATTTAGAGAGAGAAGATAGATTAAATAGATGAATTAATATCTAATTTTTGTATAAATAAAATTTATATCTTAGCCCCTGTTTGAGCCAGATTAAAATTTTCATTTTCATTCTTCTACTCATTTTCATCCACACATTCTTTAATAAAATAATATTTTCTATCACATCAATAATTTTTCCTTATTTTTCAACCACACATTCTTCATCAATCTACTATTCTAAAATACATTCTTCCAAAATAATGTGGCTCAAACACAGCCTAAAATTTGAAATTGAACATTTTGATTTTTTGTAATTTCCACATAAAATAATCAGACCGAATAACCCATTGGGCCAAGTCACTGGTAGCTTCTATGAAATTTAACTAGTGAACCACTATAAAATCCAGCTCAACATATTAGTAAGAAAATTGAAATAAATAGAACTAAATTAGGTAATTAACCAACCAATATTTAAGTAAATTAAGTCTCAATTTTATATCTTACAAAAAAAAAATATTATTTCTTGATTGATAGATTAGTAATAACTTATAGTACTCAGGGATCAAGAAAATTAATCCAAAAAAATAAAAATAAAAATAAAAAATAACCTTTTGATATACAATGTAGACTGTCCGTGGGTCGGTTCGATTCTACTCGGTTCCAAAATTCTTGGGTATCTAATAAATGGACCCGTTGGGTCCAAATATAATTATGGAACAGTTCAGATTCGGTTCCATGTCATAATTAAATTTTTTTAACATTTACAGCAACACTACATAAATATAACTAATGACATTTCATTCGTAACTTTTTCAAATTAACGTAGCCCAATAAAAAAATATATAAATAACTAGTTGTCAAATAACATTAATTCAATGCATACAAATACCAAAAAGTAGATATTAATATTAAAATGTCGGTAATCCATATTAAAAAATTGAGGTCCAAGGCTTAAAATTATGAAACGGTCTGATTTAATTAATTAATTTGTTAATTTATTTAGAAAAAAATAAAATAATTTAATTAATTCACTAAAAAAATAAAAAAATTATTTAGTTTCAGTTCTTATTCAGTTCTTTGGTTCTTGGTCTAGACCCGAGACCCGACCCGTACCCATCGGTTCTCGATTCGGGTACCCGTTTGGGTATTTAACTTATGAAGAACCGCTCTGTTCGAGTTTGGTTCGGTTCGGGATTTTGGACACCCCTAATACAATGTCTATTATTAGGAGAAAATTTTGCTCAAAATAAATTATTTCGAGGCTTACCATACGGACAGGCTAGTGGGTGAAATTCCTAACTAGTGATGATGGTTTTGTCATTCCCGATCCATCTTCGTCTCGTTGCCATTACTATGTGACAACGCAAGTGGTGTAAATAACTTAGAAAGGAAAACCAATTTCACGTTAATAACCAAAGGAACTATAGACTCTCTCTGCAATGACTGGAATCTCTCCAATACAATCTTATTTTCTAAAACAAATGGCAGTGTCTTTTTCCATTCCCTCCACTTTCTTTATAGGGTTGCATGATGGCGACAGACTAGGAAATAAATTAGGAAAGAGCTAATCAAGGTAATAAGAATTCAAAACAAATCAAATGGACATAAATTCAAAATAAAATCTTCCTTTGAAGGTGTGATTTCCATCCCACACGATCCTCCATCCATTGTATAACTGAGCGTAATTCATGAAGCAACATCAGTATTTGCATCAATTGCCGCCCATTCGGAAGAACTTGACTCCGGCAAGTATTGTTGAACATATGCAGTAAATAAGTCTGAATTCAAATGTTTGAGTTCCAGTGCTTACAGCCAGACGGAATCGGACTTAGGGCGATTTTTCCACTGGACCAAAAATTTATAATAACCTCCACGACGTGTGGTAACGAATTGGTGATCCAAAATGGAAGAAATTTCATCTTTAGGACCTGTATTCTTAGGTATCCGAATAACAGTCTCCTGCTCAACTGGTGTAGTTGACATGCCTGCTGGTTGATCTTCAAGACCATGGAACTCAATAAGATCTTCAATATTAAAGATACGGCTAATGCCAAAATCTGGGTGTAGTTCGATTACATAGGCATTCGAACCCAACTTCTTAAGAACTTTGAAAGGACCTGCGCGCTGTGCATGTAACTTAGTAAAGCTACCTGGAGGAAAACGTTCTGACCTTAAACGAATAAGGACTCTATCGCCGACATCAAATTGTCTATCCTTACGTTTGATATTAGCAGAGGCTGCATATGATATGATTCAGTATTGAGGAACAATCGTCGCTTCACCTCTTCTTGGACGTCTCTCATATAACCAGAAAAGTCCAGTGCAGCTTCGCTTAGTCTAGTAGGCAGAGTTAACGGCTGGAGGTCCAGTGGAGTTTGGGGGCGAAAGCCACAGACGACTTCAAAAGGTGTGCACCCTGTGGAACGATTCACAGAATTATTGAAAGCAAATTCAGCTTGAGATAATATCAAGTCCCAACTTGTGTCATGATCTGTTGTGAGACATCGCAATAGATTTCCCAAGCTTCAGTTGGTCACTTCGGTTTGGCCATCAGTTTGAGGATGGAAGGCACATGAAAATAGTAACTTTGTCCCCATTTTTGCCCACAGTGTCTTCCAAAAATAACTCATAAATTTGACGTCTCTATCGGACACGATGGTGGTTGGCACCCCATGTAGCCGAACTATTTCCTGTAAAAAGAGAGCTGCAGTTTTGGAAGCATCAAATGTCTTATGGCAGGGGATGAAATGGGACATTTTTGAAAAAACGGTTAACCACTACCATAATGGAGTCATGTTGGCGTAAAGTCTTTGGCAATCCAAGTACAAAATCCATATTAAGATGTTGCCATGGCTTATCTGGAATAGGAAGTGGAGTGTAGAGTCATGTCCTTTGCTTAGTACCCTTGTTAATTTGACATATCTGGTAGTGAGCTACAACTCGGTGTACATCACGACGTAATCGTGGCCAAAAAAATCGATCGGCCACAATAGCAAAGGTTTTGTCATAACCAAAATGTCTCGCTAAACCTCCTCCATGGAGTTCGGAGATAAAAAATTCTCGGAAGGATCCTTGAGGAATACATAAACGGGTTCCAAAGAACAAATAGCCATCCTTTAAAAAATATGTGCTGAGAGTTGCACCTTCAATTAAATTTCTCCAAGTGTTACCAAAGTCTTCATCCGTCGCATACTGAAGTTTAATACTATCAAATTCCATAAAGTTAACTGATGATATAAACAGCAAATGGGATCGCCTACTTAGAGCGTAGTCCACCTTGTTTTCAGCTCTGGATTTATGCTTGATAACAAACTGAAATTGTTGCAAATAATCCATCCACCTAGCATGCTTGGCATTCAACTTGCTTTGAGAATTTAGGTGCTTCAAAGAATCATGATCAGTATAAAGTATAAATTCTCTGTGAATTAAGTAAGGGCGCCAATGCTTGAGAGTTTGAATCAAGGCATAAAATTCCATGTCGTAAGCCGAATATTTCCGTCGAGCCTCATTGAGCTTCTCATTGGAGAAAGCAATAGGATGACCCTCCTGACTCAATACTCCTCCTACGCCAACATGTGAGGCATTACAAGCAACCTCAAATAATTTTGAGAAGTCTAGTAATTTTAAAACTGGTACTTCTCCCATTTTTGTCTTGATTTCATCAAAAGCTTTGTCAGCAGCCGCTGTCCAACTGAATTTTTTGGACTTTAAACACTCGGTAATAGGTGCCATTATGGTGTTGAAATTCCGGATAAAGCGCCGATAAAATGTGGCGAGACCATGGAAACTTCGTACTTTCGACAAACTACGAGGTACTGGCCAATTTTTTATTGCTTGAACTTTGGTAGGATCAGTGCCTACACCTTGGTTAGAGATTATAAATCCCAAGAAATTCACCTGCCGCTTCATAAAAGAACACTTGTTCCGGTTGATAAATAATTGTTCTCTCCTCAAAGTCTCCAGAACTTGTTGCACATGGTTTAAGTGGTCTTTCTCACAATGGCTAAAAATTAGAATGTCATCAAAATAAACAACTACAAACTTACCCAAGAAAGGCTTAAGTGCTTGGGTCATGACTCGCATGAAGGTGCTTGGTGCGTTGGTAAGTCCAAAGGGCATGACTAACCATTCATATAGGCCATCTTTTGTTTTGAAAGCCGTCTTCCATTCATCTCCGGGACGAATTCGAATTTGGTGATACCTGCTTCGAAGATCGATCTTTGTAAAAATGGAAGCACCATTTAATAAATCCAACATATCATCGAGCCGCGGAATAGGAAATCTATACTTCATTGTTATTTTTTTAATGGCTCGGTGTCCACACACATCCTCCAACTACCGTCTTTCTTGGGTGTAAGCAAAATTGAAACGACACAAGGGCTTAAGCTTTCTCGAATAAATCCATTGTCTAACAATTGCTGCACTTGTCGCTTCAGTTCTTCATTTTCAGTTGGGCTCATGCTGTAGTGTGGTAAATTGGACAAGGATGAACCATGAATTAAGTCTATGGCGTGTTGCATATCTCTCATTGGTGGTAGTTGCTTCGGAATTTCATCAGGCATAATGTCTTCGAACTCTTTCAGAAAGTCAGCAAACTCCACAGGAACACTGTCATCTTCTTTCTTTGCTTCCCGTTCTACCACTAGCAACAACACTTGCTCACTTTTTAGGACTCGTGTAAATTGTCGAAGGGTCAGAACTGGATTTGCTTCCTGTTTTGGTTGTGTTTCAAATTCTGAAATTTGAAAGGGGTCTAAAACAAGTTTCTTACCCTTAAATCTAAAGGAATAAGAATTAGTGTAACCGTCTTAAGACACCCTCCTGTCATAAAGCCAAGGTCGCCCCAACAACAAGTGACAAACGGTCATGGGGATCACATCACACCAAGCTTCATCCTCATATTTTTTTCCCAATGAAAATGTTACCAGGCACCGATACTTCACTAAAATTGGATTGTCTTCATTAACCCAACTGACCTGGTAGGAGTGGGATGCTTCTCTAATTTCAGCCCCAAACATTTCACTGCTCCTTCAGAAATTACATTCATACTGTTGCCATTGTCGATGATTACATTTAGAGCACGGTTGCCATGTTCCATATGTGTATAAAATATGTTTGTGCATCGCCAATCAACAATGGCTTGAGCCTCTTTTTTCGTTCCAGTTAACACTCTATGGATTACACAGCTGGGTAAATCAATGGCGCATAGATGCTCTTCCTCAACTTCAACATCCTTATTAACTTCCTCCTCTTCACTTTCTTCGGTATGGTCGATCACCCTTAATTCCTTTTCACAGACGAAGGCTATTTTCTTTTCTCTTGTAGGACAAACGACGGCGTAATGCCCAAATCCTTTGTATTTGTAACATTGAGGTCCTTCACCCGTAATTTTGTTCTTGCTCTTTTGGTCCCCCACCACAAGATGCTTGGATGGATTGTTTGGTAATGGAGGTTTTTGAAATGAATATGTTGATAAACGATCTTGTCGACCGTCCGTTGAAGCCACTCATTTCCCACTTGAGGATCCCAATTGTTTCTCAATACGCAGTGCTAGCTGGTATGCTTCGTCGGCATTAAACATTCTTGCGGTTAACATTTCTTTGCGAACTTCACTACGTAATCCAGCGCGATACCGAGTTAAGGTTTGCTGATCACTCTCTGTAATTTTACTACAGATAGTGAGCTCATGAAAACGGTCCGTGTACTGATCGATAGTCATCGATCCATGCTTCAGTTGCAACATTTCTTCGAACATCATTTGCTCGTAGTCAATAGGCAAGTATTTTTCCTTCAGTTGTTCTTTCATTTCTTCCCAATTAGAAATTTGTGCAGATTGAGCACGTCGCAATTGCTATTCGACGCTTTCCCACCAGACTCGCGCATGTCCTTTTAATTTCATTCGAACATAGCGAACCTTCCGATCCTCCGTTACAGCAAACCAGTCAAAATAATCCTCTATGGCTGTTACCCAGTCTTCGAACGCATTGGGTTCCAACCTTCCAAAAAAAATCTGGAACATCAACTTTCATCCTTTTGGTTAGTTCATCAAGAGGTTGTTGGTTAGCATTGCGCCGTCCATGACCCCTAGGAATATTTTGTCTGCCTGATCTCCACGATGACCATCTTCTTTGTCTTTATTTCAATATTGGCCATCCTTCTCTTCCCAATCACTATCGTCCATAGCATCCTCCTGAAGCTGTCTACGCTATCTTCTATTGTGAGGGCCAGCTTCCTCTCGATTTCGACGTCCTTCCAACAAGTCCAATCTCTAGGTAATCTGCTCCAGAACAGTCACAAGTTGAGTGATCTGATCTTGTAATTGGGGTTGGTTTGGATTTGGATTTTGGTCGTTCGACATATCGTAAGAATTCCCACTGCGGGTTATTGGCATGAAAAAAAAAAGACCAGGACTCCTTGAAGAAGGAACTTGCTCTGATACCAAAAATGGTGTAAATAACTTAGAAAGGAAAACCAATTTCACGTTAATAACCAAAGGAACTATAGACTCTCTCTGCAATGACTGGAATCTCTCCAATACAATCTTATTTTCTAAAACAAATGGCAGTGTCTTTTTCCATTCCCTCCACTTTCTTTATAGGGTTGCATGATGGCGACAGACTAGGAAATAAATTAGGAAAGAGCTAATCAAGGTAATAAGAATTCAAAACAAATCAAATGGACATAAATTTAAAATAAAATCTTCCTTTGAAGGCGTGATTTCCGTCCCACATGATCCTCCATCCATTGTATAACTGAGCATAATTCATGGAGCAACATCAGTATTTGCATCATTTGACATTTGAATTTTATGCTAGGAGGCCGATGACATTTGACCGTATCTTTAACTTGAATCATGCTACAGACTACAGTAACATAATTCTTGACACAATGTTTAACATAATGTCACATGAGACTTCATCATTAGCTTGTTAAAACAATCAACTTTTTTCATTAAATCATATCTTAGTTCACTACATTTATCTATCAATTTTGTCAAATTGGCATAACTCATGTAACATTTTTCAGGGAAAAATTCAATTCTCCTACATTTACTTTACCATATTTCATAAATATCAAAACAACTTTTACATTTCAAAAATCAGATATTTTAACTTATACATACACATATATAAATATTTATTTATATATATATAAATATAAAATATAAATAAATATATATATATATATATATCTTTCTATATATAAAAAGTGCCTATTTAACGGAATTTGTTGGTTTAACGGAAAAACTAACGGAATTTCTTGATTTAACGGAAAAACTAACGGAATTTTTTTAATTTAAAAATATTTTAACTCCATAATTGGGTTTCAAAATTTACAATTCTAAAGCCCATGTAGAAGTATTGGATGTCATGCTCATTTTATAGATACACTTTTCTCCAAATGTTTCATAAACTTCCAATGTGGGATTGTGCATTTTATATATGCTCTTATCTCCAATAGTTTTATAAATTTCCAATGTGGGATAGTGACAAAAAAAATAATGTTAAAATGCTCATCAAAATCATTTTAAAATGTATGTCTAATTGACAAATTTGATTTTGAATTACAACTAATTAAATTGTAATATTCACTTTCATTCTTTCATTTATTTAATTTTCAAATTTAATTTAAATTGCACTTGATTATTAATATATTAATGTTAGATATTATTTTCTATAAGTTTAAAGTATTTTAATTTAACAAAGTAAACTATTTTAACATATTTATTTTTAATTTTTAGTGTTGGGACTAATTGTAGGATATATAATGAATATAATTAGTAAAGATATATTTACTTTAAATTATTTTTATGTATTTATTGCATTCGGTTCGACCCCAGTTAAATTCCCACAAACTTCACGTCGAAATCATTTTCGATTGTGAATCAAAATCTTTCATCTCCATTTTCAGATATCAAAATTATCAAATCCGCAAACTTTTCGTATAAATCCTATGATTAATACTCACGTTTAGTTCCTTAATTAATGAAAAAAATTAAAATTCTCCTAACACTATTTAGCAATATTATATTATTATATTAAATGTTTAGTAAGTATTATTTTTAAATATTAAATGATTTTATGATATAGTAAAAAATCTATTTTTTTTATAATATAGAAAAAAACTATTTTTTAAAATAAAAATATATTTAATGTCTTAAAAATAATTAAAATAATATTAAAAATACGAAACGTATTATGACGCTTATTTTTCGTATTGACATGCCTAAACTTGTGATTCTTGATTCTCAATATCGACGTCTCGCAATGCATTACGCATTTTAGAACATTATTAATAAATGAATGGAAAATGCAAAAAACTTTATACTACTACATTTTAGTCATTAGAAAAAAATGAAACTAAAAAAACAAAATGGATGTGGATATTATTAATTTAAAAATGCCAATAGTTTATTTGGTAAGGTACATTGAACTGAATGAAGAAAAAATATTTATTTATTTAGTTTTGTATTATAATGTTATCTATTATTTTATTATGTATAAAAAGTTCATGATTAAATACAAAATTTAATATAATATAATAATACGAAACACAAACTTATACATTTTAATTTAGAATTTAACACTATTCAAATTCAAATTAATATATCACAATGTGTAATTATTTATTAATTACATAAACATTATATCATTAATTATTTAATGAACCCAAAAAATTATATATAACTAAGCAAACGTGCATTGCACGTTGCTTAAACCTAGTATATATATATATATATATATATATATATATATATAAAATTAACCCACCCACACACCTCCACCACCTCCGACGACCGTCCGGCGACTACTCCGATTCCGGTGACCATTCCGACGACTACTCCGGCGACCGTTCCGGCGACTACTCCGATTCCGACGACAATTCCGATTCCGATGACTATTCCGGTAACCATAAATAGTCACATCTTACATGTTGTATGGTCACAGTCCAAGTCACAACTCAGGTCACAGGTCACAATGTATTTTTATTTGTTTATAATAATTGATAACATAATAAGTCTCATATTTTTTTGTACGGTTACAGCCTAGGTCACAACGCATGATAGGAGACTTTAGTGTTGTTTAATCGGATCTTTTATTTGTTCAAAGTTTTTTGGATTTCAAATCATGGTCGCATTTTAATATTTCAAGTCACAGCCCAAGTTACAAGTTCACAGCTACAGACAAGTTCACATTCCAGGTCACAGCGCACGTCACAAATTCACAACCCAGGTCACAGGTCAGGTCACAAATCACAGCCCAGGTCAGGTCACAACCATAGTCGCTCACATCAACACCAACTCCAACTCACCGTGACATCCAACAACCAACACCACTACAAAAACGCCCCACCACCGTCGAAGTCACATGTCACAAGTTCACAGCCCAAGTCACAACGCACGTCACAAGTTCACAGCCCACGTCACAAGTCACATCCTAGGTCACAGGTTAGGTCACAGCCAGATACCCCCCACCACCACCACCACAACCACCACAGCCTCGCTACTACCGCCATCACAACAATCACCACCACAAAACCGCCCCCTACCACCGTAAAAACCATCAACATCACCGCAATCAACCAACCGCAAGCTTCGCCACGCACCAGCACCAAGATCCCAAACATTAACCAAAAACTCAAAAACCGCCCATCAACTTCATCCTCTCCAAAACCTTAATAACACCTCACCACCAACACCACAGTAGATCACATAAAAATAAAATAAAATAAAGATTCACAGCAGCGTCGTCCCTCAGTAGCGTCCCCCTCCCCCGCCGGCAGCGTGGTCGCGACGCTGCGGTGATTCACAGTCGCCGACACTATTCACAGAGCGTGGTCGCGACGCTGCGGTGATTCACAGCAGCGTCGCGACCACGCTGCTGTGAAGTAGTGTCGCGATTGCCGGAAGCAACGTCGCGACGCCGGCAGTCGCGACGATGCTGTGGATTGGGTGGAGACGGCGGGTAGGCGGATCTGAAAACGAGAAATACAAATAATCTAAGAAATATTACTTGCCAAAACCCTTGGGACAGTTAGTGTAAGGATGACCTGTTTTGGTGAGTTTGGCTACGAATGTTCGGTTTGGGCGAAGGTGGTGGGCGACGCTGGGTGGAGGAAGTCTGGAATGACCGACGGGGTTGAGGCGGTTGAGAATGGTGAGTTTGGCTGCGCCGGAGCTTCTATTCCAGGAGGCGGTGGTCGCGGGTTTGGGGCGGTTAGGGATTCGGCGGGTGTGAATAGAGAGGAGTTAGGTGGTGCCGGAGGTATCGTGCCGGTGGTGTGGTGACGGTGGAGAAATATTGAGAGAGAGAGAGGGCGGCGGCTGGAGGGACTAATGAGAGAGAGACAGATGAGAAATTAGGGATTTAGGTGTATATAAATTATTTTTTATAATATTATAATTAATATTTAATTAAATATAAAAATTTGTATCTATCTATAAAATCTCTGATTTTTGAACATTAAAACATAAAATCTGATTTTGAAAATTGGATCTCCAAAAGTAGAGATTTAGGTAATTTTCACCATTTTTCATGGAAAACTTGGGCCGGTTTGACTTTGACTTGCCAAAAACCAAACAAATTAACTTGACGGTAATCAAGTTCGTGCACTGGAAAAATAAGTAGGTAGGTCAACCACGAAAAACAATGGACTAGTGGACATAACTCATAAGGTACAATTTTTTTTTGAGTCTACAGAGGTTATAA
Organism: Fraxinus excelsior; assembly: GCA_019097785.1. Classification (NCBI taxonomy): domain Eukaryota; kingdom Viridiplantae; phylum Streptophyta; class Magnoliopsida; order Lamiales; family Oleaceae; genus Fraxinus; species Fraxinus excelsior. The sequence goes on along the minus strand of CM032628.1, from coordinate 1,888,471 downwards.
TGTTGAAAATGAAGAAAATTAAAATTCTTTTTTTTTTAAATATAATATATATATAAGATGTAATAAAGTTCTAATTTTACGTTATTTTATAGGTTCGATTTAATTAGTCGTGCACAACGGTTAAGAGCTCGTTTGATAAAGTTTCTGTTTCATCTCGAAAAAAGTTTCATCAGGAAGTTACCTTATGTGTCAGCTTACTCTAAAAGCTCTTATAGTCAAACAAAGCATTTCTTAAAGAATATCGAAATAGGCAGGAAAGTAACTTGTGAACTTCCAATCTAAACAATCACTATATTGACTTGCGTGATAAACGCGAAGGTCAATATGTTAAAGTGCACATAATGTTATGAAATATGTAACGCATAAATTTTCTACCTATTTTTATATTAATATTTTGGAAAAAGAAAATGAATTGCCACTTTCCTCTGAACCACATCTTTCTGATCGATTGGTCTTATTCTAACAAAAATTATGGCGTGGAAACTTTTTCAATTGGGATTGTGACTTGTAACTATCTTCCCTTGACAAATGAGGCCCCCTTTAAACACTTTGACAAAAAAGTCCTTAATCATTGATTGTTAGAAGAGAAAGTAACATGTTAGGAATTGAGAAAATTGTCATCTATGTTTTATTGGTTTCTCGTGTACGCAACACGACTTTATTTCAGTGGAAACCAAATACCGTGTGAAGAAACACGTCTAGAATATTTATCAATTATTTTTTAGACCTAAAAATCAACAATTTCAAAATACATCATGTGAACCGTGAACAACATATGAGAAAGCAATCCAATTACCCCTACACTTTAATCAAATAATTTAGGTATAATTTCACATATGGCCAATGTGGGTCCAACTAGGGTTGGAGCCAGCCCGTCGAAGTAGGGGGTCCCAAATTTGAAGGGGTGGGGTCCACGGGGGTTGCCCCCGAAATTTTTTTTTGAAACATTATCTGTTAAAATGAAATAAATTGATACTTTATCGTGGAGAAAGGAAACAAAAAAATATAAATTAATGTACATTAGTTGAATAGTTAAAATATGGTAATGCCTTCATGGAGACATGTCGGTAATCGACAATTATTTTTTGGGCGCTTACAATTCTAATGGTTAAAACTTCAAAATTAGAAGTTAAGACTTAGACATATATTCATAATGCATTTTAATTTTATAGCAGAAGAATATAAAATTTTAGCATTTTCGTTTAATTAATAAGATGTAAACAGGTTTAAAATATTGTCTTCTCCTACAATAAAAAGGTCTCACACAGTCACCATAACACTTAGAGAACCTGAAATCTCAGTATTCCAAGAAAAATGCACAATATGAAATTCATGAAAGGCTTTTTCAAATACAAATTGATAAATAAAAATAAAAATAAAAAAATTGGAGGGGGGGGGGGTCCGGGTCCCCCCCAGGACCCCCCTCCCCTCCGCGCCTGGGTCCAACCCTCATACGAAAACTATCTAGATAGTGGCAATGGGCTGAGCCGAGACGAGCCGGTTTGGTCCGTATGCACATGAGCTCTGCCCGTGAACGTCACGAGCCGAGCTTCAACCCGTGGGCTCGTCAATTATTATTATTTTTTTTTAAGATAAACATTTTTAAAAAAAATAATAATAATAAATAAACATGCACTTTGGACTCTCCCACGAGCCGCTCGCCCATGGGCGCTCGGTTCGTGTCGGGCTCGTCATTTGATGAGCCTGAGCCGACTTTTCATGAGCCGATGAACCGCTCAACCCGTTTGCTACCACTTCACAAATTATTCCATAATCATCAAGTTTATTCCACGTGGCATATGTATAATTACTGCCCACAAATTTCCATCGGAATTAGCCAGTGGAAAACTATATGTATTAGCGTGTATGACCCTCATTTTTGAACCATTCGTCAGAGGGAGCTTCATCAGATTGTGATAAATATCTGATATATATAAATTAAAAAAGGCATTAAATTAGTGTGTAAATGAATAATTATGACTTATCATAACTATTCCTTGCCGTCTCTGATTCCCAAACCCCTCTAAAAAGCCGGCCAGAATCCTACTTTTCAACTCAAATCTCAAATTCTTATTATTCTTTACAGTTTCAATCTTTATTATACGTAGGTGAGATTTACTTATTGATGTGAAAGTGTTTATGAAGCAAAACTGGGTATAGGAAGTGGCCACCGACAATTCCCGATCTTCAGGTTCAATTCTTTTTCTTTTTTTCAATTTTTTGAAGTGGTTTGATCTGGAAATGGATTATGGAATTATGGGTTTGATTTGGAATTTGATATAGATTGGTGAGTTTGGCTAAAGATTCTGTTTTCTGGATTTTTTTTGGTTCAGTTTCAATCCAAATGGTCTGTTTCCATAGCTCAATTTCGGTTGACCAGCAAGTAGCCATGTCCAAATCTGGGAATTTGAATGATCCTTGTCTGAAAGTGAAGCAAATTAATCACTTCCATAAAAATAAAAGGACGTCTCAAAATCAGTTGAATATTCCGGCTTGCAAACAATCTCGCTCTGCCATAATTGATGTGATAATATTGATTGCTGTTATTGGTGCATTTGGGTTCTTGCTGTATCCATATTTCAAGGCTTTTGTGCATAATACTGTTGAACTTAGTGGAGAAATTGTAGATGTGATGAGAGAGGAAATTGTTCGTGCTCCCATGGTGTTTGGATGTTTAGGACTTAGCATTTTGTTCGCTGCGATTGCGTTAATGGCGATCACAGTATGTACAGATAGGAAATGTGGGAAACCAGGCTGTCGAGGGCTTAAAAAGGCTGCTGAATTTGATATACAACTGGAGACGGAGGATTGTGTTAAAAATTCAACTTGTGGGGCGAAAAATGGGTTAAAAAAGGGACTATTTCAGTTACCTCGCGATCACCATAGGGAACTGGAAGCTGAGCTCAAGAAGATGGCGCCGCCTAATGGAAGAGCAATTCTGGTTTTCCGAGGAAGATGTGGATGTTCTGTCGGCAGAATGGAGGTTCCAGGATCACAAAAGACTCGAAAGGCTAAGAAATAGTGTCATTTACATACTTTACTTTTTACAGGAGCATATTCGAAACTAAAGTAGCCATAATGATTAGCAGATCCTTTCTGGGTTAATTTTCTCTGAACAATATAGATTTGAATAAGCTCAGTAGAATAAACTGTGGCCAATATACGTTATCAATTATAGTAGGGACATATTATCTCTTCTTTCATTAGTTTTATTATCTTAAAAGTTATACTTATTCTCTTTAACAGTTGATTAGGTGTTTCTTATCATCTTGTGGTTCTTTGCTTTTTACGTGGATGATGTCTTAGATTTAGAAGAAGTTGCATCTTGTTGTTTTCCCCTTTTCTCTGTTATTGAGTTTTTGGGTTTATTATCTGCTGTTTGATGCTCCATGTGAGATAAATATGCAGAGGAAACCTTTTTCCGCTTAGATGGAAATTGATTTTTTGATCTTCGATTCATGTGGCCGGATCCAGAATTTTTTTGTTTTGGGGGCCAGTTTCACCATGGTGTATTGACAAATCTGAACTAGTAGAGGTTGGGAAGTTAAGCTCCTTAGGATTGACCGAAAAGGCAACCCCTTTTGTTTTATTTTCCTGTTTGCAGCCTGATTGATGTTTTTACCTCCAAATTTACCTAGACTAACTAGAGGCAGACATGGTATTGCACGGCTGTACGCATCACACGCTGCTCCCTAACAATTGTCCTCTCTTTGAGCTTTTCCGGTGTAACTTTCACAGCCATCAAGTCCCATCAATTACTTCTCACACTCACACATCGCTTCCTCAAGATATTTTTCTTTTTAGATTATTTCCTATCAAATGCACGATAAGGTCTTCCCTGTTTCTCCAAAAGCTATATTCCGGACAGAAATACTATTGTTTCGGGATGTTATCTTGGGAGTAGGGATTGACCGCAGATTTGTAGAACTTTGGATGCTCTTAGCTATCAATCTTTCCATGATTTGTATTGCCTACATTCTATACTTTGAATTCTAAGCAAACGAGAAAGTTTTCTAGTTATCGGATTGTTGGGTTTTGATACCCAATAACTCCCTGAGTAATGATGTTAAATCATTAGTTATTCAATTGGTATCGATGAAATGATTGAAGTGAAATATCGACACTTCAAATGGAACGACCTAAGCCTATAACTATTTTGGGTCATTGGAAGTAGTCTAATTCAATTAGAGTTGCTCACGGTCCGACCCTTCACTCCTTGGACGGCTTTTGATCTTTGGCACTTATGGTTATCTATTGTCTCCTTTTGGGCCTAATCCATTTAACCTAAAAGCATAATCTACTACTATATATGGGCAGCCTCTTTGCCTTGAGAAACACACGTTATTGCCTTGAGAAAAAACTGGTTGCTCTTTTTCTGCTTCATGCTCCTCCTGCAGTGTTTTTTCTCCTTGTCTTTCTTAGCCTTTGTGGCTGCAATAACATTTCACTTTTGTGTCCTTTGTGGGCAATACAAAAGCAACTGGAGTAGGGTGAAAGTTGTAGGAGATTGGGTTGTCATTTGGTGGTGTCGATTTCAGTTGGTTTGATAAAACTGAGCCCGGAAAATCTTGGTGATCAATTCTTCCTTTACAAGGATATTGACAAATGTAAAAGAAAAATGTGGGGGGGAAGAAGACTCACTTGGTAAATGGTACAGTTTATGCTAATTTAATATGCTTTTTGCCAATTATGTTGCCATGGTTGCTTTCTTTCATAAATTGATGGTTAAGTATAGACTCTTACACTGCCAAGTCCATTGAACTACATCCATAAAATAACTAAAACTGGTTTTCCAAATAATACTTATGCAGCTAGTAGCGTTCCAGGATCACTACTCTTCTCATCTTGTTCATAATTCCAATTGCTACATACATGAAACTTGAAAGCATAATGAAGTCTCTCTCTCTCTCTGCCAAATATGATTATGTTCGACATATTTTCTTGCAACTGCCGGCCCGGTTAAACTTTACACGATCAAACATAGAAAAGTAAGTATACAACAGCAGGTAGTGAAAATTCTTTAATCTCATTGACGACATAACAGTTAGCCCCTGTTTGGGTTTGCTAAAAATCATATTTTTAATTGATTTTGATAAAAGTTGATGAAATGCGTTGTTAAAAGTTGGTAAAAGCTGAGTCTCGTTATACGTAAAAATGAGTTTTAAGAAATGAAGTCCAAACTTGGGCTTAGTTTCAATTTCTCGAGGTCCTCCGAGATTCACATTTGTCACCACTCATGTTCATTATCTCTGGACTCAAAGTTTCATAACTTGTGTTTAGTTCATTTTTCATACTACAGACGTTTTTCTTTGCACAAATAGATTCTTATTGCGAGGAAGAATCGTGGCACCTTTTGACGAACTTTCTTGAATGATTGTAGGATCCAAAGGTTTTCAACCTGTAAAACCGAAGAGAAAACTAGTGACTGTCCTTTTGATCAACTTTCTTGAATGATTGTGGGATTTGAAGGTTTTCAACCTTGAAAACGAAGAGAAAACTGGCGACAATCCTTTTTACCAACTTTCTTGAATGAATGTGGAATCCGAAAGTTATCAACCCGTAAAATCAAACAGAATACTCGTGACAATTATCTACCACCAGCGAAATAGCCAACAAAAATATGTACAAACCGAATACGACACAAAATTGGATTAATCAATTTGTATAGTCCTAGTGTACGTTAAGATTGAGGGTGTGTTTGAGCCACATTATTTTGGAATAATGTATTCTGAAATAGTAAATTGATGGAGAATATGTGGTTGAAAATAAAGGAAAAGTTATTGATGTGATGGAAAATATTATTTTATTGAATAATGTGTGATTGAAAATAAATAGAAGAATGAAAATAAAAAATTTAATGTGACCAAACAAGGGCTGACATTATGTGATGGGTAGAAAATTGTGTCATTAATTTGAATAAGTGTGATTAAAATCAATGATAATAATTGTTGTCTTGTCAAACAATGTCAACTACAATGTACACAAAATTTTATGGGATGAGATAAGCTTACATAAGAAAGTCATACATTATACATTTAAAGGAGAATACCAGTCAAGGTACCAAACCTTTCATTTAAATGAAAAAGTCATACATTATACATTTAAACGAGAATTTGACACAATTTTTCATTCGTACCACCCATGACACCAAACCTTTCAAAAATTAGCACTTGTAGTCCAAATGGGTGGAAAACATTCATTTTGCCATTAGTTGACCCAAATAGTAAACTTTCAATTATTTTGACTAATTTTTAAAAGGGCAATATAGTAAATTTGTATTTTCTCACATAAAACACAATTATAATAATTAAATCAAAAAACAAAACAAAACCCCAACCACCCACGCCATCTCGTTTTTTCCCTAACCCCATTTAACCCCCTTATTCCAAAACCATCCTACCTATAGCGATAGCGATCGACCGCAAACGTCGTTGGTACCACCAACCCTTAACACTGGCATCGAAACAGCCACCCAAAAGGCTTCACATGGAACTAAATTCAACCTCTAATTTTTCTACTTCTTGCTCAACTCACACTCATCCTCTGTTTGGTACACATTAAAATTTTCATTCTCATTCTTCTACTCATTTTCAACCACACATTCTTCAATATAATAATATTTTTCATCACATCAATAACGTTTCTTTCTTTTTCAACCACACATCTCCATCTATCTACTAATCCAGAATACATTCTTCCAAAATAATATGGCTCAAATACACTCTCAATTTCTCATTCAACAAATCCTTTATATTACTCTCCAATCCCTTGGTTTCCCCCTCAACCACTTCAGCCTATCGATCCACCTACAAAGCATCAAATATTGACACAACATTCATTTCTAATTCTAAATGCACAATCATCTCTCATATGAGTCAACTCGTTCTGCAACACCTCAACCTCAGAGTTAGATCGAGTCACTTCCGATTCCAGAGACCCTCGATTGCATAGGCGAGTCCACATGTTGATATGCTATGCCTTGATTTCTTGTATTTTTTTTTCCTGGCAAATAAAAGAATGGAAGGTACGAGGTATATAGTTTTTTGGGATTTTTTTATGACTGAGGTAAATGGAAAATGCACCCCTCAACTTGAGAAGTTAAAAGGTACAGTTAGAGAGAATAAATGAAAGTGAACGTTTAGAGTTTTTTTGGAATTCAAAATTAGGAAGATTGATATTGGTTGACTGGGTCTTAGCGATGGAGGATGGGAGTTATATTAGGCCGTCGACAAAAAAGAGTGATTATTGGCACTTGGATTTGTGGCTGATGTGAATGGGCAAGTCGAAAGGATGACAATAGCAGGAGAAGGTGAGGTGAAAATGGAAGTTCAAAAGCAAAGGTAGAAGGCATAGGTGTCGACGGTGATGTCAACGTTCAATCGCGATGGATGATAGGGAGGGTGGGAAAAAAGAAGACCGCCCTTATTTTTCTTTTCTTCCTTTTTATTTAATTATTATAAATGTATTTTAAATTAAAATTGTAAAATTACTTTTTTGCTCTTTGTAAATTTGGTCAAAATTATTTTTTGAGTCAATTAACGATCAAATGAATGTATAAATGAAATGATTGGACCAAGTCTACGATTAAGTGAAAAGTGGCATCATGGCTGCAATTCTCCCTACATTTAATTTGTGTGGGATCCACCTTGCATAAATTTTGTGTAGGAACCATGACCTATAAGCCATTGGCTTATTTGCCAAATATACCCTAAATAAAAACTTTAAAGAATAATTTTGTAAGATCATCGCAACCAGAAAAAAAGTTCCTTTCATTTGATAATTCAAACCATCTGTACTTATTTACACTAAATACATCAATCTATATCCATTTGTTGAGCTGGCAAATCATCAATCCCATTTTCAGAACCCGGATTCTCATCCCCGGATTCCTCGTCACCCTGACCCGACTCCATATTAAGATCCGAATCCCCATCCTCCTCCCTCCTCTCACGGCCGCGTGCCAGGAACACGTGAATCCTCAGTCCGCCGCCTCCTCTCCTTGATTCCTCATCACCTGATTCACCTTCCTTCTTATCCTCTACCGGCATCTTGTACCGACAAACCGGGCATGATCCATGGAGCCCTAGCCATTTATCGATACAATCTGAATGAAATTTATGCTTGCAGGGCATCTCTTTGACTTCCCCGTTGACCTCGAACTCCACCAAGCAAATCGAGCACTCCAAATCCGGTTCAGTCACTTTCACAACCGGCAAAGACTCTATTGAAGCCTTTGATGCCGGTAAAGGTCCTTCTTTCGACGGGATTTCGCGGAGGATCGACTCAATGTCGACGGAGCCTTCGATCAGGGTTACGGAGCCCCTGGCTTGGTTTACAAACACCGCGATTTCACGGGTGGCGGAGGTGTTGGAGGCGGCGGTGGCCATGCGGATGATCCGAGGGAGGAGTAAGGCGGTGGCGCCGGCTCTACTGCTCAGATCTTCGATGAAATCTATGTCGAGTGATTCCGATTCCACCTCCATATGTGATTCTGATGAATCCATTCTATTTTCCCTTTTCTATCAAATTTTTTTTTTTTTTTTTTTTTTTTTTGTATGAAATTATTGTGAAAGAAATGGAGAAAGAGCTTCGTCTGAAGTGATGGGTATATATGTGGACAAAGGGTGGCTATAGAAGGATCTAGAAGACATTAATAACGGGTTTTATTATAGGTTAAATTTATGGTTTGGCAATGTGGAAGTAGATATTTTTGCAATTAGAGGTTTTGTATTTAGCCCATGGGCAATGAGTCCCACCCTTTAAAAAAAGTGGAAATTACACTAGACTATATATTTAGAGATTACGCTTCAAAAATCAGATATAAAATATATTTAATCAAAAATCAGGTGACAGTTTAATATTGTAATGGTAATAATTATATTACAAATTCAATATTTTAATATTAATAATTATATCACAAATTCAACACCCATCAAAATATTTATCTCACCCTAAATCATTTTAATCCTCCCTCTATCTCTCAACGAAGTTGGTGCCCGCGCCTCTCCATCATCCCCTACCACTCTCTCCATCGCCTTTCTCTGCGTCCAGCGTCGTCGACCACTCTCTACCTCGCCTCTCTTTGCGTCCAACAGCGTCTGTCGCGAACTGTTGTGTGGAGTCCCACTATCAAGTCATCATATTGCCGTATTAGCCCAAATTTGCTTCAAATTTGGGCTGTTGGGTTCAAATTTGCTCCAGTTTCAGCCTTGTTTACCTCGTTTCTCGCATCCTTTTTTCCACGTCGATATAGAAAAAATAGCAAGCATTCCTGTAAATGTAATCCACCCCCAAAATTCTCTGCAAATCTAGTGGTAGAGGTTTCCAACTTGTTGGTGCAGGCCGCGATCTGCTGCGAACGGGACGATGCTGTTACCATAGCATATGGTGGATCTGCTCTGTGTGTGGTTGTGGGAATCCGTGTGGTAGATCTGTGTGGGGGGGTCCTTGTGGCGGTCTGTGGTGGCGATCGTTTTTTTGTTATTGTTGTGGTGATGGTTGTGGTGGTGTTGTGATCTGTGACCAACTATTTGGTCGATCTGTGACCAAGTGTTGGTGGTGTACTAGGATTGGGGAACGGATGTTTGTGCGTATTTGACCAACTATATTGATATGTGACCAAGTATTGGTGGTGTACTGGATTGGGAGACAGGTGTTTGGGTGTATGTAACCAACTATATGGTTATCTGTGGCTAACTATTTAACTGTGACCTTAAAATTCGTTAATCTAATTCAAAATATAATTTGTGACCAACAAATTTGGAAACATGTGATATTTGTTATTTACAATTTTTTTAACTTGTGACCAATTTAAAATTTGTGACCTATAATTTTTTTTGATCGGTGACCAATGAAGTCAATTGTGACTTATAATTTTTTTTTTTTGATTTGTTACCTCAAGATAAGTTGTGATCGAAAATTAAATTTTTATCTATTTAATAAAATATTTATGATATCAGAATCGGAGCAGTTACCGAAATTAAGCGGCAGCGGAATAGTCGTCGAAATTAAACGCAGTCGAGGAATAGTCGCCAGAGCAGTAGGGAAGGTGAAGTTGGGGCGGAGTGGCGCAATTATATTATATTACAATTAAATATTTAATTTAATATAATAATTGTGAAATATAATTAATTAATTCATGAAAAAATTGATTTTTGTAATTCTCAAACTTGGGGCGTGATTTTTTATTATGTGATAGATAATACCTAATCTATGCATTTTTCCCTTTAAAAAACTCTTTTTTTTTATTAAGAAGAAATTACAGCCCTCCCTAATTTTCAAGTTCCTGATTCAAAGTTTAGATTAAGATTTTTTTTATTCAAAAAAATAGATAATAATACATTTTTTTAATATTAAAGTTATACAATTAAAAAAGGTTATTATATTACCACTACAAAATTTGTTTACTACACGACAATTTTAAATATATGTTTTATCTACTTAAATAATCCCAAGTTAGATTACATAAAGAGACATTCTTTGAAATATCTTTTAAAACTAGTTTTTTGTTTTGTTTCCACCACGCAAGTGAAACTTATATTTTTTTTTTTCCTGCAACTTTTTTTCTTCACCATGGACATGCTTTTCTTTTCCCTCGCTAAACTTGTGTTTTTCTTTTTTTGGTGGTAATTATGATGGAGTGTTTATTTATTTATTTATTTATTGATTTTGTGATCTAAGTAAAACTTGATGATGGTAAGTAATTAAAAATATTAACTCGTTGTTGTAGATAGGAGTGGGGTGGGGTGGGGTGTGTGTGATGAGGGTGGTGGAGGGGTGCTTACAATGGGCGGGGTTGGAATTTCATTTGGTAAAATTAGAAAGGGGTGTTTACTAGTAGGGTGGGAATTTTTTTGACTTTTTTAGGCAGGATTAATGGAGGATTCGGGACTAATTGGTGGTGGTGGGTGGAAAAGATTTTTATTTTTATTTTTATTTTTTTCCATGGGCAATGTTTGAATGCCGATGAGGTGGGGATGGAGAATGGAAGAAAGGTAAAAATGAGAAGAGATGAACACCATAATATTTTAAGTTTTACTTTAATTAAGACTATAATTGTAAAATTAATGCGGTGTATTTATTAAAAATATAATTTGTTTGAGGTAAAGTTATAATGTGTCGTAATAAATAATATTTGTAGTTGCAATATAATTACTCCTAAAAAAAGTAGAAATTATATGGAACCGGGATTTTTGAATTAACATTTCAAAAATTAGATTCAAAGTTTATTTTTACAAAAATTAGATTCAAAGTTTACTTTTACAAAAATTAGATCATAATTAAACATTTAAATATTAATAATAATAATATTTTAAAACTAAATTAATCAATATACTCTCCTTTATCCTCCCCAAACCTTAGTTATTTTCCTTATTTCCTCCTCTCTCTACATCTCTCTCTACTGTGCCGGCGCAAGTGCAAGTCGGCGGCGCAAGTGCAAGTCGGCGTCGACGTCATCCCAAGTAAGAAGATCTGAGCGGCGGGTGTGGTGTTGATGCTATTTGTGATGGTGGTAGTGGTGGTTTGGGGTGGTTTTGGTGTTGTTGGAGGGTTTTTGTTGGTTGTGCAGGTAGAGGTGTGGCGATGAGCGTGGTGGATCTAGCGGTGATGAGTTGTTGAGGTTTTTGTTGGTGGTGCAAGTGGAGGTCGTGGCAATAGTGGTGGCGGTCGATGATGGGGATGATGGTGGTGGCATCGGCGGTTCTCTAATCCCCTCACATTTCTCTCTTCACTACCATCTCTATACTCTCAAATCGAAACCGCCACCTTCGCCGCTGTAGCAACCGCTTGATGTGAGTGTCCCTGCTGCGACGGCGAGTTGCAGTGTTGCGAAGTGAAGCGGATCGGCTCGTAGTGACGGCGGTGTTGCGACGGCGAGTTGCAATCGCAATCGCAGAGTGGTTTCGCCCATGTTGATGCTACAGATTGGTAGTGATGATGGTGCTACAGGTGGTGGTGGATCTGGCGACAACGATGTGTGGTGGTTGGTCGTTATGATGGTGGTGGTACACGTGGTGGCGGATCGACGGTGCGGTACGATGAGTTGTTGGTACTGCGATAGTTTTTTGTTAATAGGTCTGTGAAGCTGTGTAAGGTGGAAATCGAGTTGTGGTGGTGGTGGAGGCGACGATGATGGCTGTGGCGTGATGGCAGTTGTGGGGTTTTGGGCCTATTTTTTTGGTGTGGCGGTGCTCGTGAGGTGGTTTTGATGATGCGGTGGATCAACGGATGTACGGTGATTGGTCGCGACGGAACTGGTGGGGGCGGTGAGGTATTAGTACCGTGATGGTTTCTTGTTAATAGGTCCACGAAGATGTGTAGTTTGGATATGGTAGTTGTGGTGGTGGCCGAAAATGGTGATGGTGGCGATGGTGGAAGCGGTGACGACGACTGTGAATTGTTGGCGATTTTGGATCTGATTTGTTGTTGGGGGTGGTCGTGGGTGGGCTGAGACGAGATGGGGTGTTTGTGATCAATTATTTGGTTGATTATGATCAATAATTGGTTGATTTGTGACAAATAAATAATACGTAACTTACAAATTGCGATTGTGACTCACAATTTATCAAGATGTGATCGAGAAATTAATTTGATAATTTGCAATGAATAAATGAGTTGTGATCAATAAAAGTTTTGATTTTGTGATCGATGAATAATTTGTGATCTATAAATTTTTTGATTCGTGATCGAGAAATAACATGAGAATTATAAAACTCTTGATTTGTGATCGAAAAATAAGTTGTGATCAATAATTTGATAAGTTGTGATCAAGAAATTAACTGTGATCAATTAATTTGATAATATGCAATGAATAAATGAGTTGTGACAATAAAATTTTTGATTCGTAATCGATAAATAATTTGACCTATAAAATTTTGATTTGTGACCGAGATGTAATATGTGATCTAAAAAAATTTGATTTGTGATCGAGAAAAAAATTGTGATCAATAATTTAATAAGTTGTGACCGAAAATTAATTTGTGACAATTTATTAGATAATTGTGACCAAATTGCATATAATTTTGACATTAATATATTTAATTAATAAAATATATATTCAATAAATTAGTTTATAAATAAAATTTAAAAAAAAAATTGAATTTTGAAACTTGAAACCGACAAACCGTATTTTATTAGTTTTGAAATAGATGATACTTAACCTTTTAATTATGAAATTTTCCCTTAAAAAAATCCACAACCCCAACCCCACATAGCAAAACTCTCGCCTAGCCCTAAAATTTAAATTTTTTTTTTTTTTTTTTTTTTTGGAAAAATGGTAGGTTAAAGTATAATTATTAAATGCATATCTAATTAATTAATCAGATGTTGTGATACAATAATTTTATTAAGTGGGATTCCTCATCGCTGCCTTGTCCAAAGATTGCATGTTGCTTCATCGTACGGTGCATCACGGGGTTCAGATTTTCGGATTCAAATTTGAATAATTCCCCATGTACAGGGGAGGGTTTCTCACAGTGGTGCGGGCCTCGTATTAAAAAATAAATAAAAAATTGTGCATGTCCTATCATGTGTGTTGTCTGTAGGACCTCTGTACAAAAAATCCTGCGGTCCAAGCATTGTTCTTTTTATTTGGAGTAAAATCCATATAAAAAGAGCATACACTAAATAAAAAAAAGTTTTTTTGGACCTTTTTTTACCTTGGGAAAACCTCCATTTATATAGAGCTTGGGCTATGGTTATGTCGCAGAAAAATGGTTATGGCACTGCCTCCCATGACCTACTAGACTAATAAATGTGTCGATGGATGCCCACATGCTTCGAGTTTGATCGATGAGGTCTCTATTAAATATAGCAACATCACGGTAAAAGAAACACAAGATAAATTTTTCATTGATCACTGTACTTTACACATTATCACGGCTTACTAATTTTACTAAGTTTTCTAATGATGACTAAACTTAGCTCTGTTGAAGGGAACAAGTGTGAAGTTGGGTTTCTATTATGTTCTGCAGAGTTCTGACTTGTTTTTTGGTTTATAGGGATCATCATCGACCCAAAACCCAGTTGAAGAACAACAATTCCATTTCCACACTGGAAGCCTTACATCCGGACAAGCTGTCACCTTACACAATGTTCCTACGGATGAAGTTAATTTCGAAATGCTGGTGGATGAGTTGCAGAGCATCGATCAAGCGGAGTTGTCTCGGTTGAGGGCAGAAAGGACGCGAGATGGATGCATTTGTTTCTTGGCATTAATTTTAAGTTGCAATGATAATTATCTTGGCGCAATTTGTTTTGTTTGTGTCATTATCATACATTATATACGCGGGGATTGATATGTTTTTGAAGCAATGTTCACGTGAAATTTCTTCCTTTGCTTAATCTTCTGGTGCATTAATAAACATTAACAAAGTGCAATCCTGTGTAACTTTTACGTTTCAAATTTGATTTACTTAGCCTCTGTTTGGTACACATTAAAATTTTCTTTCTCATTCTTTTACTCATTTTCAACTACACATTCTTCAATAAAATAATATTTTTAATCATATCAATAACTTTTCTTTCTTTTTCAATCACACATTCTCCATCAATCTACTATTTCAGAATACATTCTTCCAAAATAATGTGGCTCAAACTTACCCTTAATTCAGGGATTAACATTGTTACTTGATTAAGTGTAACAAATTCATTTAGGACAGAAATAAAGCATTTTAATGCTGGGACTGCAGGGATTTTGAGCTTAAATCAAAATGTGATCTACCGAGTATAGAAAGTTGATCAAAATCCTGTCTTTTCACCTAAAATCTGTGTGATGGTTATAAAATCTGTGAACGTAGTCATCTTAAAAAGTAATTTGCTCACTAAGAATGATGCATTGACAGAATGTAAATCAAGGCAAGTACAGACTTCAATTCATAGCCAAAATGATGAAGGTACACCGAATATAGTTGAAGCAAGTTTTAGTGCCCATTACATAGGAATGAAGTTTGGCATCCACAACTTATGTGAGCAACCTTTTTCGACATACACGACAAATCTTCAAACGCATCTCTTGGCTTCAATTTACCTGAAGTGGTGTGCCCCTCAATTCACACCCAAAATCACTCACTTTTTCTCTTCCAACTCTGCCAAGCCAAAATCCGCGATCTTTACCCCACCATTTGGGCCCATAAGAATGTTCTGAAACTTAATATCACGATGAACAGAACTAAACATGTGAATACAATTAAGCCCTATGAGTAAAGCCTTTGTATACTGCTGGACTTCATTCTCCGGTAGCCGATTATCCCGGCAATTCTTTACTTTATCCACCAAAGTGCCACTGGAAGCATACTCCAAGAATACATTATATAATTTCTCACCATTTTCATCAGTAAAATTTTCCTCAAAGCAATGAATCAAGTATCATTTTTTCGTTCATAAGCGAATCAAAAAGAGACACCCCACAAGATTTCACGGCCATTAATGGCGGAATTTGAGAGCTTTAGCATCTGAATATGGCTAAATTCACCGTTCCAGAGCTTCCATTGCCCAGTTTAAAATCAACAACCCTTCAATTTTATAAAAATTAATCGCAAACATGGAATACCTTCTGTGCCCAATACTGGTTGCCAATTCACCTACCACAAACCGACTCAAAATGGATGTTTGAAATGGATATGGGGTTAGGGTTCTTCTGAGCGTGATTTCGGGGTTTCCAATTCGCAGCTGAAATCAGGAAGTGAAAAATGAAATGGATATGAGGTTAGTGCTACGATTTCTTTTTTAAAAAGGGTGAATCACATTCACGACGGCCCCACCTGTCCTGTTTTCACGGGATACCTTTCTTCTTGACACAGAAAGGGACACCGTGCGGCAGTAGTCTGCTCCGCAAGACTACCTTCCGCCTTCTCGGTCGTTTCGGGACGAAAGACAATTTGATTACAATTTAAAGAAAGCTTGCAACATGAAATTGAAATACATTGAACATAACTTGATCATTGATTGCTTGAATGCTAGAAATTACAAGAGATTGAAAGCAAGAGATTACAATGGCTAGTGCAGGGGGCGAACACTAGAAAGCTTGAAAATGTTTGAAAGACTAATACCCCCTATAATAGACTTCGGAACAAAAACCCAAATGACGGCAGTAGACGTCTTTTGGCTCTAGAATCATACTAAAATTTTCCTATTTTCCATCTATTTAACAAAATGAATTAAAATATTTACAATGATAGCGTCACGGGGCTTAAGTAAAGCTGCAGTCCGTGACATTCTCCCCCACTTGTTTTGGCGACGTCCTCGTAGCCATCAATGAATGATATACTTCAATTAATGACTTGAAGGCTTCAAGGTCTTTTTCACTTTCCCAAGTATTCTCCTCGCTGCTGCATCCACTCCATTTGACCAAGTACTCTTGATGATGTTTTCTAGAAGCTCGAGTGGTTCGGTGGTCAAGAATCTCTTCAGCAACCCTCTTTTCAGCTCTTTTCAGTTCAAACACCGGTCGCTTTGGTTCATTTCTGGATGTATCCTCCTTGTCGGCAAAGTATGGCTTGAGTACGCCAACATGAAGGACCTTGTGGATTTTGCACCATGAAGGGAGTGCAACTCTGTATGCGACTTTGCCAATCCTCTTCACAATGGGTAATGGTCCAATATACTTTGGCACCAGTCTTGAATCTTTCCCTCTCGTCAGTTTGTAACAGTTTCTGTCAGGGAGCTTCACCATTACCAGATCTCCAACATTAAATTCCACAAAACGGCGCTTTAGATCTGCAGCCTTCTTGTACCGTTTCTGAGCTTTCTCAAGATAACTCCGAGCAATGTCAATATTTCGTTTCCACTCTTGAGAGAAGCTTTTTGCTTGAGGGGACTTGGTTCTTTGATCAATGTCTACAGTGTGAGGGAGTAACGGTTGCTGGCCAGTAGCAATCTCAAAAGGACTCTTATTGGTGGAAGAGCTCTTTTGGGCATTGAAACACATCTGCGCCGCATCCAATAGCTTCACCCAATTTTTCTGCGAAGTAGAGATAAAGTGCCGAAGATATTCTTCCAGCATAGAATTGAAGCGTTCGGTCTGTCCGTCAGATTGGGGATGAAAGCTAGAGCTCATGCTCAAAGTTGAACCAAGAAGTTTGAACAACTCGGTCCAAAATATGCCAGTGAATCGAGGATCCCGATCACTAACGATGTCCTTAGGCAGTCCCCAGTATTTGACAATATGTTTGAAGAAGAGCTGAGCTGTCTCTTCGGCTGATACATACTTGGGCGCTGCGATGAAAGTTGCATATTTGGATAGACGGTCTACCACGACGATGATTGTGCTAAGATCTCCAACCTTTGGCAAACTGGTGATGTAGTCCATCGATACACTCTCGAATGGTCTAGTTGGGACGGAAAGGGGCTGCAGTAAGCCAGCCTTTTTCTGATGATCTGACTTATCTTGTTGACACACAAGGCAAGTTTTCACATAAGTTGCTATGTTGTCCCTCATTTGAGGCCAATAGTATGCACGTTGCAATAATGCCAACGTGCGTTCCTCTCCAGGATGCCCTGCCCAAATCGTGTCGTGGCACTCCGTGATTAATGATTTTCTCAAATCTCCGCCTTTTGGAACATAAAGACGGTCTCCTTTAGTCTTTACTAGACCCTCATCGAGCCAGAACTGACGAGTTTTGCCCTGCTTGATGAGGTCAACCAAATACTGAGTAGCCGGGTCCTTATCCAAAAGTGCCCGAATTTGGTCCCTTGTGTTTGTAGTCACTACGCTCCCTGAAAGAGTAGCCATATAGCAAATGGTGGCTAGGTCGGCGCGGCGACTAAGAGCATCAGCAACATGATTGCTAGATCCAGGACGATACTCTAGCATAAAATTGAATTCTGACAGAAGCTCCTGCCAACGAGCCTGTTTGCTCGATAGTTTCGGTTGGGACATGAAGTGGCTCACTGCAGTATTATCTGTCTTCACAATAAATGGAGACCCAAGTAGATAGTGACGCCATCCCCGGAGGCAATGAACTACCGCCAACAACTCCTTTTCGTGAGCCGAATAACGACGTTCTGCCGGATTCAGCTTCCGGCTTTCGTACGCTACTGGATGTCCTTCTTGCATGAGGACTCCACCAAGTGCAAAGTCTGAGGCATCAGTGTGCACTTCGAAAGGCTTTGTCATATCCGGTAAAGCTAGCACCGGGTTCGTCCACATCGATTTCTTCAACCTTTCGAAAGCAGTTTGGCATTGGGATGACCAATCCCAATCTTTATCCTTCTTTGTCAATTCTGTAAGGGGCAATGCAATTTCTGAGTATCCCTTCACAAATCGGCGATAATAGTTGCATAGCCCGAGAAACGAACGCACATCATGTACATTCTTTGGTGGTTGCCAATCCTTGATGGCTGTAACCTTCTTCGCCTCCATGCGTATTCTGCCTTGCTCGATGATGTGACCCAAAAAACTGATTGACGTCTGAGCGAATGAGCATTTGGACGGTTTGGCATAGAGTTCATTCTCTCGTAGCCGCTTAAAAACCTTTCTCACATGTTGCACATGTTCCTCCAATGTTTCGCTATAGATGACTATGTCATCCAGGTACACCACCACAAAGTCATCCAAAAACCCGTGAAGTACCTGATTCATCATCGTACAAAATGTTGCTGGAGCGTTTGTCAAGCCAAAGGGCATGACTTTAAATTCAAAGGCTCCATATCTGGTTACCACCGTAGTTTTGGCTTCATCTCCCTCCTTGATCCGAACTTGCCAGTATCCGGATCTAAGATCAATCTTGGTATAGTACCTAGCCCGGCTTAATCGATCGAAGCAATCGACGACTAGCGGAATAGGATAACTATTCTTTACACTGATCTTGTTTAAAGCTCGATAGTCGCAATACATTCTGAGCGAACCATTAGCCCTTTTCTGGAACAACACGGGAGCTCCATATGGCAATTTCACGGGTACGATAATCCGACTTTTCAGCATTTCTCCCAACTTTTTTCGAAGCTCTTCAAGCTCTAGTTGAGACATACGATACGGTACCCTAGCAGAAGGCTTTGCACCTAGAATGAGTTCGATCTCATGATCGATTGCCCTTCTTGGTGGCAATTTCTTTAGTAACTCTTCCGGCATGATATCTTCAAATTCCTTAACAAGCCTTCTGACAGGTTTTGGAATAAGATCAGTTGCCTCTTCGATCTCCTCTAGTCGAAGAGTGCACAAATATGAGGGCTCATTCCTCTTGAAACCCTTGTTAAACTGCATGGCCGAGATACTCTTCTCGCCCATCTTTCCACCCTGAGTTGTGATGACGCATGGTTTACTCCCCATCATCATCAATGAATCGGCATACGGCAACACGACCGTTTTAGTATCCCGAAGAAATTCCAATTCCAGAATGAGCTTGAAATCATCCATTTGAACAGCTGATAGATTTGTCCTTCCTTCAAAAGGACCTGCTTTGATTGCCACAAATTTTGCTATTCCAGCTATTGGTTGGGCAACAGAGTTGATTGCCTTAACTTTCCCGCTACCTTTCTCCAGAACAAGTCCGAGTCGCTCTACTTCAGTACTTGCAAGGTAGTTGTGGGTAGCACCCGTATCCACCATAGCCCTTAGTGGCTTTCCATTGATCTTCACATTAATGTACATTAGGCCTTTTGCCCCACAAATGCGAGCCTTCGATTCCTCAATCTTCGGCTCTTTCGAGGGAACATCGTCCCTTTTTGTAGCTCTGTGTGATATTGTATTACACCGATGCGAGAACGTACCCACTACATCCTCGTCCTCTTCGGAATCAGTCTCGCCATGAACGCTAGCTTGTGGGGCATCTTGCTTTGAACTTGATCCCCCAACTGCTAGTTGACAATATGCATTCACCATCCGTTTCTGAGGACATTCCGACACCTTATGGGGTCCTTCACATAAGAAGCACATCAATTTAGGAGTGACATCAGATCTGCCCCCCGTTGCTTTTCCTTTGTTCCAGTTATTACTGGTGCTGCCATGAAAGTTCCCTTGACGACTGTTTTGATAGGTTCCTCCTCGGTTCTGATGGTAACGCTCTCCCCCATTTGGGTTTGAGCTCGTTCTGTGAGGTCTATTTCCACCTCCAACTGATTGACTATTCCCAGAAGGTCGATCTTTTCTAGATTCCGACTGATAGTCATTCACACATTCAGCGGCTCCCATGGCCGTACTCAAATCGGCAACCTTTTGTCTTTGAAGCTCCGTGCGTGTCCACGGTTTCAACCCTTCCATGAAGGTAAATAGCTTATCCTTCTCCGACATATCTCGAATATTCAGCATATGCCCGGAAAAGGCTTTCACATACTCCCGAATGGAGCTTGTATGTTTCAGTTCCCGTAAGGCCCGACGTGCCTCATATTCCACATTCTCTGGGAAGAACTAAGATCTGATTGCTTCTTTGAGGAGATCCCAAGAATCTATTCGGACTCTGTTGGCCTGAATATCAGCATATTTAGTTCGCCACCACAGTTTTGCATTCCCACCAAGATACATGGTAGCTGTTGTCACCTTTCTCGCTTCGTCATTGATCGAAGCCGCAAGAAAGTATTGTTCTATATCGAACAAGAAGTTCTCAACTTCTTTAGCATCGCGTGCTC
>CM032628.1:1825762-1867809 GCA_019097785.1 Fraxinus excelsior | reverse complement strand
AAAAGTTATTGATGTGATGGAAAATATTATTTTATTGAATAATGTGTGATTGAAAATAAATAGAAGAATGAAAATAAAAAATTTAATGTGACCAAACAAGGGCTGACATTATGTGATGGGTAGAAAATTGTGTCATTAATTTGAATAAGTGTGATTAAAATCAATGATAATAATTGTTGTCTTGTCAAACAATGTCAACTACAATGTACACAAAATTTTATGGGATGAGATAAGCTTACATAAGAAAGTCATACATTATACATTTAAAGGAGAATACCAGTCAAGGTACCAAACCTTTCATTTAAATGAAAAAGTCATACATTATACATTTAAACGAGAATTTGACACAATTTTTCATTCGTACCACCCATGACACCAAACCTTTCAAAAATTAGCACTTGTAGTCCAAATGGGTGGAAAACATTCATTTTGCCATTAGTTGACCCAAATAGTAAACTTTCAATTATTTTGACTAATTTTTAAAAGGGCAATATAGTAAATTTGTATTTTCTCACATAAAACACAATTATAATAATTAAATCAAAAAACAAAACAAAACCCCAACCACCCACGCCATCTCGTTTTTTCCCTAACCCCATTTAACCCCCTTATTCCAAAACCATCCTACCTAGCGATAGCGATCGACCGCAAACGTCGTTGGTACCACCAACCCTTAACACTGGCATCGAAACAGCCACCCAAAAGGCTTCACATGGAACTAAATTCAACCTCTAATTTTTCTACTTCTTGCTCAACTCACACTCATCCTCTGTTTGGTACACATTAAAATTTTCATTCTCATTCTTCTACTCATTTTCAACCACACATTCTTCAATATAATAATATTTTTCATCACATCAATAACGTTTCTTTCTTTTTCAACCACACATCTCCATCTATCTACTAATCCAGAATACATTCTTCCAAAATAATATGGCTCAAATACACTCTCAATTTCTCATTCAACAAATCCTTTATATTACTCTCCAATCCCTTGGTTTCCCCCTCAACCACTTCAGCCTATCGATCCACCTACAAAGCATCAAATATTGACACAACATTCCTTTCTAATTCTAAATGCACGATCATCTCTCATATGAGTCAACTCGTTCTGCAACACCTCAACCTCAGAGTTAGATCGAGTCACTTCCGATTCCAGAGACCCTCGATTGCATTGGCGAGTCCACATGTTGATATGCTATGCCTTGATTTCTTGTATTTTTTTTTTCCTGGCAAATAAAAGAATGGAAGGTACAAGGTATATAGTTTTTTGGGATTTTTTTATGACTGAGGTAAATGGAAAATGCACCCCTCAACTTGAGAAGTTAAAAGGTACAGTTAGAGAGAATAAATGAAAGTGAACGTTTAGGGTTTTTTTGGAATTCAAAATTAGGAAGATTGATATTGGTTGACTGGGTCTTAGCGATGGAGGATGGGAGTTATATTAGGCCGTCGACAAAAAAGAGTGATTATTGGCACTTGGATTTGTGGCTGATGTGAATGGGCAAGTCGAAAGGATGACAATAGCAGGAGAAGGTGAGGTGAAAATGGAAGTTCAAAAGCAAAGGTAGAAGGCATAGGTGTCGACGGTGATGTCAACGTTCAATCGCGATAGATGATAGGGAGGGTGGGAAAAAAGAAGACCGCCCTTATTTTTCTTTTCTTCCTTTTTATTTAATTATTATAAATATATTTTATATTAAAATTGTAAAATTACTTTTTTGCTCTTTGTAAATTTGGTCAAAATTATTTTTTAAGTCAATTAACAATCAAATGAATGTATAAATGAAATGATTGGACCAAGTCTACGATTAAGTGAAAAGTGGCATCATGGCTGCAATTCTCCCTACATTTAATTTGTGTGGGATCCACCTTGCATAAATTTTGTGTAGGAACCATGACCTATAAGCCATTGGCTTATTTGCCAAATATACCCTAAATAAAAACTTTAAAGAATAATTTTGTAAGATCATTGCAACCAGAAAAAAAGTTCCTTTCATTTGATAATTCAAACCATCTGTACTTATTTACACTAAATACATCAATCTATATCCATTTGTTGAGCTGGCAAATCATCAATCCCATTTTCAGAACCCGGATTCTCATCCCCGGATTCCTCGTCACCCTGACCCGACTCCATATTAAGATCCGAATCCCCATCCTCCTCCCTCCTCTCACGGCCGCGTGCCAGGAACACGTGAATCCTCAGTCCGCCGCCTCCTCTCCTTGATTCCTCATCACCTGATTCACCTTCCTTCTTATCCTCTACCGGCATCTTGTACCGACAAACCGGGCATGATCCATGGAGCCCTAGCCATTTATCGATACAATCTGAATGAAATTTATGCTTGCAGGGCATCTCTTTGACTTCCCCGTTGACCTCGAACTCCACCAAGCAAATCGAGCACTCCAAATCCGGTTCAGTCACTTTCACAACCGGCAAAGACTCTATTGAAGCCTTTGATGCCGGTAAAGGTCCTTCTTTCGACGGGATTTCGCGGAGGATCGACTCAATGTCGACGGAGCCTTCGATCAGGGTTACGGAGCCCCTGGCTTGGTTTACAAACACCGCGATTTCACGGGTGGCGGAGGTGTTGGAGGCGGCGGTGGCCATGCGGATGATCCGAGGGAGGAGTAAGGCGGTGGCGCCGGCTCTACTGCTCAGATCTTCGATGAAATCTATGTCGAGTGATTCCGATTCCACCTCCATATGTGATTCTGATGAATCCATTCTATTTTCCCTTTTCTATCAATTTTTTTTTTTTTTTTTTTTTTTGTATGAAATTATTGTGAAAGAAATGGAGAAAGAGCTTCGTCTGAAGTGATGGGTATATATGTGGACAAAGGGTGGCTATAGAAGGATCTAGAAGACATTAATAACGGGTTTTATTATAGGTTAAATTTATGGTTTGGCAATGTGGAAGTAGATATTTTTGCAATTAGAGGTTTTGTATTTAGCCCATGGGCAATGAGTCCCACCCTTTAAAAAAAAGTGGAAATTACACTAGACTATATATTTAAAGATTACGCTTCAAAAATCAGATATAAAATATATTTAATCAAAAATCAGGTGACAGTTTAATATTGTAATGGTAATAATTATATTACAAATTCAATATTTTAATATTAATAATTATATCACAAATTCAACACCCATCAAAATATTTATCTCACCTAATTTCAAACCCTAAATCATTTTAATCCTCCCTCTCTCTCTCAACGAAGTTGGTGCCCGCGCCTCTCCATCATCCCCTACCACTCTCTCCATCGCCTTTCTCTGCGTCCAGCGTCGTCAACCACTCTCTACCTCGCCTCTCTTTGCGTCCAACAGCGTCTGTCGCGAACTGTTGTGTGGAGTCCCACTATCAAGTCATCATATTGCCGTATTAGCCCAAATTTGCTTCAAATTTGGGCTGTTGGGTTCAAATTTGCTCCAGTTTCAGCCTCGTTTCTCGCATCCTTTTTTCCACGTCGATATAGAAAAAATAGCAAGCATTCCTGTAAATGTAATCCACCCCCAAAATTCTCTGCAAATCTAGTGGTAGAGGTTTCCAACTTGTTGGTGCAGGCCGCGATTTGCTGCGAACGGGACGATGATGTTACCATAGCATATGGTGGATCTGCTCTGTGTGTGGTTGTGGGAATCCGTGTGGTAGATCTGTGTGGGGGTCCTTGTGGCGGTCTGTGGTGGCGGTCGTTTTTTTGTTATTGTTGTGGTGATGGTTGTGGTGGTGTTGTGATCTGTGACCAACTATTTGGTCGATCTGTGGACCAAGTGTTGGTGGTGTACTAGGATTGGGGGACGGGTGTTTGTGCGTATTTGACCAACTATATTGATATGTGACCAAGTATTGGTGGTGTACTGGATTGGGAGACAGGTGTTTGGGTGTATGTAACCAACTATATGGTTATCTGTGGCTAACTATTTAATTGTGACCTTAAAATTCGTTAATCTAATTCAAAATATAATTTGTGACCAACAAATTTGGAAACATGTGATATTTGTTATTTACAATTTTTTTAACTTGTGACCAATTTAAAATTTGTGACCTATAATTTTTTTGATCGGTGACCAATGAAGTCAATTGTGACTTATAATTTTTTTTTTTTGATTTGTTACCTCAAGATAAGTTGTGATCGAAAATTAAATTTTTATCTATTTAATAAAATATTTATGATATCAGAATCGGAGCAGTTACCGAAATTAAGCGGCAGCGGAATAGTCGCCGAAATTAAACGCAGTCGAGGAATAGTCGCCAGAGCAGTAGGGAAGGTGAAGTTGGGGCGGGGTGGCGCAATTATATTATATTACAATTAAATATTTAATTTAATATAATAATTGTGAAATATAATTAATTAATTCATGAAAAAATTGATTTTTGCAATTCTCAAACCTGGGGCATGATTTTTTATTATGTGATAGATAATACCTAATCTATGCATTTTTCCCTTTAAAAAACTTTTTTTTTTATTAAGAAGAAATTACAGCCCTCCCTAATTTTCAAGTTCCTGATTCAAAGTTTAGATTAAGAATTTTTTTATTCAAAAAAATAGATAATAATACATTTTTTTAATATTAAAGTTATACGATTAAAAAAGGTTATTATATTACCACTACAAAATTTGTTTACTACACGACAATTTTAAATATATGTTTTATCTACTTAAATAATCCCAAGTTAGATTACATAAAGAGACATTCTTTGAAATATCTTTTAAAACTAGTTTTTTGTTTTGTTTTGTTTCCACCACGCAAGTGAAACTTATATTTTTTTTTTTCCTGCAACTTTTTTTCTTCACCATGGACATGCTTTTCTTTTCCCTCGCTAAACTTGTGTTTTTCTTTTTTTGGTGGTAATTATGATGGAGTGTTTATTTATTTATTTTTTTATTGATTTTGTGATCTAAGTAAAACTTGATGATGGTAAGTAATTAAAAATAATAACTCGTTGTTGTAGATAGGAGTGGGGTGGGGTGGGGTGGGGTGTGATGAGGGTGGTGGAGGGGTGCTTACAATGGGCGGGGTTGGAATTTCATTTGGTAAAATTAGAAAGGGGTGTTTACTAGTAGGGTGGGAATTTTTTTGACTTTTTTAGGCAGGATTAATGGAGGATTCGGGACTAATTGGTGGTGGTGGGTGGAAAAGATTTTTATTTTTATTTTTTTCCATGGGCAATGTTTGAATGCCGATGAGGTGGGGATGGAGAATGGAAGATGGAGAATGGGAGAAAGGTAAAAATGAGAAGAGATGAACACCATAATATTTTAAGTTTAATTTAATTAAGACTATAATTGTAAAATTAATGCGGTGTATTTATTAAAAATATAATTTGTTTGAGGTAAAGTTATAATGTGTCGTAATAAATAATATTTGTAGTTGCAATATAATTACTCCTAAAAAAAGTAGAAATTATATGGAACCGGGATTTTTGAATTAACATTTCAAAAATTAGATTCAAAGTTTATTTTTACAAAAATTAGATCATAATTAAACATTTAAATATTAATAATAATAATATTTTAAAACTAAATTAATCAATATACTCTCCTTTATCCTCCCCAAACCTTAGTTATTTTCCTTATTTCCTCCTCTCTCTACATCTCTCTCTACTGTGCCGGCGCAAGTGCAAGTCGGCGGCGCAAGTGCAAGTCGGCGTCGACGTCATCCCAAGTAAGAAGATCTGAGCGGCGGGTGTGGTGTTGATGCTATTTGTGATGGTGGTAGTGGTGGTTTGGGGTGGTTTTGGTGTTGTTGGAGGGTTTTTGTTGGTTGTGCAGGTAGAGGTGCGGCGATGAGCATGGTGGATCTAGCGGTGATGAGTTGTTGAGGTTTTTGTTGGTGGTGCAAGTGGAGGTCGTGGCAATAGTGGTGGCGGTAGATGATGGGGATGATGGTGGTGGCATCGGCGATTCTCTAATCCCCTCACATTTCTCTCTTCACTACCATCTCTATACTCTCAAATCGAAACCGCCACCTTCGCCGCTGTAGCAACCAGCTTGATGTGAGTGTCCCTGCTGCGACGGCGAGTTGCAGTGTTGCGAAGTGAAGCGGATCGGCTCGTAGTGACGGCGGTGTTGCGACGGCGAGTTGCAATCGCAATCGCAGAGTGGTTTCGCCCATGTTGATGCTACAGATTGGTAGTGATGATGGTGCTACAGGTGGTGGTGGATCTGGCGACAACGATGTGTGGTGGTTGGTCGTTATGATGGTGGTGGTACACGTGGTGGCGGATCGACGGTGCGGTACGATGAGTTGTTGGTACTGCGATAGTTTTTTGTTAATAGGTCTGTGAAGCTGTGTAAGGTGGAAATCGAGTTGTGGTGGTGGTGGAGGCGACGATGATGGCTGTGGCGTGATGGCGGTTGTGGGGTGTTGGGCGGTTTTGGGCCTATTTTTTTGGTGTGGCGGTGCTCGTGAGGTGGTTTTGATGATGCGGTGGATCAGCGGATGTACGGTGATTGGTCGCGACGGAACTGGTGGGGGCGGTGAGGTATTAGTACCGTGATGGTTTCTTGTTAATAGGTCCGCGAAGATGTGTAGTTTGGATATGGTAGTTGTGGGGGTGGCCGAAAATGGTGATGGTGGAAGCGGTGACGACGACTGTGAATTGTTGGCGATTTTGGATCTGATTTGTTGTTGGGGGTGGTCGTGGGTGGGCTGAGACGAGATGGGGTGTTTGTGATCAATTATTTGGTTGATTATGATCAATAATTGGTTGATTTGTGACAAATAAATAATACGTAACTTACAAATTGTGATTGTGACTCACAATTTATCAAGATGTGATCGAGAAATTAATTTGATAATTTGCAATGAATAAATGAGTTGTGATCAATAAAAGTTTTGATTTTGTGATCGATGAATAATTTGTGATCTATAAATTTTTTGATTCGTGATCGAGAAATAACATGTGAACTATAAAACTCTTGATTTGTGATCGAAAAATAAGTTGTGACCAATAATTTGATAAGTTGTGATCGAGAAATTAACTGTGATCAATTAATTTGATAATATGCAATGAATAAATGAGTTGTGACAATAAAATTTTTGATTCGTAATCGATAAATAATCTGACCTATAAAATTTTGATTTGTGACCGAGATGTAATCTGTGATCTAAAAAAATTTGATTTGTGATCGAGAAAAAAATTGTGATCAATAATTTAATAAGTTGTGACCGAAAATTAATTTGTGACAATTTATTAGATAACTGTGACCAAATTGCATATAATTTTGACATTAATATATTTAACTAATAAAATATATATTCAATAAATTAGTTTATAAATAAAATTTAAAAAAAATTGAATTTTGAAACTTGAAACCGACAAACCGTATTTTATTAGTTTTGAAATAGATGATACTTAACCTTTTAATTATGAAATTTTCCCTTAAAAAAATCCACAACCCCAACCCCACATAGCAAAACTCTCGCCTAGCCCTAAAATTTTTAAATTTTTTTTTTTTTTTTTGGAAAAATGGTAGGTTAAAGTATAATTATTAAATGCATATCTAATTAATTAATCAGATGTTGTGATACAATAATTTTATTAAGTGGGATTCCTCGTCGCTGCCTTGTCCAAAGATTGCATGTCGCTTCATCGTACGGTACATCACGGGGTTCAGATTTTCGGATTCAAATTTGAATAATTCCCCATGTACAGGGGAGGGTTTCTCACAGTGGTGCGGGCCTCGTATTAAAAAATAAATAAAAAATTGTGCATGTCCTATCATGTGTGTTGTCTGTAGGACCTCTGTACAAAAAATCCTGCGGTCCAAGCATTGTTCTTTTTATTTGGAGTAAAATCCATATAAAAAGAGCATACACTAAATAAAAAAAAAAGTTTTTTTGGACCTTTTTTTACCTTGGGAAAACCTCCATTTATATAGAGCTTGGGCTATGGTTATGTCGCAGAAAAATGGTTATGGCACTGCCTCCCATGACCTACTAGACTAATAAATGTGTCGATGGATGCCCACATGCTTCGAGTTTGATCGATGAGGTCTCTATTAAATATAGCAACATCACGGTAAAAGAAACACAAGATAAATTTTTCATTGATCACTGTACTTTACACATTATCACGGCTTACTAATTTTACTAAGTTTTCTAATGATGACTAAACTTAGCTCTGTTGAAGGGAACAAGTGTGAAGTTGGGTTTCTATTATGTTCTGCAGAGTTCTGACTTGTTTTTTGGTTTATAGGGATCATCATCGACCCAAAACCCAGTTGAAGAACAACAATTCCACTTCCACACTGGAAGCCTTACATCCGGACAAGCTGTCACCTTACATAATGTTCCTACAGATGAAGTTAATTTTGAAATGCTGGTGGATGAGTTGCAGAGCATCGATCAAGCGGAGTTGTCTCGGTTGAGGGCAGAAAGGACGCGAGATGGATGCATTTGTTTCTTGGCATTAATTTTAAGTTGCAATGATAATTATCTTGGCGCAATTTGTTTTGTTTGTGTCATTATCATACATTATATACGCGGGGATTGATATGTTTTTGAAGCAATGTTCACGTGAAATTTCTTCCTTTGCTTAATCTTCTGGTGCATTAATAAACATTAACAAAGTGCAATCCTGTGTAACTTTTACGTTTCAAATTTGATTTACTTAGCCTCTGTTTGGTACACATTAAAATTTTCATTCTCATTCTTTTACTCATTTTCAACTACACATTCTTCAATAAAATAATATTTTTAATCATATCAATAACTTTTCTTTCTTTTTCAATCACACATTCTCCATCAATCTACTATTTCAGAATACATTCTTCCAAAATAATGTGGCTCAAACTTACCCTTAATTCAGGGATTAACATTGTTACTTGATTAAGTGTAACAAATTCATTTAGGACAGAAATAAAGCATTTTAATGCTGGGACTGCAGGGATTTTGAGCTTAAATCAAAATGTGATCTACCGAGTATAGAAAGTTGATCAAAATCCTGTCTTTTCACCTAAAATGCAGTGTTTAATGAACATGATGCATCCAAGTGTGATGGTTATAAAATCTGTGAACGTAGTCATCTTAAAAAGTAATTTGCTCACTAAGAATGATGCATTGACAGAATGTAAATCAAGGCAAGTACAGACTTCAATTCATAGCCAAAATGATGAAGGTACACCGAATATAGTTGAAGCAAGTTTTAGTGCCCATTACATAGGAATGAAGTTTGGCATCCACAACTTATGTGAGCAACCTTTTTCGACATACACGACAAATCTTCAAACGCATCTCTTGGCTTCAATTTACCTGAAGTGGTGTGCCCCTCAATTCACACCCAAAATCACTCACTTTTTCTCTTCCAACTCTGCCAAGCCAAAATCCGCGATCTTTACCCCACCATTTGGGCCCATAAGAATGTTCTGAAACTTAATATCACGATGAACAGAACTAAACATGTGAATACAATTAAGCCCTATGAGTAAAGCCTTTGTATACTGCTGGACTTCATTCTCTGGTAGCCGATTATCCCGACAATTCTTTACTTTATCCACCAAAGTGCCACTGGAAGCATACTCCAAGAATACATTATATAATTTCTCACCATTTTCATCAGTAAAATTTTCCTCAAAGCAATGAATCAAGTATCATTTTTTCGTTCATAAGCGAATCAAAAAGAGACACCCCACAAGATTTCACGGCCATTAATGGCGGAATTTGAGAGCTTTAGCATCTGAATATGGCTAAATTCACCGTTCCAGAGCTTCCATTGCCCAGTTTAAAATCTACAACCCTTCAATTTTATAAAAATTAATCGCAAACATGGAATACCTTCTGTGCCCAATACTGGTTGCCAATTCACCTACCACAAACCGACTCAAAATGGATGTTTGAAATGGATATGGGGTTAGGGTTCTTCTGAGCGTGATTTCGGGGTTTCCAATTCGCAGCTGAAATCAGGAAGTGAAAAATGAAATGGATATGAGGTTAGTGCTACGATTTCTTTTTTAAAAAGGGTGAATCACATTCACGACGGCCCCACCTGTCCTGTCCTGTCCTGTCCTGGGCCTGGTGAAGGAGGTAAATCGCAGGTTATGCTTATAAGGGTACAAGGTGGAAGATTGTTTGTACACTTGCACTTACCTAATGGCCAAATCCATATTTCAGGATTCGAACTCTTGACGCGACAGTCTCATGCAAAGTTATAGTTTTTCTACCCTCCCTTCTTACCACTTGAAGATGTGCCCTGAAGGCGGCTACGATTTCTTTCTTTTTCTGTTTGGAGGTGGTGTTTTGAATCTTTTGATATGAGAGATTAACAAAACACGATTTCAATTTTACTATAGGTAAGGGTTTGTTTGGAAGATTTGGCATCCATGTGTGCAACTCACTTAAAATGTGGACAATTTTTAATTGACACTTCACATTTTCGTCGTCCATGATGGTCATTTTAGTGCAACGGGGCTAAGTTTAGTGGCTATTGGACAATTTGGTAAAGTTTAGTGGATAAGTCGTAATGTTGTCTAAAGTGTAGTGGTTAACGAAACATTTAACTCAAGAAACGTCCTCTTTTAATGTGCTGAAAATATCTACCACTAATAAAGTTCAAATCACACAAAACTAAGCTCAAAAAAGTTTATATTCAACTCTCATTGTCGCGTTAACTTATTTTTTTTAATTATTTATCATATTACCTTGGCTCATCTATTATTTATATTAACAATAATATTAGTTAGCATTATAGATAATATAACATCAATTTAGATAACGTTAGGTGATAGACTTCGTGAAAGATATATGACTCCCGCAAATTTGAAACTCCGGTTCATTAATAGCCACACACCGGTCCGACCGACATATTTAGATCCAGTTGAGTTTGCGTACACGCCCAGTCACATCAACATGTACATAACATGCATACTTTACACACCTTCCATTTCATCATCAATTCATAGGGAAAGATAGAAGTTACAGGGCTATATTAATAACCCATAGTCGGTGAAATTTAATCTAGGGTTTTGTATCTACACAACCCTGAAAACCCCAATCTTCATGGACTCCTCGTTTGGCGCTTCGTTTAACATATTCAAAATCTACCGCCAGTATTGCGGTATTCTGTCAATTTCTCTGTTGTTTATTTAGATTTAAGTAATCGATTTTTTGTTGGATGTATGCGGATTGTATTCTATGGAATTATTGCTACATGTTTTTAGAATTTTTTGGAAGTAAAGGGAACAATTTTAATGTTTTTCATATGGATGGCTTTAAATTAGAGAAACTAAATTAAATTATCTAAACTGGAGGATTCTATAGTTACTGCATTAAGATTCTTTTTCTCTCGAAATTTTTATCTATAAATTTGGGTTTTCTGAGATTTGAAGTGTGATATGTTGCTTAATTAGTTAATATAGTCGTGCTATTACAAAAGTGTGGATTTATTGGTTCATAAATTGCTGTCCAAGAATAATCGAAGACATCAGAATGATTTTCTATGTTCAGAAAGGATTCTTTACTAGTTTAAGAATATGTTTTTTAATAAGTTCTACGCCTTCAACAGGTTTTAATTGTTTTTTCCCTGTAAAGGGGTGTTGTGATTTGTTGTAAGTTTTCGAGAATTTCTATTTCAGACATTATGTCTGAGGCACATCCTAGTGTGGGGGAGAGCTACAGGCCAGACGACGAGTCACATAAATTGAGATTTTCAAGAGAGGCACTGGCACAGCTATTGACAGTGGTGGAGTCTAGTGTGAATACAAGGTATCTAATTTGTAACAATAATGATTCAAACTATTTGCTTGGATGCTGCTTAGATTCTAAATATTTAGTTGCAAATGAAGTTTGTAATGTCTTTTTGTGGCTGAGCACATGACTCTTCTGTGTGTTAGAATTTCTTTTTTTTTTTTTTTAGGTTGAGAACATATTATATTGTTCTATGCTGGAGCTTGTTTTTATCATATCAGTTTGGTGAATTGCAAGAAAGGAAAATTTATGCTGAAATTTGATGGAATTTTTCAGAAGGATAACGGAAACTTGAACGTGAGAATGTCATCATAAAATTTGTTGACACTTCATGATGATTATGCATGTCTTTTATAAGTAACTTATAAGGAGATTATAATGAGAGGAGCAATATGTCCCACAAAATGTGTGGATAATAAGTGCGTAGTCGTTGTGAATGTGTGGCTAAAATTAAAGTTGGATTGGAAATGATAAGTTATAAGGAAACCTAAACACACAGAAGGCGCAGATTTTATATGTTACTTGGTTTTCTTTCGATGAAAAACTTCAGTCTACTAATTGATTAGATACTTTCTATTTTTGGATAGTGATGGGAAAAATGTTAGTGTCAGGTTAATGAAAGCTGAAAATTATGTTCTACCACAGGGTTTCAATTCTTGAGGAAGCTTACAAGCTGATGTCAACATTAGACTTGATGGTAAGATGACGCTGTTGAGTTTTTTATGCCCATTTTGGATGTAAGATTGCTTTTAAATTGTTTTCAATGCTTTACATGCTTCTTAATTTTCATAGGCAGATTTTTCTGAGTTCTTGCGATTCTATGATTTTGTCTTCTTCATATGCCGCGAAAATGGTCAGAAAAGAATCAGTATGTCGATTTTATTCCTCTCTAGCATTTTAGCACACTTTCGTCACTATTATACAGCACATCGGAGCATAAATCTGATTCTAACCACCCTTGCTAAGCATATTTCAGCTGTAAGCAGGGCTGTTATGGCCTGGAGATTAGTTTTAGCTGGAAGGTTTCGATTGCTTGATCAATGGTGCAACTTTGTTGAGGTAGATTTTAATGTTGTAATTGTTATTGATTGTTGTCAGGGACCAATCATTGACATTTTTGTTTTGCTTCTCTCCTACTGAGATGACTACCCATTTAAAGAAAGAAAAAGCAATTATAAAGATGATGATTAATTTAACTAGGTGTCTCTTGACACGACTTAATTAGGATTGCGAAATTACTTGAAATTTCGCCTTCTCATCATTGCATGAAAGTTCAGATTTCCTGGACTTCAGTTGTAGGATTTCACTCGCATGATTAAGTTAATTAGTTGTCTCTTGACATGACTCAATTAGGACCTTTGTTTAAAAAGACGGAAACGGGTTTTTACTTTGTGAGGAGAGGCATAAGCCTCGAGGCAGATTGAAGCGCAAACCTCACAACAAACCAAAGCCAAAAAATTATAAATTTGAGAAATAAAAAAATTTAAAATCAGAGAGAGAGAGGAGACGAAATGCATGAAAATTACCTTCCGGAGTTTCAGAACCACTGGTTGGCTCCTTGCAATCTTGTGGAAGAAGCTTTTTGTGTCTTGGGAGTGGTGAGGCGTGAGGTAGGGTAGTGGAGTTAAACTAAGTATTTTTATTGTTTAGTCAAACAATTGATAGGCTCAATTTTTTGCCTTTTTATCTTAGAACAAGATGGGTCCAATTAAAAGAGCTCTTTCATCTCTAAGTTGCGTTTAGACTTGGACAAAGAAAATAAAAAAGTGAAAATTTTCAAGTGTCGCAGCAAGCCTCATTCAATGAGGCACCTGCCTGTCAATTAAATAGCACTGAATTTGCGCCTTGAGGCACTAAAGGTGCACCTCACTTTGAAAGGAGCGTCTTGTTTCCGCCTTTTCAAACCTTAGGACTGCGAATGATTGCGGCCTTCTCGTCTCTACATGGAAGTTTAGATTGCATGGTCTTTAGTTGTAGAATTTTTTTCACCCTTCACTTTCTTTTCGTACGAATCTCATGTACTGCCTTATATAGTTTATGATATAGGTTTTGGTTCCTTGTCAAATTCTTCTGTTATTTAACAGGAACACAAATAGGTAAAAGGTAATTTATTGCTGTGATTGACCAGTCTAGCTGCTGCTTTTGTAGTACAATGATATATTTTATGTGTTGTCAAAGATGAAGGGATGGAGCAAGGTTTTACAAGTGTCAAATGTCAGATGAAAAGAGGATAACAGAAAAAAATAAGTTATTAAATATAAAATAGAACTAGTCTGTATTGAAGATGTCAAAAATTATATTACCATATCTGTTTGTATACAGTGACCATGTAGAGAGTTTTTCTTTGGTTTATGTTCAAAACTACTAACAGTGAAATGTGAACTAAGTTTGGCATTTATCTATGTTTGTTGAATTTGATCTCTATAGTATGGTATGTTTCAAACCATTGTTGCGCTATAAGAGTCTAATGTTAGTTACTCCATTTGTTTTTTGCATTTTTCCTACAAATGCTACAACTCATTTCTCTCAAATGTTCCCAGAGTAACCAGCGACATAACATTTCTGAAGATACATGGCGACAAGTTTTAGCATTCAGTCGCTGTGTGCATGAAAATCTTGAAGGGTATGATCCTGAAGGTAATGTTGCTGGCTAATATGAATTTTCTGAATAATTTGCATATATGAAAATTTCATATGTAAGAAATGGATAATATGATTTGGCGGAAGCCTATCTGGAGGCGTTTTAGAGCCTGATCCTGGAACATTTAAAAAGATACCAATTTATGACACTGCTGATAATGTGCCTACTTTTTTCATTGTTACTATAGACTTGTGCAAAAAACTATTAATTTTATGCTTGATCATGGAACAATCAAATGGTCAACTATGACCCCTAGTAATAATGTGCGTACTTATTTCGTTGTAAGTACAGACTTTTGGTATTCAGAAAACTAATATTTTTATGTTCCAACACTCAATCCAATATGCATGACAGATTTTTCTGCGTGCAGATGGAGGTTTATTATGTGCTTTTCCCGTCCCTGGTGTTTTTACCAGCTTTACTGTTTACCGCCTGCAATTTATATTATTTTGACCAGTGTTCTAAATAGCGGCAAAAAGCGCCGCTATAGCGCGTAGCGTGGAGAAAACGCGACGCTTTTGTGATATGCGTGTAAAATAGCGGTCAACTTTTTTTGTTGACCGATTTAGCGAGATTTAGCGTGATTAGTCGGAACAAAGCGAGATTAAGCGCGATTTAGCGAGATTAAGCGCGATTAAACCCGCTTTAGAGTTAATGGATCTCACCTAACAATAACATTCTAATAAGCCCAAACTTAGTAAACCCAACATCCCACTACACTTACAACCCGGCCCATCACCTACAAAGTTCAAGAAGAGATCAATTTTACTCTCAACTTATCAATACCATGAAGGCATTTTACTATTATGAATCTATGATATGCTATTATGAGATTATCAAAATTTGCTTGTCTAAAATTAGTTCCTCAATGAATTTAATTGTGCAAGACCTCAAGAAAATCCTATACTTAGTGTCCAATCCATTAACAGTATAATTAATGCTTAATAGTAAATGTGTATGTTTATTTTTATATAAAAAAATTATTTTTTAAATATAAATATCTATTTATTATACTTAAAATAATATTAAAAGTACAAAACGCTTTATGACGCTTATTCTCCGCATTGACACGCTTTAGCTTATGATTCTTGATTCTCGACCTCGACGCTACGCAACGCTTTACGCTATTTAGAACACTGATTTTGACATCTACTCCTGCTTGGTGAGTTTTGTAGGCTTGTTAGTATAGGGGATAGGCATTTAAAGCTGAGAAAGCAATGTGTAAAGGAAAGAGGTTTTAGTGTTGCTTCTATCAATCTTGAATAGAGTTGAACTCGGAAAATTTTCTTGATTATGTACTGAGAAAAATATTTTTGGTTATCCCAATATCAACAAAGCAAAGGAAGGCTTGACTTGCCTTCTCCCATAGTGCAAAACAACTGTTTGCTTATTCTACCTTTTTTAAAAAGAAAAAAAGAGAGAGACTCGAACCCACGTCAATAACCTGGTGGTTTCGTTCTTAACACTTGAATTAGACCTTGATCTCCTGTTTGCTTATTCTTAAGATTGGTTGTTGCTGCCTTAAATTTGAATTTGAAGTTCTCGGAGTATGTTTTGTTGGTGGCATATGGTGGTAGTGGAAATGATGGTAGGAAGTTGGACTGTGCCTAGAAAGTCCAAGATGCGATTTTCGATGACTGAATTCAATTCATATTACTAACAAAAATCAAGTGTATCTCACAAGTATTTGAATGGAATGATTTCCAGACAAATTATTATCTAATTTAGCCGCAGTCTGCAGTGTTTCATTTGTCATCTGATCAGTTAACTTTTTTCAGGAGCTTGGCCTGTCTTAATTGATGACTTCGTTGAGCACATGTACAGGTAAAGCCATGTCTCACAGGAAGTTTAATATTCGCCTTCTTATTTCTAACAAAGCTGTGTAGTTTTTTTTTTTTTTTGCTTAAAAGTATTACTAAAGATCAACTATAGTATTAAAATTCTGGCATGAGGCTATTATTAATGTAATATACGAAACATCTCATGATAGTCTCTTTAGAAATGGTTGTACCACCAAATGCATTTCACTTGCTTTACTTTTTACTTGGCCAAGGTTAAAATTGAAGGCAATTACTGTTAAAGACTTTACAAATGATACAATATCATCACCCGTTATGATGACAACCTTGTGGGTTTTATTAAATTTCTGAAGACAATTATTGCATGTAATATTCATTAATATGAATCCAATTTTAGATTCCGGACCTAACCATTAAGTTCGAAGCTATGGGAACCAGTGTGGTTTGTTGGTTTCATTTAGATATTCAGTTGATTTATTTTTCCCACTCGTCTTGCCCCTCTCTTTGCATCATTATGACAGATATATATCTCGTGTGGTGCAGGATCAGGGGATCCAGTGACCCTCCTAATTTATTCTGCACTTGTCGTGACTCAGAAGCCCAGCAATGTGATGGTGCAGGCTTTAAAAATTTATACGGTAGTATCAATTAAGTTTTAACTATAAGGTGTTATTATTTCATGTGAATTAGCGTTTGAGAATGGTTATCCTATTTAAGTTCCTATCATTCCCACGTTTGGATAGTTAAGAGGGAATGCACACGACTGTGGGCCCATTCCAACAAATAACACACCTTTGTAACAATATGTTATCATGCAGGGTTGAAAACTTTTCCAGGTTTCAAGAGAAAGTATAGCAATAACTTGCAGAAAGCAACGGAATTCTCAGACGGGTATGTCAGCCCTAATACCATGACAAATGCTAAGAGAAGGCACTTTTATTCTCCTGGAGAAACTGTTACCTGTGGAGAGAATCCACATGGTAATGCAATAGATGATTGCGTAGAAATTGTTAAGCATAACAGTCCATACGGTTGTACAAAGCCATCGTGTGCAGTTGAAGGCTGCCTTTCCAAGGGTTTTGCTCGACTTTTTTCAAATGGTTCGTATTTACAGTTTGACCAGGATAGAAGAGTCTCTTCTACATGAAAGTGATGCAGTGAGCAGCGAGTATAAAGGGTTTGTGAGTTAACATGTTCCGACTGTTATTCTTTTTTAAAGATGGATGGCCATTGGTGCCTCTCTTCCAATTGTCCGTTTCTGTATTATTTTTCTTGTACTATTTAATGAAATTAATAAAACTATTGTCCTGATTGTCTAATACTATCAAATTCTCTCTACCAACCACACTATCAATATTACACCATTACACTATCAATATTACACCATTCATCTTCCATATCAAGAATTGCAATTGAAGAATTGGACATTAAAGAGATCGTTACTTCTACAGAAACATTGACATTGCTGCACGAATTGCAATTGCAATAGTGAAATTCTATTATGAACAGCAGTGTGGCATATACACGAGCAAACCTGCTATTAAATTTATACAAAGCTGAAAGAAATTCGAACTTCGATGTCACTCTTCCATCAAATACAAGAGAATTGAAGCTATATGAGTATTAACATAGAATCTCTGAATTTTGATCTCTTCTATGGCCAATTTTTGTTGCAAAAGCAAGGACGATCTTACATGTCTGATTTAACTGATACCCATGTATAAAGACACCGAGCCACAATGCAAAGACCGGGAAAGGATGACATTCCGCCAAGACTACATTCCTTTTCTTGTCAAGATCGCAGAAAATAAGTGCCAACATTACCACTGGTACTTGGCAGCAATAAGTACTTCCTCGTAATTTTGAGCAACATTATCCCAACTTAAATCCTGTATCATTCCTCGTCTCTGGAGACCCTCCCAACTCTTTTTGTACTGTCGATAAGTCAATAAGCAGTTCCCTAATGCATTGATCAGTTCGTTCGTCTCAGCCCTTGCAAAAGTCCATCCAAGTCCCGTTTCTTCAAAAGGGTTGAAAGGCTGCACTGTATCTCTTAGTCCACCAACTGCATGAACGACTGGAATTGTCCCATAACACATTGCATACAGCTGGTTCAGTCCACATGGTTCAAATCTCGATGGCATCAGAAGTATGTCAACGCCAGCAGTTATCCGGTGAGCTGTCTTCACGGAAAAACCAACCCACCCCCTAACTCTGTCATTGTACTGGCCCTCAAACTGCCTAAGCATCTGTTCGAGATCGGGCCTACCAGTGCCCAGCATGACCAACTGTACATCCTGGCTCATCATCCAAGGAACAGCTTCGGCTATCAGATCAACCCCTTTTTGGTGATCGAGTCTCCCAATGAAACCAATTAATGGGACGTCTGCTCGGACAGGCAAACCAAGCTCCTTCTGCAATGCTTCCTTACACTGGGGTTTGCCCGTCTGTAGGGTATCAAGGGAGTAGTTAACATACCCATCAGATTGTAGGTAAATATCTAATTCAGGGTTCCAATCGCTTGTATCTATTCCATTTACAATTCCACGAAATTTCAACTCATTCTCATTTATAATCCCCTGTAGACCCCAGCCACCCTCAGAGGTTTTTAGCTCCCAAGAGTATCCACGACTAACTGTAAGTATACGATCTGCCGTCTTCAGGCCTGCTGCAAAGATGTTGAAGTGCTCTCCTCCAACTGGATCATACAACCTAAAAAGGTCCAAGTAGTGTGGCGGAAGATCCACGTAGGAAAAATCATCCACAGGACCACGGCCCTGATTAAACAGCAAAAAGAACCAGAATTGAGATTGCAGGATTATCAATTTCCATTTCAAAAGTAACCTTATTAAAATAGCAACCTTTCAAAATTCAGTTTATTCAGTATGGAAATCAATGAACTGAAAGGATAACAAATAAGCAAAAGAAATAAATGATTTTTTTGTTTTGTTTTGTTTTTTTTTTTTTCAAATTTCATCAGAAAAGGTGAGTAAACAGTCTCACCTACCAATTTATTCAACTAAGCTTATCTATTATCAATCTACCTATTGGATTTAGCGTTGGCCAAATTCACAGTCTTTCGAAAGGTTGAGTTGAAAAGTGGCTTTTACAACTGTCCAAAATCTCAACTCTCGGTCTATAATATATTTAAGCCCTCTCCTCTCCTTCTTTTACTTAATGAGATAGCTT
Organism: Fraxinus excelsior; assembly: GCA_019097785.1. Taxonomy (NCBI): domain Eukaryota; kingdom Viridiplantae; phylum Streptophyta; class Magnoliopsida; order Lamiales; family Oleaceae; genus Fraxinus; species Fraxinus excelsior. Next base: position 1,848,488 of record CM032628.1, on the reverse strand, counting down.
AGAGTATCAGAGAGACATGATTAAAAATGAGGCGCTTGAAGCATGTCCACAGCATATTACTTCTAGCATCATTGAAGTATTTAAAGAAGAATTCAAGAACTAGGGTAGGCTACTACGTGCTGATATCAGCTCATTAGTATGTTGGCTGTTGATTCACTTTCAACATGCCTGTGGTGAAATGGTAGACATACGAGACTCAAAATCTCGTGCTAAAGAGCGTGGAGGTTCAAGTCCTTTCAAGGCATAATATTGAGAATAATCATTGAATGAGAAATTCAATAAGAGAGCTTGGATCGAATCGGTATTGATAGGAGGAGAGAGAAGTATAATGCAAACCTAGTGTTTTAGACACTGCAATACATTCATGTATCATTTTTCTAGTGATGATTCAATATCTACATATACATCTGCATCAAATGCTGATATTTCTGTTCATGTAGTGTTTCAATTGCAACTTGCAACATGCATTAGATAATCTCAAAGGCTATGAATAGGGCTATACGAACAAACCTGGTGAGCAATGTTATGTATCACAAGGACGGATCTCGTATATTTCATCAATCCATTGTCACGGTAATATGCCTTAAGGTACACTGGCAATAAAGCAGTGTGCCAATCATTTGCAATGAAAACTAAATTTCCATCTCCATAGCAGACCCCACCACACGGAACATGCCAAGGAACCTGTAATCACCATTTTTTATCCAATTCATATAACATCTTTGCAGATGGAGCAAAATTTAGGACACGAGCGAACCAGGCAATTCAAGAATACTTGCAAAAAAGCTCAAACATACCCCCCCCCCCCCCCCCAAAAAAAATAAAAAAATAAAAAAATAAACCAAGTAAGGAACTATAGTTGCAATACAAGACTATATTCTGTTGACCGATACATAGAAGCTATTTCCCACTCTAATGATTCAGTAGCGTAATTTAATCATACCTCAACGGCAGCTTTGCAGAACAAAACCATACGCTTCAAAATATCCTGCAAAAGGCAACATAGAAACAAATATTAATAACCTAAAGATCATTGAGAAGGGATATCAAAGATGCCTAATATGTACAATTATATATACCAAATGAGAACTTAAGGCTTGTTTGTCAAAGATTATTTTTAAATTATTTTCAACCACACAATTCTATAAGACCCACAACTTTTCCCCACTTTTTAAGCATACATTCTCCAAAAAAACATTTTTCCCTTGGAAAAATCTGGACCAAACAAGCTTTTAATAGCAGAAAGGCATAATGAATCATATTGAGGCTCAATTCATCAGAACTTGCAATTAATTTAGCAGTATAGATTATCACTCTCTTGAAAGCTACACGAACAGTTTGTGTTAACCAAAAGCACCAAACTCCTATTTATACAAAAAAAAAGTGTCAGCAAACTGCATTAAGGAATAAAAATGCACACACAAGGGCATCTCTACCACGAGGAAAGGCATCAAGAAATAAGATTATGGTTCTTCCATTGTAGGAATAAACACATACATAAAGCTGAGACCATATGAAATATCTTACCACACGGTTCCCTCCATATATATCATTTTCTCTATGACAAAACACGGGACTATCCATGAAAACAAAATCCACACCATCAATGTAGGTTTGGAAGTACGTCACCTCCATATCCTGAAAAATATACGAACATGTTATAAACCTGCATATAAAATAAATCTAAATAATGTTGTCTTTGCTTACCTGGCCATCTACTTTATACATTTTCCGAACTCCTGAATATTGAGGTTCAGCATAGTTACCGTAGCGAGGTGCAACGACCTATCAATTGTTGGAAACAATAAATTTAACTTAATATGATTAATAAAATTCAGAAACTGAGAATATTGTAGCTTCAGTAAATGTTAATTAAGTTAACACGACTAATATTTAAAGACCAAACTATATATGCAATTCCTTAAATCAATAAAATCGGTCACTATGATGAAAAGGGTTGGTTCTCAGTTGAAAATAACATCAGTAGATGCATCAAATTTTGAAAACCATATTCTTAAACAAAAGTAAATCAAACTTTACCATGACTCTGTGTCCGCGTCGAGCCAAAGCCTTGGGTAAAGCTCCAGCAACATCTCCAAGCCCACCTAACATAATTTCATACTTGTTAGTGCACATACACAGAGTCATGTTTGTGTACATGGACCATAACCTATGAGTCCATATGAAAATACCAGAAAAAAACCAAAAGCCTATTTTTATTGTCAACATACATTATACCAACAACAGAGTAAGAACCCTGGCATCCCAACCATTTGTGGCCTTCTTACCTAATCCATTCCTGAGGTGTTGGTTTTCCTATTTGATATTTCGCATTCTTTGGCTGCGGTATGTGCAAGGGAAAAAGTCTTGAGCACAGTCCAACAGTCTTTTAGCTTATTCCCCACAAAGTTTTTAAAAGAACAGGCAATCAATAGAATACTCGGAAGTGTCAGTCAGCACTTTAGGTTAAAAAGAATCCAGTTAGGCAACTTTGTACAAGCATACACTACCTACCTGTTTACTTGTATTTCAAATCTCTTCTTTAGCGACACCATTGCCTTTAATAATTTAATATTAAAAATAGACACGTGCTTTCCATTAGCAAGCATATAAATAAATTAGATCACAACAACTGTTATTTACTTATTTACATCTGACTTGAACAGTATCTGCTACATAATTATAATCGGATATGAACAATAACTGCTGCATGCAAAGGAAATGGAAATTGGGAAATCCTGTTCCCTTTTAGAAAATTCCATTGTTGTGGACATACCTGTTTTAGACCAAGGAGCACATTCTGCAGCAACCAAAATTATGTTCATGACATTGGGACCGGCCAGTGGAGGGGGTTTCACATCTTCGCCTGTGGGATCTTGGACTTTAACCTTCATGTCCTCTAGATTTGATTCTTCTGCACCTTTATTTTTATCATATTTCAGGCTTGATGGTGCATCAGATAAAATGGTTGTCCCCACATTAGCATCCTTCAACTTGTCTGAATCTACTTTGGTGGAGGTCTCTGTGGCATTGTTCAACCACTTGTAAGAATCCTTATTTGAAAAGGGCACTGGGCTGGGTGTGACAGCCGATCTCAGAGGAACTGATGGCACTTCCTGAGACTGAACTGACTCTGAAATAGAGGCTTTCAACTGTGGTTTGTCATTACGACGCAGGTCTTTTCCAGGTTCTGTCATATTGGCAAATGAATATTCACTGGAAGCTGAAGCTGGGTTTTCATTCACATCATGAACAGCTGAGTGGATGCCGCTAGTGGACAAGCTTTCATTATCAAGGTCTTCACTGATCTTGTCACCTTCAGTTGTTGCAATACCATTACTTGAAAAACTTCCACTGCGCTCTTCATAAGGCAATTCATCGCTTTCTGGATCAATAATACTACTTTTTATTGATGAGACTAATTTTTTCCTTTCTGCAATCTGCAAAGTGGAGTCCAAAACCAGATTGATTTCTTCTTCTGGATCAAAAAGAAAAAATGGAACAAATATAAAAACTGACTACCCCACCTCTGCAAGGGCTATAAAAATTTCCTCTTACTTAAAAATTGAATGTTTGTACTCGATCAGCTTTAATAACGATGAAATTAGTTCAATGTTAACTATCTTATACTTTCTAAACCAGATTCAAATCATTGAAAAATTAAAAGGAAAATGTAGGAGAAATAAAAATGATTTTAAATTTCCGGAGCTTTCAATACTTCTGGAACTACTGATCAAAATAAGACTTTTCATATCTTAGAAATATATGATTTGTTAACACTAATCGTTTCTAATGTTAAGATTAACACGAGTACATACATATAGCAGCGATAAGATGAATAAGTGCTAATTTAGGGAAAAGAAAACCCTGATACATACAAGAAAAAGAGATCAGTGAATTCAAGAAACCTGTTTTAACAAGTCTTTTTGCATGGCCAGAACCTTCTTGCTCTTTTCAATTGTGGCCTGTAAAGCATCATCTTGTACATCACCACTCTCAGCTTCCTCTGATCCCTTCCCTGTCGCTTGTACGAACTTTATCCTTGAACTCCATCCCACGCTTCCACAACACAATGACAATCTCCCCGTATTATCTTCACTCAAATTTCTTGAAAATCCAGCCGTATGGCAATTAGTCAAACCCCCAGCATCAACAGATTTTCTTGGCCTGTATGCAAGTGTAGGAATCATGGGTCCATGACGGTTTCTACCGCGAAGAAGTATACAACTGTCCACCGCAGTTTGAACGGTTACAATAGACGCCATTAAAGCGTTTGATAAATAGCCTCTGAAAAACTATATTTTCAAGAGACCCAATTGGCGTTTCCTTGAATAGAGGATTTCAAGAAAACCCAGATGTGCAAAGAGAGCCTCTTTTAACTTTGAATTAGGTTTCTAGGGTTAGTACTCAGTAGTGAAAATGATGAGAACACCATGGACAGAGACCAAAATGGAAATGGACGGTGAATGTGTCCTTTTCAAGTGTTTGTTTACAGTGGGACCACCTAAGAAATGGAAAATGTGATTTTGATGATTTTGTTTTGTGAGGCTCAGACTGATTAGAAATAGCAAATCCAGATCATGAACCAGAAGCTTCTTTATCTAGTTGAGTACAGACAAGATGCCTGTTAACAAAACTCAACTCGTGGCTTGGACAAGGGCGTTGGGTCCTATCCTATGAGTCTATGACCTTGTATATTGTTACTGGGGTCTCTATAACAATAGTCACACGTTCGTTCATCTCAATCAACAGTATAATACGTAAAATTTTAGAATTAAAAGTGAATATAGTGATGGAGGCTGACGTTTTGCAGCTTCAACTACTTGATATTCGGGGAGACCGAACAAGGAATCTTTGAAACTCAACACAAATTCAGCGATAGGAACCGAGGATGGGATCATTGGACTAGGGGTGGCGATTCAGGATCATTTTGGCAAGGGGGTGATGGCAGAGCAATGTATGAAAGGAGTTTCAATAGTCCAAAAATGTCTAAGTCACTACGTGTATGGTATGAATTTTGTTAGGTCACACAACTTCAATTTGACAGTGATTAAATGTGATGCGCAACGGATGATCTAGAGCGTTCAATTTTCTCTTTCTTGGGCCTCAATGTTTCAATTTATTTGATATTATAGCTCTCATTCAAGTAGTAGTTCCTTCCTCGTTCAAGGAATACGATGACTCGTCAACTTTTTTCTTGTGTTTCACGCCTTCTTATAGATGAGTTGATTGTTTGTTATGTTTTACTTCGTCCTTCGTTTTGTGTTATATTTCTTAATGAAATGTTTGGTTTTTCAATGCTATTTAGTCACCTTTTATAGGAATAATGTAAGTGCAATATTGAACCTAATTAGAGCATGTTTGCCTTTTCTTAAGAAACTATTTCCCCTTTTTTTTCCCTTGAGATTCAAATAAAAATAAATCATATATGAAAATATTATACGCGTCGCGGTTTTCAAATATGTCCTAATTGAACTCTCAAGTCTGCTCTCAACTCTTCACCCTTGACATTGTCTCGAACACTAATATTTACATCTACACCCTCCACAATCCTGTCATCCCTACGGCTTCCTCACTTTCACGGAGCTGGAGAACTTCTTCACCTATTTTCTTTATTCCTTCCTCCTTCACTACTCGATCTTGACTGGAAAAATTCAAAATGGTAAATGGGGTTTTGGTCTCGTTCCCAAATCTAAATGGAGTTCAAGTTATAAATATTGTAAAAAAATTATATACTCTGTAATTTACAATTTACAAAAAAAAAAAAAAAATTATACACACATCAAAAGATTACATAAAGTGTAATTGTTAAAAATAAATTAAAATGCTAGCTAAAGTTTTTATTTTATAAAATTTAACAAAAAAAATCAATATTTTTCAATTCATCCCCCGATTTTATGCCTATTTGTGTAAATTTATGACAAATAGAAAAAAGATTTGGCCCAAATTACGTAGTCCATCACCCTTTATATTGGGCCCGGGCCCAAAGCTGAAAGAAAGTTTCTACCCCACAATATTGTTGAAGTAAAAGTAACTTTTTAGCTTTGAAGTTCTTTAATGAAACACCTTTCTGTACGGACTTCTCGCATTGAGAATATATATGAAGAGATTATAAAGTGTTACTAGTCAAAACACTAGTTGAACTATTACAATGTGCAACTTTCCATAATCTAAACCACTAAACTCTAATCAATCGACTTCGATTATTGAACTACAAGTTACACGTCTTACATTTTGGTAGTTCGAGTGAGTACATGTTCGACTTGTGTTCTTGGCCCGACGTGCCAAGAAAACGTAGTCTAGGATGTGGGAAATAAATGAGTTGTGTGCGCCCTAAAAATCTTACCTTCCTTGAACTCCAAGTTATTAAGCTTATCTCGACACCATTTCAAGTGAGATGTGGATATTATCGACATTTTAAGCACTATTTCCACCAGCTTCATGTCAATCGTGGTTAATAAAACATCTATTTTCTCTGATTCTCTCTGCATGGGATTCACCTTTCTCTTCAACCAACATTTTTTCTTCATGATGAAAACAAAAATCAATTCTTTTTCGTGAATACATAGAAATCACTTCGATGTTGGATTTGGATGAAGAAATACCTTTTGTAGATCCTTAGTCAGGTCATAGAAGAGCTCCAAGTCTTTAGGGTCTTCAACACGGGGAGAATGAATTGTCAAAATACTCTTAAATTTCCACGAGGGTTTGTCATCTGATTTTACAAATAACCAAAAAGCTTTTATGCATTTCTCCATAGCTTTAAACGCTTCACTTGCCTGGACGGGTTCTCCTCTTATGGTTCCATTTTCTTCTTCAACATAACCTTAAGAGGGTGTTTGGTGTAGATTAAAATCAGATTTTAAGTGAATTGTGATAGAAGTTTTTGAAATGTGTGGTTGAAAAGATGTGGGACACATGAAAAATGTAGTTGATATTGATTGTTTGACTTTAACTTAGATTAAAATCTGGCCCAAACAGACCCTAAGTATATACGATTAAAAAGGTTACACGTATATGATATAAATCCAGAAAATTTACATGATACTAAATGCTCATTTGGTGAGATTTCTACTTTTGCTTCCTCTTTTAGTAGAAAGCTCAACTTCTTTTAAAAACGCTTTCTAGTCAAACGAATCACTTTTAAAAAATTATTCAAACGTGTCCAAAAGTAATTTCTTAGTCTCGTAAGCAACTTCTAACTTTTCAAAAAGACTTGCCAAACGGATTGAACTCTTATATAAAAACTAAAGGTTACCTAAACACGATTAAAGAATCAAACATTTAATGATGAAGAGACATAATTTAACAAGAACTGTCACTAAGGATATATTTAATCATCTGATAAGAGGTCCATCTTAATTTCTACTTAATTAGGGTAATCACAAGGATACTTCCATTTAATTAAAACTCACCTCGACTATTTTAATTCATAAAATCAACAAAAAATGCAATCCTTGTGATTATTTGCTTCCTGGACAACAATATTAGGCAAATCTTTTTCGTTAGAAAAATTATTAAACAAAGAGCATGACCCCAATTATATATAGGAAATGGATAAGCATAGAATAATTAAAAAATTACCAACTTGAGACATACCATTTTGTCCTATAATTCTATAATAATAATAAAAGTAAAATTTAATTACCTTTAACCTCAGGAACCTGGAGTAGACTCTTGAAGGAAAACCTTTTATGTATGAAATTTGAATATCTTTTGCATTTTTCACATTTTTCTTCTTCCATGAATCTTTCTAAAAGAACCTGAAATTCTTGAAAATCTCCTGCAGTACAGTTATGGAGTGATGCCTCTTTTTGAGTATAGATAATGGATTCAATCTTTCTGTATTGATAATAGAGTGCTTCCCAGGACAAGCACATTTGGGCCACATATATCAACTCCAAGTCACTTTCCAAACTCCTTGCAATCATTTTTCTGTCCACTTTGTTCCATGAGCCATGTACTATTGCATCTGTAAAATCCGAACATAGTATTAGACATGACTATATAGAATTGACAGGATCCAATCCAATACACCAAATATGATTAAGGAATGTAAGAACTCGCTTATTCCGAATAATCTATCACGACTGAGAATGTCAAACCATCTCATTCTTTCTGTATACGTTCGATAGAATGAGTCTGCTACTTCGTCTGCACTTTTGTTAGTCGGCCATTGCTCGAGTGCAACAGTTGAATTTGAGCAAGAAAATGATGATAAGTTGTCATCAGTATACAAATCTGTTGCAGATGCAGACGAATTAGTATAGTCTGTCTGATCAGGATCTTCATTAAGGCCTGTAACATGCAAATCCAAAGAGTTATGGGAGCTGATATCGAGATATTCAAGTTTTTCACCGATTTCTTGATTGCTGAACCAATCTGTATCGAGCTCCTCGGGAAACCCTTCTCTATATAAGTTCCCGGACATGGTTTTTGCACACGATGACTTCACGTAATGACTACTTCCCACTTCTTTTGATTGAAATTTATGCAGAATACTAACCTGACTAGGTATGCACGTTGGATTCCAAATACAATAAGAAGAAACAACAATTTCATGATTTTTAATTTCTTGCTCCGTTACATCATAGATAATCTCAGTTCTCATTAATTTATTGAGAAACAACAAGACAACCCTATTCATGAATTTGAAGAAGCAAGTGATTCTTAAAAGATAAAACAATACAAACAAAAGAAACCTCCTTAGCTCCTTTAACCATAGAAGAATCTGGAAAAAGAAGAGAAAAATAGGATGGAGATAGAAACCCAAGTAAAATAACTTGATATATCCATTTGGGATGATAATAGTTTCAATGATAAACCAACAGGAACCTAGCAAACCCATAAGAAAATTTCGCACTCTCGTGAGTTTCGTTTCTAGCAGTACTATAACCCAGTGGTTTGGTTTTCTTAATTAATTAATTTGTAACTATAATATTATTTTTTGTTACAAATGAAACATCGACGAAATAGACAAATCCATTAGTTACAATAAAATAGAAGTTGTCGAGCGTCAACAATTGATTTGTTAATACGTATTTTTTTTTCTTTCAAGAAAGACAGACAAAACTTACTTTGAATGAATGCTAGTATTGGTTTGATTCTTATCAAATTATGCAGTCATGTTCAGGGTTAGATAGAGTTAAAGAAGAAAGATAGTAAATTGATCGATTATGCAACTCCAGTCCAATTTAATTTAGTTCAACATATGAAACAAATTTTCGTTTTTTTCTATTTTTTTTTAAAGAAAAAAGAAAATTTAAGTTCGAACTAGATTTCAATGTATCACACCTCCCTCGTATGCATACTTTGTCGTTAAATTGAAAGAAGATAATTATGAATTAAGTCAATGATTTCTACACCTCAACAGTCATTAACAGCCAACCTAACCATGTATTTAATATTTATTCATTCATTCAATTAATTGTGGCATGTACTTCCTTCTTGGAGGATGCTAAGTCTGCCCTCAAGCTACTACTGATCAGTTCAAATGTCGAAAGAATTGATCTTCCAATTCATAATTGAAGCCCATGACATGCAAATTTGAGCTCCAAAGAGTTCGGTAGAGACGGATTCAGGATCGGATTACAAGTCGGGATAATATGTAGAAAAAAATAAATTTATACATAAAAATATTTTTTTACAAGAAATTATTTTCAATTTTTTAGCACTAAAAAAATTAACGGGTAGGGGAATGAACCAGGCTCCCTGGAGTTGAGGGAACTCGAACCAAAAGTTTCGAGCTTTTTGCCCATTGTTGATCAATGAATCAATTCATATTGCGCTCTAAGAGAAATTCTTCTCTATACGTACAAGTTAACGGATGAGGGTTTTGTACACAATATTAAACTGGATAATATTTTATGCAATAATGAAGATGAAGATGAAGATGAAGAAGAAGAAGAAAAGTTAAAAAGGTGGAGCAATGGTGGGACTGGCCGGCTGGGATGGAGTTTTTTGCCAACCCTATCATAATTACTCAAAAGTCAAAACATGTTTTGGGAAATCAAAGGTCATAGGACTAAACAAGTGGTTGGGGACAAAAACATTGCGAATTAGGATACGTCGTGTTACTAAATTACAAGAGGATAATGATGGATTAAGTCAATGGTTTTCTACACCTCAACAGTTACTAGTGTTACCTCGCTCGATTGCGTATGAAATAAATGCATGCAACTTATAAATTCTATTTTTGTGAATATTTCTTGTGAATAAGTTACAGCAATGAAAAAAATTCTCGCACAAGATAGGATAGGGACATTTTTATGCGCCAACACGACCACCTTGTAATCTCTGGTTTTCAAGTCCTGCTTGAATATTCTTGATGTCATGTTTCCCCAGTGAAGAAAATGGGGACTTCGGTATATTTTTTATTTCTCTAGTTTCTGGATTCCAGTTCCGCAGGTAAAAATATTCGCCATAATCATGAAGACACAAAATATACCATGGCAAGGTCCCATAATTCTCATACAAGACTGATGATATTTTTGAATAGGGTTCCATGATTAGAAGACGAGCTTTGTTGCAGTCTGCAAGAGCCATGTTCGAATGCTTGCGAATAGAACTATGGTGTCTAATCATGGCGTACCATGATTTGCAAACGTACTTGAAACGCATTAGAGGTTTTACGAGTAACCTTGACAAGATCTCGATATAGTCAAGATTGTCCATTTTCTAAATGTGACGTAGATTTAAGAGTGCAAATTTTTAATTAAAGAAAAGGGACAAAATGAGTTTGAACATTTAAATAAAGTTTAAGACCCTCAACAAATATATAATCAATGCAAGATTGAAGATTTTCAGGCCATTTTTGTATGTAAATCAATTCCATAAAAATATGAAATATTTAATAACTCAATTTGCATATTTCATGGTACCCACCAACTTACATTACTAATCAAACTATTAGTTACAAATTTTGTATTATCTGAACTAAAGATATATATGTACCAGTAACTAGAATGACAAAGCCCATTAACACAGTAAGCCCAATAACAACTTTTTCAAGCCCAATCCTCCTATAAGCCCCTGAAATCTTCAAGTAACAAAAACATGGAACTAATATTGAGCCCGTGACACTCAAGAATGCTCCAACAAGACCCATTAGAAGCCCAAAAAAGGGTAAAGTCAACGCTACAATAACACTACTGGTCAACAATGTTGTCTTAACCAACAGACTGAAGGACCTTTTGTTGCAATGGGACTTGAATTGATTTTCAATTGCATTGGCAATTGGCATTAGCATCAATGCATATTTGGCTATAGGATTCACCAAGGCAGTGTATATGGCCACTTTTGAGCTAATATTTTCAATCGGGAGGTTTAGCGTTATTTGTGATTGAACTTCTGAACCGAACATAAGGTATCCCAAAATTGCCACTGTTCCGTAAGTAATTGTACAGAAGAGAAAGCACGTAACGAGAACCTGAAAAATTAAACAAATTTTAGTTTCTTTTCTTTCTTAATACTGTTATGGATATTGATGGGGGGTTTGAAAGAATGAGCCATACCATGGAGAATTGCTTTTGATTTCTCATAGAAGTATATAATGTAGGGAAAACCGGATGAGCACAATAGCAGAAGGCATACAAGCTAAAAGTTGTAGGGATTCCACCCAAATTCAAAAGCATTCCCTTTTGGTCGAATCCGATGTTGTCAGTTGTGCCAGCCCAGAAAATCGACGCAGTTATGATTAGAGATGCTAAAACTCCAGTAGCAGATACATATGAAAGAGTTTTCATGTTGTTTATCCAAACAGTTGGCATTATAACAAGGCCGACGAGTATAACAAAACTTTGTTTTCCACCAATTGTGATGTCATAGAAATTTATTTCAAAATTTGGGAATAAATTATGCAGATTGTCTCCGGCCAAGATTAGAAAACCAGTGGCAACCAAGTAAAGTTCAAGATGCATGAAAATGGAGACAAATATTCTTCCTTTTGTACCAAATGCTTTTTCCCCAATGTCAGGATAGCTTCTTATATTTGTATCAAAATCCATACATCTTTTAATCAAGAAGCCTGTGTACAAGGTTGCAATTGCAATGACGAATAGAAGTACCAAGCTTAACCAACCTCCCGAAGCTAATGCATATGGAACAGAAAGAATCCCGACTCCTGAAAAAAAATTAAAGTTTATATTTGGGATGATAATGTTGGTAATATGTCTTGTATCTATAACTTAAACTTCTTAATCGAGGTTGTACATGAAGTTGAAAATAGGGGAGGGACCTGAGAGAGAATTAAGCCCATTAAAAGTCGTCTTGAAGAAGGAGGTTGTGCCAGTGGATTGGTGACTAACATAGTCGAGCCCCTCGGCTTTCTCCACATCACCACGCGCATGTCGCGGTGTTTCGTCATAGTTAACCAGTAGTGGTACAGTAATAGGCAGCCCATCGTCTGATTTGGCATCCATTGAAGGGAGAGAAATGTTATATTTCTTGCTTCAATAATGCAAACGACCTAAATTGAAGAAGAGTTTATGTTTTTATGCCAATTCCTTCGAACTTTGGTCCCCTTTTATATTGCTAGCTTAAGGATTCAAGAAGGTCGTCTATTCATTAGAACCACGTATTTCTTGTGGCTATTTCTTCTGTCTCCATTATCTCACGTGATAAATAAGAAATAGCCACAAGAAAATGATACTTGTGCGCCTCATGATATATACACTGTTATGCACGTGTTGTAACATCACCCAAAAAATTAGATTGCTAAATAATAAATGATCAACTTCTATTTGAACACACTGTCCAAAAATATAACTTTTAAATTCAATATATCGATTCATTGTAGAGGAGATGCTTAGAAAAATTAGGTTGCTACTTTCCAAATATACAATTTTGTAAGCTCAGTATATCGATTATGTAGAAGAGACTCTTCGTAAAATAAGATGAGTTTCCCATTTTAACCTTTGAATTAAAAAGTGAGCCAACCAATCTTTGCACATTTTATCTCCTAACACCCGAAGATAAAAAAAGGTAGCTATGTCAACGAGTCGAGCCGAAAAAAAAAAAGTTAAGGCTCGGCTTGAGCTTTTTTTGACCAAACCCGGTCAAAAAAATAAGGTTCAGCCTGAACTTTCTGTCCGAGCCTTAGGCGGCCGACTCAATTTTTTTTGTTTTTTTTAGTGTTAAATCTACATTTTTTACTTCAAAAATTTAAAATTTGTGCGGTTTATACGTACTATAAATTAAAGAAAAAAACTCAAACTCGGGCTCGGCTCAAGCTTTTTTGGGCCCGAACCGAACCGAGCAAAGCTTGACCCTAGCCTCGACTCGTTGTAACCGAGCTCGAGCTGTCCGAGTCGACGAGTTTTTTTGCCATCCCTAAAAAAGAATACTCCATCATCACAAGTACATCAAGTGGGGATTATTAGATAAGACGAGTTATGTTCTTATCCACACATTCAATGTGCAAATGCATAAAAACAATGTTACAACTTATAACCTAAAGCAAACTCTAAGTTGAAGCATTAAACTACGGTCACACTTAAACTTCACTTGCCATGACTTTTGAAAAATAAAAAATGAGTGTTAAAGCTATTTAGTTAATTTTTTTTAAAAAATATTTTTTTCGAATTAGAATAATTTTTAGATGAAACTGATTCAAATGCGACTTATTTTAAGGACAACTCCCACACAACTCTTGTGAAAGCTAAAAAAACATGTTTACAAAAAAAAAAGGCAAGAGACACATACACGGCAAGCACGTTACAATGAAAGGCAGCAGACAGAGAGACGGCAAAATTACTTTATCTATGACACTGACGCTTGAAAGGCAACTCTTTTAAAAATTAGCTCCCACTTAATTTTGTTAAAAAATCATATTTTTAACAAATTTTGATAAATAAATTAATAAAATTAGTGATTAAAAAATGTGAATATCATTAAGCCCCTATTTATCTGCTATCAATATTAATGATTCGCGCAACTTTTTAATAACATTTTACAAACTTTTATCAAAATCTAATAAAAAATCTAATTTTAATTCTCACCAAACGAAAGCTAAATGTGTAATTGAAAATGAGTATGAAAACAAACAAATTTAACAAAAAATTGAAACCAAACGACAACTTTATTTTTATATATCAATTAAAGCTCTTCCATAAAAAGCATGAGCAAAAATAAGTCAAATCAAACGAAACTTAGCGTTTACGCGTCACTGCACGCGCGTTTAATACACTTGAAAATAGGTTGTACTTTTAAGTGCACATGAAAGGAGATTGTGTTATAAATTACTAGCTTTTCACGTTCCGACAAAGAATTGATCACATGGCTAAATAAATTTAAAAATAAGAAATTAAAATATCATGTAAGAAATAAATCTGTCTTAACATGCCCATATCGGTTTAGCTCAGCATGCTAAAAAGGTTCCCCATATAACCATTAGATTTGCATAATTACGTTGAGAGGACTACAATACAATAAGAACAAAACAATATACACAAGAAATACATGCATTAAATACACAAGAAATACCAGGTTCACGTATCGTCTCGATGCTCTACTGAAGGTTTGACAGGATACGAGATCTATCCCGTTAGAAAGCAGCTAGGCAATTCAAAAAACCTTTCCAGTAACTACAAAACTTCCTGGGTTGATGGTAATGCTCTTGGTGCAATTATCAGTTTTGTAGATTCCTACAAGCCGATCTGCCAACTCAAACATGTTGTTCCGAAGGCTGCATATATTGCACAAAAATAAACATGAACGTGTATGTTCTATAGAGGTGCAAATACAAATTGTTGCTCTAAATCAACCTTATAATTATGAATTGAGCATCCTTTGTACGGTTTTTCACGTAGTGTCCCACGATTGAAACATTCTTGAAATCTAGAAACCCCAGGATGGAAATAGAACTGAAGATTAAAAACAAAACATATTTTAACATAATCGATCAAGGCTAGACACGATTGAAATGGTACCTAATGCAGCATCAATCTCATCCATCACATAAAGTGGAGTAGGTTTATAATGGTGCAAGGCAAAAACGAGAGCTAACGAGCTAAGAGTCTGAAATATCAACACTAGATAGAATAAGAGCAAAACCAAGTAGCAAATATGTCTACTGCTAATTTTCCAAGCAAGCAAGATACCTTTTCACCACCGGATAAATTTGCAATATTCTTCCAGCTCTTTTTGGGTGGTCGGACACTGAAGACAACGCCTTCAGAAAAGGGATCCAATGAGTCCACTAGCTCGAGTTCTGCATCACCTCCAAGGGTAATCACCTGTAGCAAAGCAGCACAATGGCCATGAAGAAACAAATTTTAACCTTTGAGAATAAATATAACCCTAATATGCAAATAAAATTTGTTGGCAAGAACTAAGGAAAAACAACTAAAAAGTTCGACGCAAGAAAAAAAAATCGACTTTACAAGCTTTCGTCAACTGTCTAAGTTCACACAATTGGAACTGCAGTTAACAGAATTATTGAAATTTCAATATTTTGTTGACATAACTACAGCATTAACTATTTCTTTCATTATACTCGTATCCCATCTAGAAAACCTAAGCTGTCTGAACATGCCTAGTACACAGAAAATGGATTCCAACTGTCCAAGGGCAGATGCCACTCAGCAAGGACAAGAGTCGGGAAACTAGACGTACAGACAAAGAAGGATATAGAATTACTAAGTTTACCTGATACATTTCTTTTAATTTCAAGGATATAGTACTGAAACCTTCCATAAACTCATCTAACCTAAAAAGATTAAAGACAATTTGTTAGTACCAAGCAGGTATAGATGTATTGAAACAATAACTATAAAATAGAACACGAAAGATTTGCCTTCTCTTCCTCAAGTCATCATGCTGTT
The DNA here is from genome assembly GCA_019097785.1 of Fraxinus excelsior. Classification (NCBI taxonomy): domain Eukaryota; kingdom Viridiplantae; phylum Streptophyta; class Magnoliopsida; order Lamiales; family Oleaceae; genus Fraxinus; species Fraxinus excelsior. Next base: position 1,832,667 of record CM032628.1, on the reverse strand, counting down.
TCTTTACATCATCACGCTGGTGAGTAATTGAATTAAGATCTTCAACTCTCTCACTGTACAAGTTTACTTTCTTTCGCTACCTAATACAATGACTAGGGTGAGCACAGAGATATCCCTGGAAGAAATATGCTTAAATCTTATGTACAAGACCAGAGTCCTGTGCATACTCTGAGATTGAGTCAAGATTTGGATTCATCTCTTTCAATTGAGCCTCAAGAAGTGCCACCATTTCAAGAGCCCGCTTAAGGTCATGAGTCTCCTCAAGAGTTCCATCTTCCAGTGTTGCTTGCATCTTTTCTGGATCCGCCAAATCTTTCTGAATCCTGAGCCAATAAATATGGGAGGTCAGAACTGGCGCATCCACACATAGAAGCTTAAAAAGAATGAGCGCACACATGAAAATAAGGGAGGTTTTAAACACCCCTTCACAATTTCAACAATGCAGTAAGGAGATAATGCTTACTGCTCCAAGTGCTTTGAGAGAGCAATTTGTAGTTCACCAATCTTTTTTTTGTATACTTTTCCCTTAATTTCTAACTCTTTAAAGGCCTTCTTCATATCCTGTAACTTGTAATCAGCATCCACCTGTGCAAACAGTTAAAACAGGTTAAAAATAGATTGACTAGCAAAAAGGAAAAGGTGAAAGAAGTCAGTAAACCAAACCTCTGATGCCCGCAACTCATCCACAATTTTCTTCAGTTTCTCGTAGTCAACTTTTGTTTTATCCAAAACAGCTTTGTGTTGATCAATTAACTGCAAATACAAAAAGTACACAATACAGAAAAAAACTCGTCAAACTGTTTGACTTCATATTATGCCAAACGTAATATCCACACTCGTCTACAAAACTAACCTCCTGTGTTTTCTTATAGTTCTCCTGAACAGCAAAAGCCTTCTGTTCAACTTCTTTAAAGGCGGAATGCATTTTCTCTTTTTCCTCCAAAAGTCGTTCTTTATCCTTCTTTGACTCTTCAATCCCCTTTGTCAGCTTCTTCACCATTTTCTGGCCAGTTTGTATCTGAACTTTCTGACGGTTAATCTCAGTGCCTTTTTTATCAACATCCTGAAAATCAAGCACCATGAATGGGTAGAACCGTTCATTCACAATTTAAATGTTCATTTTAAAGGATTTGCATACTTACAGATTGAATTTTATTAACCCTAGACTTCTGACTTTTCAGTCTTTCACCACCAACATTCTCTAAATTGTTCTGAAGCCCAGAAGCCTAAAAAACAGTGGTAAAAGGATATTAATAAATTCCTGCCAGAAAAGTACTACAAGACAAATTTGAAAACTAAAAACCGAGTTAAAATTAATTTGCAAGGAGATTAATTAGCAAATTATTAATGTAAAGATGGAGAACTAAAATCTCACAACCTTTTCCTTCAACTGTTTAGAACCTTCCATAAGCCTGTCTATTTCTTTTTCTTCGGCAGAAATGATATTTTCAAGTTCCTTTAGCCTATCAACCTCATCCTTCTTGGGCTTTGATGCTGCCTTGAGGGAATCTAATTGTTTTTTCAGATCGCTGCTTTGCGACCTTAGACAGTCGATCTGTTTGGAAAAACAGTGTATAATTTACCTGATTGTTCAACATAAAGTATGAACAGTCGAAAAGCAATTATCTTAGACAACTCTGACCTCCTTTTGGCTTTTTGCTAATTCCATTTCAAGGTAAGAGGTTGCTCTTTCGGAGGCCTGGTAATGCTTCACTAAATCAGAAATTCTTTTTTGTATAATACGTAAGCTTTCAACTAAAGAAGCAAGCTCCTTTTCAGCATCTGCAACAGCTTCTCTGGAGACACTGGCAGCTCGGATAGATGTCCCCATCTTACCACCACCAGGTTTATTTCCACCACCAGTCATGGTACCAGATTTTTCAAAAAGAGCACCGTCAAGGGTCACAACACGCCAGGATTCTTTCTTTCCACCGTAAGCAATACAAGTTGCCTGATAGATAAAAATGCACAATAAAAATGTAATTAATTATGATACTCTACACAGTCCATGAGAACCTTTACAAACTGCATAATTTGAGCAACATCTTGGAAATTCTTGGTTAAATTACATTAAATTCTTACAAAAACTATATTCTATCAACACTACATAACATGAATGCTATACTCGACGGAAGGAAAGATCCATATGCGAGGACAAACCTGATCGATATCTTTTGCGACGACTGTATTTCCTAATGCTGCAAAAAAAAGCAAGTTTCATTCTATCATCCTGAACCTTGATCAAATCAAAGAGGCGGAAACTCCTTCCGGTGTGGTTACTTTATCCTTCAATCTCTGTAAATGATCAACTTGTTTTCCTGCAAGTATAAATGGTTGTCAGCAACAGGAAAAAAATGTCTTTTCTTTCCCTATATTCAAGATTCAAATGTCTCCCAGTTGCAAACTCTTCTTTAATACGATTGGACTAGAAATCACCGCATCATCAAGCACATAGAACAATAGTTTAATTTAAGTTTCAAAATACTTACTAAAACTACCATAAAAGAACTTAACACGGCCTAAATTTTATCAGAACATATTAAACTAATCATTCCAAATGACATAGATCCATCTGATTGTCCCTGTGGCAACATGGAAATTGAACTGGGAGCAGAGGACTATATCGCTGCCTTGGGATCAACGCAGCAATGGTGGAGAAATAAGTCCATTGCAAGACAGAAGAACAAAAATAAATGATTTTACAACAGGAACAAATTTAGTGCCAATTATATAAATTGTTCGACCAAGGCAATGCCATGATTCTCAACCAAAGGCCAAAATCAATTCCTTATGAGCATAGACACTGTAAGTATCAATCGGCTATTCAAAGAACAGGAAATAAAAAATCTATGTCCACTAAATAATAAATATTTACCAGAATCATGAAAGTTGCAACTCCTAGGTTTTTATTACGAAGCATCTCCACACAAGCTTGAGCTGCAGCAGTAGTTTCCACAACAATATAATCAAGCCCAGAACATGCCATTGATACAGAGACATCATACTTTGCTGTAAGGAGAAATTAACAAAAGAGAAGTAAATAAGTCCATGGTACACATTCTTTCAAAACTCATTTTCAACCACACATTTTTCAATAAAATAATATTTTCTATCAAATCAATAATGTTTCCTTACTTTTTAACCACATATTTCCCATCATATCACTATTTAAAATACATTCTTTCCTCAATAATATCCATCAAACATACCCTAAACAAATGATGGACGTAAAACAATACGAGGAAATTTCAAAAAAAAAATAAATTCATCAGAGAAAACGAGAACATGTATCGTATGTATATCACAAACTTCAATTAAACTTGGTAATATCATCAAATAGCACCAGTACAAAAAAGAAAAATATGCCCTGCTATTAAAATGCAAAAGCAATTCTGGCAACCAGCATATTGAATAAAATACTAATTAGTAAGGTTGATCAAATAAATTTGAAATATTCAAAATGGCCTTGTTGCCCTCAGGCAGTCCATTCAAAAAATATGAGCGAAAGGGAAAATTGGAAATATTAGAATCCAATAAGGCTAAGCTTCAGTTTGAATCTTGACAGTCAGACCAAGACTCTAACTCTGGAATGAGAACATAATTTGCTTTTATTGTGAAATAAAGATAAGAATATGAACTGTGAGCTGAAAAAAGTGCACACCGTCAATAGCTCCAAGATCTCCCATTCGCCCATAAATCCCCAGTATATGATTTGACTGCTTAGCTTCCATTATTGCTTTTAATACAGATCCTTGACTTTTTTCAAAATCCATAACAGATGAAAGCTCTGAAACCTTTTGTCTTGCAACTTGTTCAAGAGGGATCAACCTTTCTTGTTCTTCAAGACATGTCTGCAACGGCTCCAATCAATCACTAAAACAATTGCACAAAACAGAAGGATGAAAAAATTTTGTACGCGCCTCTGCTGCTTCATGCTTGTTCTTCTCTAGCTCATTTTGAAGAGTTGTTATGCTAGAAGTCTTTGTTTCGATTCTTTTTTCTATTTCACTTATTTGCTTTTGTGCATCCTCAAAAGCTGAATAACCAGCTTGATGCTGAAAGATAGACGGTGACGTTCAGTTAGGATACTTAAGTAAATCCATCTACTGCAGCAACCAAGGCAAAAAAAAAAATTCGAACTTCTCTATCTGGATACAAATTATAACACAAAATCCAATCTGTGTTCACATTGCTCATAATAAATGTGTTCACTTGATTGAATGGGAATGTAGACAGAGAATGTAACAGTTAGCTTGTTCTTGTTGTTTTTTGTACTCTATATGGGAAATATTAGGACCCAGTGGCTGCTAGTAACAAGAAAATTTCTGCAGTTGCAAAACAAATTTCCTTTTCAAAGGAGAAGTTGGAACTTCAAAAACTGTTTAATAAACATTGCACGAAAAATAATTCTGCATCAATAAAAGAAATACTAGATGCATGTCACGTAGTTGCAGTCACTTAAATGTAAATGGTGAAGATTGTTTATTGGTCCTCGCCTTTTGATTCAAAAGCTTCTTTTCGGCCGATGCAACTTCAAGTTTTCCTCGATGATCAATTAACTGCTTTTCCCATGGTTCTAGTTCAGCACGAACTTCGGCAAGCTCACCACGTAAAATCTCTTTCAGCTGTTCGTAAACCAAAAGTGCAAAGAGTCGAATTAATTGCACCTCAAAAACAAGGAAAAACAAATAAATAAGCAAAAGAATATGATTAGTTGATTACTGCTAATTACTTCTTCATAATCCTATCACTACTGAATCCAAAACTGGGGGAAATGAAACCGGCTCTTACAAAATTACAGACTTGTAGCCTCAAAAATATTTGTTTCCAAAAAAGTGGTATCGTCAAATTCAATTTAGATGAACAGACTAATCCTCCGAGTAAATAAAATTTACAAATTTGTCTATAAATTCATTGAAAGTGAAACGTTAATTTCAACCAACACTCGTCCACAAGAAAAGACTCATTACTATTCTTATTTATAAACAATTTATAAATTTGCCAAACGGAGGCAAAGATCATGGTTGGTAAGAGATTAAATTATAATCAAAGCTTGTAAAACATACTTTTTATCAACCTATTTTGTAATACCCTTTTATTATCCACGCATTATGTAGTAGTAGGACACACTACTTTTAATTACCTAAATTATAAGTTAATCAATCCCTAAAGGCACTCGTGTTCATGAGAATCATTTCATGTAAGAGAATTAGGTAGGTGCAGAAAAACAACAAGCCATGCACGGACATCACTCTACTCAATTAAGAGTTTTATAAAAAATGGAACAAGAGGCATCAGAAGCACAATGTGAAAGTGAATGGCGTGTTTTTGCATGCGAAAATAGTGTGCTGGTACCAGAGTGTTGGAATAGAAGACAATGTAAAGTTTGCAAGTGGTAAAACTTTGCCTCCAAGCTATCTCTTTCTTTCTCGGCTAACTTAACCATTTGAACCACACCAGTCCGCTTCTCATTAAGTTCCTCAAGCCTACATGACCGAAAAGAATTAGCAAACATCAGCAGCAGAAGTATTTTATGCCCCTACAAATAGACTATAGCAAATAAGCATTTAGACACTACGGAATAATGTGATGAGACTATAAATCATAGGCATCAAAAGGAGTAGATATTTTGTTATTTTCAACAATCTGATGCTGCAGATATAACTGTCTTTAAAAATTTCAGAACCTAGTCAATAAAATTCCCTTAGTGTTCTGCTGAAATACTGCATGTCAATTTCACGACTGAAGTTGCAAATCCTTCTGGATAGTGGCAACTGCTTTCCATCAAAGTTCAAACAAAATGAATAAGCAATATAGCAAATACGCCATAGAACATAAAAATCAAGAACGAGACTTGAGGAGAAAGGGAGAGGAAGAGAGAAGGTGATAGAATCAAGAGAAATTAGAAGGTGAAATACTAGTTTATTTAATAATCAAGTCTAAGTATTACAATGTAAAACCCTCTTTACACAGGGTTTAAACTAATATAGTGAATGTAGGAAATAACTAATAAAATAATAGAAAATTTATTAAATAAATCCTAAATACGTTACCAAAAATAAGTAACTAAATTGGAAAGTCTTCCACATAATATATATAATAGAACATTTCTTAAAGCATACATAAGTGGCAATGTTTGGTTTAAGAATGCAGCGTAAACGTACTGTTTAAAAGATTCATCAATCTTCTCTACATATTTGTCAGTTCCAATTATATCCTCGAGATACTCAAGAAAACCTTCATCGTGGGGTCCTTGTGCCTTAGGCTTCATCAGTGATATTTGCTCTACTTCACCCTGATACAAGCCAGCACTTCAATATCCAAATTGTACACGGATTACAAACCTTTTTACTTTAAATTAAAGTCACGTATCCCTCATTAATTAAATCCTGAACCTGGAGAATCAGAAACCGGTTATTATCCAAGTCAACACCTTTCCCTTTCAACAACTTGGTGACCTCAGTAAAACTACTTGCTAGATCATTAATATAATACTTGGAGGAGTTATCTCGAAATGCTACACGAGTAATAACAAAATCACTTCCTGGAACTGCTTCATAATTTCGGTCATCCTATAATGAAACAAAAGCATTTGGAATCACAAAAACATCTCTAGAAACCACCAGACTGGGAGACCAATACGCTAAGCAACCAAGAAGAGCAAAAAGTATAACATACCAAATCGATGATCTCCTGGAAGTAAACAGATACACTAGCACCGTCCAGATTCTGATGGTTGGTAGCAGGGACAGATCCAGGATTGGATCCAAGACCGGGCTATAAATTTTCAAATCGGGCTAATACGTGAAAAAAAATAATTTTGCACATGAAAAACTGTTTTTAAAAAAAAAAAAAAAAAATATTACCTTACCAAAAAAAAAAATTTGGGCCTTTGGGGGGGGGGG